>VZRV01008886.1:1741708-1818902 GCA_013398115.1 Falcunculus frontatus
AACCCTCCCTGAGCCCCCCCTGAGCCCTCCCTGAACCCTCCCCGAGCCCTCCCTGCCCTCGTGGCCAGCGCCTGCAGCTCCTGAACACCCAGATCCCGAGAAGTGCAACTCACGAGCACTCAGAGCTTTCCTCTGCTGCTCACAGAGCTCCACCTGAGGCTTTAGGAGTCTGTCGTGGTTTTTTCCTTTTTTTAAACGATGCCTGATGCCTTAAATGCTCCAACACGTCCCGATCTCAGAGCTCCACGCTTCCTCCCCTTCCAGGAGCCAGGCAGATCTGCAGCCCCAGCACTGCCCACGGCCTCTCCAGAGGGAAGGAATGCCAGCCCCACCGAGCTCCCCCTGGATCCCCTCAGCTCTAACATTTCTCATTTCAATTCTTTTAAAGCCTGGCCTCAGCAGCTTTTCACACCCAGCACAAGGGCGATGTTGCAGAGCCCAGATGGGTCAACATGGACAGTGAATTTGTTTTGTTTGTAAGAATGTTTGAAACATATTTGACTGAAACAGGAGAGGATCCCACAAACAGCTGCATTAGACTGTCAGGATCAGGGACTAACACAACGGCTTTTTTTTTTCCCCTTCTTCTGATTGTAAATGCTTATGGCTTAATTTGGTATTTTCCCATCTTAGCCTTCTCAGGTCCTCCATGGATTCTGCTCCCCGAAACGACTGGAAGGAGAATCCTTGCCCTAGTCAGCACCCAGACCCCACCAAGCCTCTCTGGGCATCCCACAGCAGCGGCAGGTGCACAGGACCAGCCTCAGCAGCTCCAAGCAGTCACAAGGCTGTTCATTACACTGCTCTGTGCTCCTTCTGTGATGGCTTTTGGCTTCACTCAGGCAATTTTTCCCAGTTTTCCCCCACATCTTAGGGCAGCTAAGGATGCCCACCTTCCCAAAAGGAAACCTGGGACCCCTGGGTTTTTTCAGAAAGCAAAAAAAATCACTATGAGAAATCTCACAAGCTAAATTTCAGGAATTACCACTACCACAAACTTTGCTGCTGTACCATCAGGCACTTACAGTGGTGAAGAAGGGAAGAGGGTTTACTAAAGCTTTTCCTTTTCTTGGAGACAAAGGCTCCGGCACTGACTTTTCAAAAAGCTGCAGTTTCAGATTCAACACTTCACCCCTTTCCTGCCAACTCTCCAGTTACACGAGCGAGTCCAGCCCCAAAGCTGGTGGCTGCTGCCTCCACGTCCCGTGTTCTGAGAGCTACCTCCAGTTACCAAACAACCTCTCCAGCTGCAGAGCTCCTCTCCACAGCAAGTACAAACAGGATTTCAGGAATCGCAGCGGTCGGTAAGCAATTTTTTCCACGCCGATAAATAAGCTCAGCATTTCAAAGAGCGAATCACCTGAGATGCTCTTATCAAACACGGGCGGCTCCTCGCACGTTAATTATGTAACGCAATTTGCTTTATTTTAAGAAAGCTCTAAGCAACGGCAGGGCTCGGCCAATCGATGTGGATCACTGTTTGCATGGCAATGGCCCTGCCTCAGGGGGCTGGGGATCTCAGCAAGGAGGTCCTGGAGGGGCAGGGAAGTGGGATGGAGAAGGATGTGCCTCCTGCAAGGTCCTGCAGCGCCAGCCTTGGGTCACTGTACGCAGTATCCCACTGCCCACAGTGTGTTAACGAGTCTTCTAACTCAGGTGAACCACAGCTCCCCATTTCCAAGGGTCATTAACCAGCTCTGCATCCCCTGACAACCAGAGCCTCGGGGAGAATCACCTCAAACACCCCCAAACCAAACTGTCCCAGCTGACAAAGAGCAGCGCCGTGGGGAGAACCCGAACACCTGCACCAAGGTCGAGTCACGGTCACACAGCCAAGGAGCCTCTGCCCCAAACAGCACCAAACTCGTCCCAGGCTGGAACAGGGACTGTGGAACAGGTCACCTGCAGTGACAGGGACCAAGCCCTGCAAGCCCAACTCCTGCAGGAGCCAATGTAGTGCCTGGACCACGCAGCCCCAGTGGGACATCCCCAGCTGTGCTGACATGGGAACAGGCTCCTGTCTTGATCCCAACTTGTGCAATTTTCAGCTCCTTAATTTTTTAGCCAGCAAAATTAAGACACTTGAAAAAAACACTTGATTTTTCCGAAGTACTGCCTCTGGAAAGGCAAACCTCTGCTAAGCTGTCTCAAGAATGGCAGAGCATGAAAGCAGAACCAAAGCATCCCGAATCCCCAGTCACTCCCGAGACACAGCCTGGCTGCTGCATTCTCAGGGACTGTAAAATTGCAAGCATGAAACTACCAGATGGTGAAATTAAAAAGACTATATTAAGACAACATCCAGACAATATGCAAAGCACTTATATTGAAACTATTATTAACTTGAAAAATACAGGTTAGTGGAGTTCTGCAATTAGAAGTAACTACAGAAGAAACATCCAAAAGCTCATGTAATCCTTTAATAAAAGGCTCAGCAGGCTGTAAACATCCTGCCGGAATCGAAGATTATTATTGAAAATAAAATGACTGGTTTGCAAAACAACTATCAATCCAGCACAGGAACCATTTATAAACTCGCCTCCTCAGCCCTCAACAAAATCCTGCCTGGCTCAGGCTTTTCAGGGCAGATGAAAGAAACATAAACTAACTACAAGGAATGGGAGCTGCTTTGCTCTGGGATACCCCGCTGTGTCCTCACACAATCTTGCATCTAAAACATCAATTGCTGCACTCCAAAAGACAGGAATCGAGCTGTTGGGCTGGAATCCATGGAGCTGGAATCCATGGAGCCCCGTGGACAGTGGGGCTGGCAGGAGTGCCCCTGGAAGGTGGTACACAAAGTGCTCTCAGAGCAGGCAGCTCTGTGAGCTTGTCACCCACGGCACTCCCGAACGAGCGTCCAGAAGCCGTGGGGATCCAGGGAGCTCCATGGAAGTCAGAGTCACCAAGCTCCAGCCAGAGCCTGGACAGTGGGGTCCAAGCTGTCACATCACAGCAAAAACTATTCTGGCAAGGTTCAGATCTCCTTCTCTGCATAAACTTGTTTGTTTTGGGGTTTTGGTGGGGGTTTTTTGTTGTGTTTTGGATTTTTGTTGTTTTGGGTTTTTTTTAATGATGCCAACATTCTACACATACTTGCAGAAGGATTTTCTAGTAAGAAATTAAGTGGATATTCTAGTGACTTCCACATTACTCTTGCTTTTCACGTGGTTCCTTCAGGCATTTTCACAACTTAATGAGCTCTCCAATACGTCTATCTGCCCTTTTTGCCACTGGAATCGGGGCTAACAGAAGGCTGATTTTATGGAGAAGACAACTGTGTAATCATTCAGCTAAGGGTCAGATCCTTCCTGAACAGACACAAATTCACCTCCCAATGATGCTTTTTTTCTTTAATGGAAGTACACAGTGTTGGCAATGTTGTACACACACAAGCAACAAACAGAAAAGGAATTTCAGAGGCCTCAAGAAATGACACAGAAGGCAAAAACTTGGCCCTCCCTTTGAGCTCAGTCCTCAATGCACTTTTGTTTTTGAAAACACACTTTAAAAAGAAAAGGAGGAAAGAAGAACTATGCAATGCTCACTTGGGCAGAACTTACCTTGCCAAACTGTTCAAAGTATTGCTTCACGTCTTCCACTACTGTATTAGCCGATAATCCACCTACAAATATTTTCTTTGTTCTTGTGACCATCTGTAAGAAATTACAAGACAAGCATATGGTTTAACCAGATTATTTCAAACAATATGTGGAAAAAAGAAATATTCTTCAGATCCCATCCCTAACCCAGATAACGAGAATACTTCTTTACAAAAGCAATTTCCATTCGATTTGATTAGATACTTCTTTCTCTGTCTTGTTTTGTTTTTATTTGAGAGATGACTGAGTAAAGGCTCTCAATAACAACTCTAGCCCCCGGATATTTTTTTTTAATAAATGATTTTTATTGTGCTTCTCAATGCAAACGTAAGTGAAAAAGGAGTCCAAGAATTGTATCTTCATAGCCACCGTCTCAAAAGAGAGGTGCCTTTGCCCCTCCTTTTCCTTCAGACAGGCTGAATGCTCTTTGGCAGGCAAAAGCAATTACATCAAATCGAAGCGATGTGTTATTAAGTTTCCATGGGTCAGTTTAAAAGGAACTCGCACAGTTACTTTTAAAATAATCAAATGATGAAAGAGAGCCAGAGCTGCCGACGCAGCATCCTCCAGCTACCACAGCCCTTGCTTGTGGAATCACCATCCACCAGGGCTGGATCATCCCTCCAGGAACCTGTCTGTGCTCCCCTGACCCCAGCTGAGCACCCAGCTCTTCCTGCTGCCCCAGGAACGCCTGAGTTTGGTCCAGCAAGGCAAAGGAACGGTGCTGGAATCCCCCAGGGAGAACGCACAACCCATCACCCTCAACCTGCAGCCCTTGAGCACGGGCAGGAGCAGCCCAGGGACACAAACCCCAAGGTGTCTTTGGTGGGCTGATCCCAAACCAGCTGATCCTCGTGGGCCACTGTGACTCCAGGCAGGTCCAGGACAACGCTGTCAGCATTCCCTGAAGGGGTCTGGGGAGGGCTCAGAGCAGACCACGGCCCCACAGCTGGAGACAGCTCAGCAGCAGCCAACCCACCATGGAGAGGTGTTGGAGTCAACACTGCCTAACTCAGGAAACCAACAAACACCTCAGCAACAAATCCGGGCATTGAAACGCGTTTTCTCTGGAAACTGGGTGAAGCAGCCAACTTGCAGAGACTGAAGGGAAAAACGCCCCTAAACTCCAGAGCCAGGACCTGCCTGGTTAAACACGGGCCAGCAGACAGAGGCACAGAGGTCGACCCTGGCGCCTCAAAGTTGTATCGCTTTCTTATTTTTTCACTGAAGACTCTGAAGATGCCTTTTGTGAGTGCTCCTGAGGTCATGAGGACAGCCCAGACCTGCTCCACACCAAGGGTCACCCTGTCCCACCACCCCAGAGCGGCCGCAGCCTCCCTGGGGCTGAGGCATCGGACACAAACCCTGAACGGCCCCAAATCCTCCCAGCACAGAACAAATTCATTGTCACTCCTGTCCCCACAGCCATGCACACCAACGGGGCAGGTATTCCCCTCAATCAGCTCCAATCACACCTTACACAGCCTCACTTTTTCTGTCTGGGTTTTTTTTTTAAGTTAGGAAGAAAAAGAGAGGAGAGAAAAAAAAAAAAGTGTAAAAATTCAATTATTTTTTCCTGGCTGCAATCTAGGGCTCCGAAATTGAAGCCCAAGCATATATTTTTCTGTAGAAAATTGTCATTTACAAATAAAGAATTGGCTAAAGCCGACTTGTAACTAAAGGATTTTGCAGGGCTGTCAAGAGCCCTCTGCCTGCCAGCATCTGATTTAAGATCAGGCCAAGCTTCTGTTGTCATACAAAAGAGGGAGGAAAGCAATTATTCTAAAGCAGTATTTGAAATTATCATCATTTTTATATTTGACCAAGAAAGAAAGAAAAAGAGAGCTACTGCTTTTAGAAGCAAGATTGAAGGTTATAGGGAAAAAAAAAAAAAGACCACTTTGTTTCAATAGCTTCAGTCAAAGAAAATATTGGTAACGACAAGCAAATTCACAACATTTTAATGCCTAGAGATGTGTTGCGAGCTGGGAAATGGTTTCAGAAATCAGCTCTTTGGTACCAAAGCGAAGCACAAAATTAAGTCTGCTGTTACAATCTACGTTTCCCTGAAGAGACGGTTCAATTGCTTTGTTACCACATTCCCCCCAGCACCAGAATAGACAACACACAGCCCGAGCTGTGATCCCTCCGGTCCCGACGTGCCTCAGCAGCAGGTTTTGTTCCCCCTCTTCACCTGTGGCACAGGGCACCGCTGCCTCACCTGGCCCGAGCCAAGGAGCCCTGGTGGGACACGGACAGGAGCAGGAGCAGCCTGTTCCCACTCAGGGGAAGGGGAAGCCCCTCACCAGGGAGCCCTGACAGCCACCCACGCTCAGCTGGGGTCCAGCCTGGGCCAGCCCTGGCACAGGAGCTGCTGCTGGAGCTGGAACCTGGGGCTGGAATCGCCCCTTTCCCTCCCCGGCGCTCTGCCAGGTGAGCTGCTCTCCACACCTGACGTGTCTGTGCTGGTGTGGCCTCACCACTTCTCAGTCATTAGATACTGTGTGTGTGGGACTGGGACCAGCTGGAGACAGCCTCTGACTCCTGCTCTAACCTGCACATCCTCCCTTGGCAGTCAAACAGACGAGAGAGGGCAAAGGCTTCCCCAGGGAAACGCGCAGAGCACGCGGCTCCGGGAGCGGAGCAGGGCACTGGACACACGGCCCGGACACTCGGGGCACGCTCTGCCACTCTGAAGCTCCTCCAGGGAAAGTCACTGAGGATCTTTATCTTTTCCTGTGAGTAAATCCAGAATCTGCTTTCCAGAGGTTGCTCCCAACAGGGACACTCCCAATAGTTACAGTCACAGAAGCACTGGCGGGTTTGGATCCTCTGACAGCAGCTCCATCCGCCCTCTCCCGGGGTGGAACGGCTGGGTTTGGGTAATGGGAAGTGATTTGTGTGAATCAATCACAAGTCCATGTTTTATTAACGACTCCAAGAGGTCTGGGTCACTCTGAAACCACAATACTTCCAGCTCCGTGTCTTTGGATTTCATTTGCAGTGTAATATATCCATCCCTGGCTAGTGCAGGGCTCTGCAAACTGTGGCTAGGAGCTGGTTTTGGAGGGTTTGTGTACTGAAGGTGTCTCTCTCTCGCTGCGGAAGGAATCGCCAGGAGAGGCAGATCCGAGGCCATTAATTGTGAGCATCACAGAACTGCTCTGTTTGTATACGGTGTTGGTGCTGAGTTAATCAAAACACATGTGACTACTCCTGCGAGGAGGCATTCAAGGTTACATTCTCTTTATTGGCTTGGCTTTTGAAAAATATAATCGCCTTTGTGCTCTGAAACTGAGCAAACACTTCAGGAGGTGCAGGAGCAGGAAGAAAACCTTCCCTGCTTTAGCCAGGCAACTCTGCTGAGTTTATGCCATTTTGTGCAAGGTTATGGTTGTTATTAGATCCGTTTGGGGTGTATCAGGTAAATCTCCTCTAAACAACAGGCTGAAGATGCAGTCTCTGGGAACAAAACTCTCGTCCCACCCGAACATGTCAATACAAACGTGAGCTAAACCCAACCTACTCGGATGAAATGAAGGAATGAGGTTTTGCAGAGCTGGAGGCTCCAGCTCTGAGCCTGTGAACATCCCACATCACACTCACACAGTAACGCTGCTCATTGTCTTCTTGTGGTTTTTTCTTCCCCACCAAAACTGCCTTATTATCCTGACTAGTAAAAATGAACAAAGAGGATTTTAAAGATAATGAAATCTTTTGCAGGATTCCCAGCATTTCAAAATCTCAAGCAGTAAGTATCCACCATTCCTTCTAGATGAGTCAATGCCCTGTCTACATTCAACAAAGAAGTTACATAATTTGACTTCAGGGTAACAGCTTTTAGTATCATTTCCCAACCATTCTTTACACAGCCTTGTAGCTGCCCCCCTGCGTGAGGATGGTGAGGTTGGAAAGGATGAGCGCTGACACCCAGCTGGCACAGAGAGGAGCCTGAGTGTGCCACTGGCAGGCTACGTTGGGAAGTAAAATCCATGTAAAATCCAAAAGCAGGAGACAGAGACGCAAAACCAACGCAGGGAGCTCAAAGAACACCCTGGAAACCTGTGCCTGAACTGGGCTCTGGCACACTCCAGAATTCATCAAGGCTTTGCATCCTCAACTTCTCAATATGGTGGAAGTGGACTAGAGTACTAATAGTGAATCTGCATGGCAAATTGCTGAAATTAGCATTAATTTCAGATTAAACTAATTATGCATACGTAACTGTTTTCCAGAGCGTTCTCCTCTCTCTCGTACGACGGCGTGTGCACGCGTATCCCAGCCCGCTCACCTCATCTGCAGTTCGGCATTTCATCATTTCTAGTGCACCCACCTTCTAAATAGGTTTATAATTGGAAAAACCAGCTTTGGTATCTGTGCTGAACTGCATTTTATACCCCATTGTGCCGTACGTTCAAACTACAGCATTACTTCTAATTAAAAACAACAATAATTCATGTAACAGGGGAAGTGATCTTGTTAACAGAACAGCCAGGCTTCTTTGGCAGAGCACACACCGTAAGAATTCTCCAGGTTTTTTTTTAGGTTTTTGCCTCTGGGATCCTCCTAGGAAGTTCCAAAAAGCTATTAAAAACTCCTCTGAAATGTGATGCGAAGACACGACGAAAAAGGCAGTATTTAGTGAAAGCTGACAAGCACTCTCTGTTCACAGAGAACAGCCCAGAACCATCCCCTCTGCAGGTATTTCTGTACAGCTGACAAGTGATGGAGGTGCTGTGCTGAGCACCGTGTTCTGTGTGAAGCAAAGATCCGACTCCAAGCTCCACCAGAGCCAGCGGAGCTCAATCCCGTGCAAAGGCAGCCTGGCTTTACGTGCCACGTACAACACGCTTAAGTATTCCAAATAGGATTTCAGCAAGACTTAAAGGGTGCAAATACCTTGTGCCTGACCCCCGTGTAAGCTCATGTCATCCTGTGAGAACTGCTCCAGCTATAGAAGGTACGTGGGAATGAAAGAGCTCTTTAATCCAAACAACCGGCACAGATTCCCAGCGGGGTAAATCAGTTCCCCTCATTTCTGGGAAAACACAGACGGGTTATATTGTCCCAACCCATCTGGAAACTAAGCTGTTAACCTGGATTCCTGGTTTTTGGCTGCCTGGGTTCGCTGGGAGGGTGGGGTTTTGGCGAGTGGTGCATTTCCCTCCCTCGATGGCTGTGGCATCAGCAGGAGGCAGAACACACAAAGTGATTTTTCCAAGACAGATTGAACTGGCAGCAATTGCCAAAACCATCCTTGGAGTTTCACAAGCAAACCTGGCCAGGGGCCAAGCAAAGCCCTTCCTGGTCCATCTTCCCAACTGCTACTGGATTTAACTCCCTCATTTGCCCCCTGGGAGGACCAGCCCCTCACTCACACACCCCACAGGTACAGCGTGGCTATGGCAGCCTGCCATGGGCCACAGCCACCCCCCAGGAAGGGGCCCTTCCCCAAAGAAGGGTCTTCTGTCCAGGCAGGAGCGTCCCACACACCCCCCTGAGCCTCCATCAGCTCTCCAGGCACAGCAACACCTTTACCTGCACCACCACGCAGAGCTCCCAGCATGGGAGATCCAAGGCTCAAAATTAGCCCCAGCTGCGAGAGCTCAGCAGGTTTTTCGAGCAAAATCTGGCTTCAAGCTTCATATCAAAAGATACAGTAAAATGCACCAGAGCCAGCGTTCCCCCCCTCCAGAGCCCAGGAATAGCTCCCGGCCCCACAGCCTCGCTATAACCAGTTATATCACACCCCTGAGGGCTGCTCCCACCTCCTGTGCTCCAGTTAACTCTTTTACAGGTTACAGAAGCACAGGCAAGAGGAGGGGAGCAGAGCAAACCTACTTAAATCCCCCTGGTTGCTTCAGCTCCTTGTGCACGGTGTGGTAGGAAGGTAACTCTAAATATTCACAGAGTGCAGACAACTTATCCAACCTGCCTGATTACTGTTCAGCAGTGCTTTAAAACTGCATCAATAAGTTTAAATGAAGATAATTATTTTTAAATTAATACATCTCAGGGCCACAAATGGAGAGCGCCGCCCAATGTGACTGGGAAGGGGGATTTTTGCAATGCCCAAGTAATGAGGGAAAAAGGCCCCAGTGGGAAGCAATTAAGCCTCTGGTCCTAAATCTACACGCTACTGGCAAAACTTCACCTTGTGCAGGCAGAGAGAGAGAGGGAGAGAGAGAGGGAGGGGAAGAAAGGGGGAGATGGCATTCTGCCCAGGGACCTCACTTTGGAAGCCATGCCAGCAGTACTCAGATTAACTGACCATTGCCACGTTCATCAATTCCTCACCTATGTTATACCATCTTCTCAAAGGAAACATCTTGTGCCATGTCCAAAATATAACCAGAAAATCTTTGTCCTCCAACAGGACGTGAAATTGTGACAGCCAGTGTTTCCAAGGGCATGTTCAAGGTTGATCTGTAGTACGGCTCTACAGGTGAAGCAGATGGACTAAAGTGGGAACCAAGCTAATCAGCTTCCCAAAACACAGCCAAAGTCCTTATTTTTTAACCTGGAACAATACAAGGAGAAAGCCCCTGGCTGTGCCTGCTCTCCCAAAGCCAGGAGGGGTGTGCAGGACAGCAGTGAGAGGCACATTCCTGTGCAGAGGAGCAGGAAACTGGGCCAGGACAGACCCATTGATGTCTCCAGACTGCCCCAGCTGAGTGACATGAGGCCCCTGGAAGCTCAGGCAAAGTCCTTTAACTCAGTGTTCAACAAAACCCAACAATACAGTCTGAACTGCAGATGAAGAGGATTCTGCCAGAGTTTGTAAATTCTTCCAGCTCCAAACACTGAGGTCAGTCCAAAGAAGTTTATTGCCTCTACAGTGCAGAGAGCACGACATAATTTAAATGCTTCTAAGTTAGTATCAACTAATTTTTCACGATAACCCTGTCAAAGCGGGATGAGAGCTCTCTGTTAAGATTCTAGATAATCTGCTAAAACAAGAAAAACTCACAGGAAGGGATAAGAAATGTGTAAAGCAATTTACCTTCTTCCCAACATACTCCAGATGATTTCTCTGAGAAGAACAAATGGAAACTTTAACCCTTAGCCCTGATTAATTTCATCTACATAATCTAGATGCACATGGCAATCAGTTACTGACGAGCAGGTTTGACTTCATCTGCTGAGTCAAGCCCATGGAGCTGCAAGGCGCAGCCCGGCTTTGCACAAGGGTGAGCTTTCCCTCTGATAGGAGACCACTAAAATCTTGCAAAATGCCCAGATTTGCCTATTACTGCTGTTGAAGTACTTTCACAGTTTTATGAAATGCTGTGTTTGCTTTTATCCTTTCCCCCCACACACAAATGGGCTGGTGAATTACAGGAACTGCAGCACTCCCACCTCCAGCTCACAAAGGGGAGATGCTTCCCTTGCCAGGGAGGGAACCCACCAGCCATTATTAAAGCAACATCGTTGCCACTCTAAAGCAGATCAAATAACCCTTGACTGGGAATAAAAGGGCCCTTGAGGAGCTGCACCACGAATGAAGAGTGGAAGCAAGGCAAGAGAAAACATCCGTACTTTTTCCGAAGGAAGGCAGCACCTCACAGCTACAAGAGCTTGTCTCCCTCGTGTGATGTTTACTCACTCAGTGACCACAGGGCAAGTCATTTCAGTCTCCACAGCACTGATGGATCAAAGAGTCTTGGGAGAAGCTCAGCTGGAGACTGCAGGGCTCAGCATTTAAGCACGCATTTGAACTCGCAGCATTTGGGGAAGCCTCATTAGGTTGAGTACGTTGCACAATCGAGTGCTATGTGCCTTGATTTCCACAAAAAGAACAGAAATATATCCCCACAGCTCAATGGAGCCTGTGAGGTTTCACTCATTAAATGCCTAACCCGCTGAAAGTCTGATTTGAAGATGCTGGAATAGTGCAAGACATTGTTACTGACATTACTATTATTAAAGGTAGAATAAAAAAATATTGTTCCTAGCTAGGAAGGCCATATCAAACTACCAAGCAAGAGATAAATCAGCCACGGTCTCCAAAAAAAGACATTATTTCTCCTTTACTCCAGCATCTTAATGTGCATGACTTTTTTTGTGCCAGAAATATATTTCTATAAATCCTCCTCTACAGAAAGCTTGGCTTTCAGAAGGGGAAAAGTAGCAGATAAAATACTACCCATCAAAATGAACTCAAGTCTCTAGTAACATAACTAAATGTGTAATGTTGCAGATGTTTTATAGCCACAATGTCGGATCCATTTAGATCATTTTTACAAACCCGGCAAGAAATCTCTCCCCAGCGCTGGAAACCACGCCAACAGGTCTGGGACCAATTGTTTATTCAAACAGAGATGCCACCAGGGAACAACAATATCTACCAACCAAAACTTGGAGGGCTCATTTCTCAGGCGTGCACCACCAAAACCGAGAGCCAGAGAGGGCTGAAAGAGGAGCTGGATCACGACACAGGGGCCCTTCTGCTACACCTAAAGCTGCCACAGCACTGGTTTCTGCACCTGTACATCCTGCTGAGAACAAGGTGTGCAGACACACTGTGAAATCACCATGTGAAGCACAGCCCAAGGTGCTGCCCACACCAACAACGGGGCCAGGAGGGACACGGGCACGGCTGCCTCTTGCCCAACTCAAGCCCATGGTCCACCTCCAACACACACCTGGGTACACAAATGGAATCATTAATGGGTCACACCTTAGTCCCTGTCACAGCTGCCACTGGCCCATGCTGAAGACACACTTTGTCTGGAGTTCTGCTCTCCAAGCCCATCAGCCAGTGATAGCCAACATCAAAAGATTTATTACCCACAATGATAACTGCCTCACGCTGCTTTGTTTGTTAATTGTGACTAGCTTTGCCTTCAGAAGGGTAGGAGCCTAATAAATCAGTTACCTCCAGGAAGAATTTATTTAAAGCTGTTAACACTGTAAACCCGAGCACTTGGCAGGAGTTCTGCGAGAACGGATGCATTCGTGCATCGCGTTCAGGGCAGGACACACTCAGCAGCTGGGGTGGAAGGAAACCAGCTCTGAGCAGGACCTCGATGGGTTGGGGTTTGCCTGTCCATCACAACAAGCCACCTCCCGTGCTCCTTTCCCATTTCCCACAGGGAGCTGTGCCAGGGCAACCAGCACTGCCACCACAGGCTTGGGCTGCCCACAGCAGCTCAGGGACTTAAAAAACAAGAGGGAACTCAGCCCATGCCAGCCTGAGGCACACGATGGGAGCCCACCCCCAGCCCCCCAGCAGGCACGAGCCGAGCTCTGTGCTACCAACCAAGCTGTGAACACCAACAGCTGATCCTCGGGATGCCCCACCACAGCTCCCTGTTCAAGGTGAGCAGCTCAGAAGTGCTGTGCAGGTGCTCACAGGGCAACACCAGCTACGACGGAGGGACTCATTCTTACCTGATCTACAACAGCACCAGGTCTCTAACAATAATGATGTTACTGAAAATAAACATTTGGCTGGATATGCACTCCTTCCCCATCTTCCCCAGCACAAGAACTCTGCCAGTATCAAAGCCTATCACAGCTCAATACACTCACAGACTTTCAAGTACCTAGATCATTACAACACTGCCAAAAATGTCACATAAAAAGGCCAAGTCGCTGAGATGACTGGATTTCCAGGTCTGGCAGGACATAAAAAGCTGGGACAACTTCCCATGAACAGCCACTTGTGTAGTGTGACTCAAGCCAAATGTGAGCACTGTTAACATCTGCCTCCTGCCCGACCCAGGGGGGCTGAGCTCCCAAGGCTGCAGTGTCTCGGGAGCGGTGCCACAGGGAGAGGCAGCACCCTGCCAGCACGGCCCCTGTCCAGAGCCAGAGGTGCTGCTGGCACTGCAGAACAACCCCACCTCAGCCTGAACCCACAGCTGCACCCACACACTGCACACCTGGCTGTCTGGAGATTCTGTTCCTCCCGAGAGCTGCAAGGTCTGGAACTACACGGGAAATTTTAATTTAAGTCTAGAAGCCCTGTGCCTCGACTTGAGCAGACAGATACAGGACTGAAATATCTGTAAGAACCTATGAGCCATGGGAGCATGTGTAAGCCACACACACAGTGCTGTACATCAACACAGCTCATACAGGTTAACAACCAAACCCTTCATTCCACCTCTCCAGCCTCGTAGCTTGAACGTGATATAAAGTATGGAAGTGAGCTGTCCAGACTGAGTTACACACAGGAAATGTTTTCCTCTTCCATGGAGACTAACTCACCAAAACAAGGAGATCTCCACAAGCTGTACCTGCAGCCACATGGTGACAGCTGCAAGCCAGGACCACGTCCCAGCACCCCAGAGCTCTGTGGCCACCAGACACCTCTGTCACCTCTTTCTGTCAGTGATTTGCTACCCATTGTTATGAACCAGAGTCTGTCACTCTTGCCAGCTCCAGAGTTCTGCCCCGAAGGCAAACACGCTGCCAGCTGTGGCAAGGTTTTGATGGGTCCTCTGCAGGAAGAAGGAGAGAAGGAAGAAGCTGAGGGGCTGCAGATTGGAAAATCTGAGGTTCTCCACACAGCTGCAGCTCAGCAATCCTTCATCCACTGTTAAATCACAGACCACATGCTGAGAGTTAAAGACTTATACAGGACTCCAGGGACTAATCGAGGAATGATTTCAGCTTCTAACTGTGCTGTAACCAGGCACTTAGGATGCAAAGCACAAGTTTGTGATACTATTGTGCACTGCATCAAAATGACTTTTTGATACATTTTTGCAAATAACTAATAAGGAAAAGAGAAAAAAACCACATCACCCTGGTATTTAACATAATTCTTCCCCTCTGTCCCCTATCCTTATATTCACATTCGTGACAAACAGCCTTTATCTTCAATTAGGCCTGTTTTATGCATGCACGAAGCCCCCAAAATATGAAAGAGCTTTTATGCAACACCAGATTATCTAATGTGCACATATTTTGCAAAAGAGCACTTTTTAAATACCTAGTCACAGAGAAGGGGGAAAAAAATCCATTCCATTCAGGAGGAGAGAAAGGGAGAGGAGGAGAAAAAAACACATAAAAGCTGCAAAAAAAGAAAGTGAATGCATTTGTATATTAAGTAATCAAGTGCTGTCACACACTGAAAACACAAAGCACTGAAGTTTAAGTGGGCACACACCAAGGGCCTTACCATGGGACACACTTTTCAGCAGTACAGAAAGCACTCCCTTATCAACCCAGCACAGTATGAAGCAGGATCTCTGCCTATTAAAAAAAAAAAAACCCAGAGAAATAACTTCTCTTGACAGCCTGACAGCTGACATTCTTAACTGAAAAAGCTATGTGCCAAGAATTATCAGGCCTGGCTTTTCTCTCCCTGATAGATGACAGAGCAAAAAACAACAACGGCCACACACATCTCATAAATCACAACTTTTATTGAATGCCTTGCCACATAATAGCAACAGTCAAACTGAGTAAAGACGCTTTTCAGTGCGTGTCTGTAAAATACTGGGGGAGCACCGAGATCATTCCCAGCACCAAGAGCCTCTCCCAGGTCGAGCAGGTATTAATATCAGTGTCACTGCACTTCTTATGGAGCCACCTGGAGAGTTCGGAGGGATTTTCTCTTCCACTGCTTCATTAAGAAGCACAAAAGAATGCAGAGAAGAAAACCAGAAATTGTGTGCAGGGACAGAGGTAGAAGGAAAGAGGCCAACAGCTCTGAAGAGGTGAGCAGAGAAGTCCTACTGCCAGCAGCAGGGTCTGAACTGAGACAGAAGCCTGGCCTCTGGGATAAGTCACCTGCAGAGACACAACCACTCGCTGCCATCACGTGCCCAGGGTTTTCCCTCTGGAGCACCAGGAATCTGCCTGCAGCCTTTCAGGACCTGAGCAGACAGGTGAACAGAGAGCACGTGGGCAGCAAAGAGAAAGCAAAGGTGGGAGCCCCAACCAAGGGAGATTCGTGTGATCTCCCATGGCCACAGTGACACCAGCACGGTCTGATCAGTCTGGATATACAGCACTAATGCTCCTTTGTTCACTTCCCAGCAGTCACTGACTGCTTCCATTAAGATACTAATAGTAAAAATAACAGAAATAACAACAATGATATCATCTACTTTTATCTGAAACAGTGAAATATCAATACTACCTTCCATCTAAATAGTTTAGAGGCACTTCACTTTTTGATTTCAAGACAGTCCTAAAAATGCATTTAAATCTCCCCTGTAATAGGAACATTTCTAATACAATCTTTCCAGCACATAAACTAAAGAAAGCAGAGGGGCATTTATATATTAAATCAATTACCAGAACTTCCCTTCCCTTCACCCAAGCTAATTAAAATTTCATGTGCCTCATACCAGTGACTGTATAGAGGATCACAGCTGGTGTTTTCAAAGTCAAATAAAATAAAAATACAAGGGGATCTTGGTCTGCAACCCTACGGCTGCAAGACAAAAATAGATACTCTGCTCTTAGTGAAATCCAAGTCAGTGCAAATTTGACACCTAACTCCTTTGAAACTTTAAACTTGAGCATAATTTCAGAGCGCCTCAGCCCACTAGACCAGAGCGTACAATTTTCACCAGAACAAGGAGTCTCCGAGAAGACCTGACCAGGTGTGGGCAAGTCATCTGTGCTCCAGAGCTCTCAGAGCTCTGCTTCCTTCTCAAGTCAGCACCGAGGTGCCCGTAGCACACAGGAGCCCCAAGTGTTTGCTAAGTGTGAGTGTGACACAAGGGTCTGCTCAGGAAACACAGGAGACAGCTCAGGCACATCCCAGGTTCACCTGGCCTGGCCCCAAGGGCACATCCAGAGGCACCCCCGGACACCTGCAAGGCTCTGCCACACTCACCAGAACCCAGGGACTTGAAGTGCAGTGCCAGGAGATCAGCCAGGCTCACAGAGAAGGGACAGGAAAGGCAAGGCCAGAGGTGGCCGTGACAAGGGACCGGTGAGCCCGGGGTTCTCCTGCACCCCCTGTATTTGGTGTGTGCCCACCCCACGGTGACTCTGCAGCCTGCCCAGAGAGTCTCAGCTGGGATGCTGAACAAGATCCCCGCACTTCAAACCAGAGGCCCTGACCTCAAATTTTACTGAGTGCAAAACCCTTCCTGCATCTGTTTCCAATACTGTCTTTTTTGGGAAAACAGACTGAGCATATGTTCCTGAGGCTGTTGCCCACACGGTGGGTGGGTGTTACGATCAACTTCTGTGCACGATGGCTCCCAAACGTGTCTGACTACCCACGGCGAGGGTTGGTTTGTTCACTCTGCTAAGTTCAGGATTAGAAGAATAAAGCCACTACCAAAGTTAAGGAAACAACATCCAAGCTAAGCCCAAGTTCCCAAGCGAGCTCGCTCTGGCTCCATCAGTCCCAAAGTCACGGAGAGGCACAGTGACACCGTGCCCCGACAGTGCCAGGGCAGTGGTGCCAGCAGCACGGGGCACACGCTGCCCACCCCAGAGCTGCTGCTCCCACTGCACAGCACAAACACCCCAACGCAGGAATACCCACAAACAGAGCCGTGGTGAGGAGGGCTGCTACTGCTCTCGGAAGGAGCGCGAGGAGGCAAAGGGAGGGGGTGGGGATTTTGTTTCCAATATCCATCTGCTCCTGCTGCTGTTCTGAATGTAAAATCACACTTCTGAATCTGTGACATCCTGCCTGGTTGCTGTGGCAATCGCTATGCCGTCACCAAAGGCCAGTCCCTTCGCTTTGGGAAGGAGCAGCAACAAAGATAATGTGTTCACTTAAGTGTTGCTCTCCAGCAACCAACCACCCAACAAGCCCAGATAAGGGGAGAGGAATTACGAGGGAAAATGCCAACCAGAGCAGATCTGCCTCTAAACCAAATGTTGTCTAAGTTTCTCAGGAAGGCATTAGCATTTCTTTGATTTCCAGTGTTTTTTCTTTGTTCCATTAAAAACTACAAATCCACCATTAATGAAAATTCAGAAATGTCTGTGTTCACTGAGCGTGCAGCCATAAACACCAGCGTGGATTGTATTACTGCTAATCTGCTTCATGGGAAGAAGACATAGATTTGTCTGAAGTGCTGCATCATTCTTTCCATACAAGGGCCCCATTACCAGACTATACTTATTTGCAAGTCAAATGACAATGCCACTATTTGAATACATTTTCAAGCCCAAAAACCCAAGCCAGTAGCTCTGGCTCTCCACAGCTAACTCGATCTGACAGCCATAGCATTGATGCCTGCCAGTGCTGATTGACTGGTGGGATATATTTAGGCACAGGAGGGGAGAAAGGGGGAAGGGAGCGGGCGAGTTCCTGAATTCAAGTATACTGTTAGTAACCAAAAATAACAAGCACTGATTCAGCTCCATTTCAGAACGGCCTCAGCTCTATCACAGAGAATCCAGCTAATGGAGAATTTACTACCACAAGGGCAGTGCCAAAAAACACACATAAAAACCTCACAAGAGCAATTAGGGCATCTGTGCCCTGGGTTTACGATAAATACAATGAAACGATCACTTCCCTCTTGCATCCATCTTCTAAAATCGCTTAAATAAAGAAGAAAATACTGAATTGGAAGGCCAACAATTTTCTTCCTTTTTCAGCAAGGTACAAACACGCATTGTGCACACAGGTGTGTGTATATCTCCATACTCCACACAGCTATTATGTGCTCTGATGCCCTTTCAACTCCCAGCCTTGTTCAAAACACTACTCTGGGAGGGAAAGTGCCACTATCTTAGGGGAAAAGACCCTCTCCAGCCTTAGAGGACAACATGCCAAGTGTATTTGAAGAGCTGGATTCAATCTTTCCTGCCCCTTCTCTGAAGTGCTATGCTAAACCCTGGGAAGTGAACTGTATTTACACATGGAAATCAAAAACACACAGAGACAAAATATCCCTGATGGATCTGCAGTTCGGAAAGAGGGAAAATAAAGCCTGTTTGTTTGTTTTACTAAACTCTACAGGCATCCAAGACGTCACCTGGAGCTGTTCTCGGGCTGCTGCAGGACCTGGCAGATACACTCTGGGTCCCCCCACACCAACGCCCAGGCGAGGGGGAAACAGAAAAGCAGCCCAGAATCCCTTCCAAAAGGATGTGCAGAGTGAGCCCAGCAATGAGATGTGAGCCACTTCCTTCCAGGTCTGGTCCTCCAGGGTCACCAGCCTAGCACTGGGGGAGCTCTGAAGGGGTAGCATTTGCTGATAGTGATGCCCAAAAGTCGACAGACAGCTTCAAAGGGCACACAGGCAAAGGGAAAAGCTCGTAAAAGCTCTGAGATATTATGTGACTACCTGCCCCAGTAGCTACGGGAGGTCTAAATACCTGAGATTCTGGGTAAGCACCTGAGCAGCAACACACCACATCTTCCCTGGAATGAAAGTCAGACAAGGAAAACAGAAGCCAAACGCCTTCTCCATTTAACACAAAGCCTGCATTTCTCAAGCCAAAAAACCCAGCCCAGCTTGTTATGTTTTCAGAACAGTGATGCAGCCTTAAAATTTTAAGGTTTTGTTTAAGAAAAGAGAACCTTTAAGTGTAAGCGGAATCAGGCACCAGAACCTTAATTTATCAATTAGACGCCATCTGTGGATTGTGTTCCTTGGAATAATTGTTAGATTTGACAATGCACTGCTGCTTTACAAAGTTTCTGCCAGCCTTGCTACCATTTAATTAAATTTCTGCACTTAACTTTGATTGCACTGAAAGCACTGCTGGTTTCTGCCGATCGAGTCCCTTAGCCACCTGCTGTGTTAGAACTAACCATGTTTCCACAGTTGTATCAAAAATTATGGGTTTTATTTTTAGTCTTTGTCTTTTCTCAGTCTTCACCAAAAGGAAAAATAATAGTAATAAAAACCCCGATGATTCTGGCGTGCTGAAGCCATAATACCCAACACGGAAAGCAGCAGCAACTTTCATGTCTCCCAACAAAAGCCAGACGCTTCCCTTTTTGTCTTCCAGCACGGAACAAGTGTCAGGGCATGACGGCTTAATGCGCCGCGTTTTGCTTAAACAAAATGAGCTTCCTGTACCTCCTCATTATATTTGTATACATCTCTTGTATTTATATGGAGGGATAAAGGCAAACACACCAGTCATTTACATACATAAATATTGCACACACAAATAACGAGCAAGCTGTCATTCTCGCTTTAGCCCACAGCACAGTTGGGGAAATAGAACTTCAATAATGTCAAATTAGCAGAGTGAAGAGCCCTAAAAGCCTACAAACATCATCAAGCATCCAACTTGCTGCTGTGAGTAACCCCAGCGTGAAGAGGAGCTGGGCTGCCAGATCCCCCCGAGTTCCTCGGGCAGTGCCTCACCCACGCAGGGCCAGAGCTCCCAAGAGATCCTGGCGTGGCCACCACAAGCATCCTCCTCCCCAGACCTGTGCTGCAGCCTGCCAACACACAGCTGACTCCTGCAACTGCTCTGCTCTGGGGCTCAGGGCTCCAGGCAGCCCTGCCATGGCACAGCAGTGCCAGGAAATCCTCAGGGGCACTGCCCTTCCCAGGGCTGAAACATCATTTATGTGTATTTGATTGGTGAAGGTTCACCAAAAAAATTAAACACTGTAGGAAATCTGTGGTATGTGCGCCCACTTTCTCAGCTACGATGACTGCTTTGTCAGCCTCTCTCTCTTCCCCTTCTAATTTCTTTTTTGTTGTACGGGACAGATAAAAACTGCAAGGATTGAGGCAGGTGGAAACGGGTTCTCCTCCCACCCTTCCCACTGTGAAATAGTGAAAAGCGGTTCCTCAACCCTGATGAAGGAGTTTGTGCTAAATCAATGCATGTGAGATATTTTTAAATCCTTCACTCTAAGTGGTGTGGAAGCACAAAAATGTATTTTAACCACTACAGCTAAAAAAAAAGAATAAATCCGATTTAATGGCAAAAGAAATTCAAAGCCAGTAAGAACAAGACAGTGTTTATGTAGGGGCTACAATTTTGGGCATTCTGATGGCATGCCAAAAGAGGTCAGAGAAATGAACAAGAGCCTGCTTCTGGGCTCTGCTTAGGCCAAGGAGAGCCAGTCATTTAGATATTCAAAGTATTTTCACAATCCTTCATAGAAGGCTATGAAATATTTATTAGCAACCTGTGGGGCTGACTAGCACTGCTCCAAGAAAAATACAGATTTAGGCAATTTCCTAAAGTGGGCATTCTGCAGCCAGCGAGGCTGGAGTAACTCTTCCACGCCAATATAAGGCATGAATAGCTTTTATGATGCATTTTATAGAAAATTACAGTTGCATAATTAAGTCTCAGTAGCAACCCTCCAGTTGCTACCTCTGATGAGGAGCACTCAGCTGATTCAGTGCCAGGGACACGGCGGTGCTGCCCCTCTGTCCCTGGGCTCGGAGGGATGGGGGATGCCTGTGGCTGCCTCAGGCTTGAAGAAGACTTGAGAGAGGTTCTGCTTCACACAAAGCTGTATTTTGTCTTCTACAAGGCTGTGACCCACCTGGATCTCTCCCACCCGGATGTTTACACAAACCCGTTCTCTCAAGAGGAGAACGTATCAAAGGCTTTTTTATCAATCACAGCCATGACAAGAGCTGTCCTGGGGAAACCTTGTTTCCATGACCACAATCTGAATTAACTTGTCGTTGGTAATAACCTGCTGTGCCCAAAGTCAGCACGGGACCGAGGTATTCCTGCACACGAATCAAGCCAGGGCTCACAGCGGGCACTGAGCTCTGCCCTTCGCAGCACACCTGAGCCCAGGTGCCCAGGGGAGAGCACAGCAGCTTCTTACAGCTCCCAGGAACCAAGATCATGGCTTGCACTTAGGCCCGGGGGCCTGGAGGTTTTCCAGGTCCTCACAGCCTGGTGCCCACTTCCATCAAGACTCGCCAGGGCCAGATTTGGAATGTGGATCTGGGCTGGAGCCGAACTCACCCGTCTGGACCTGACACCTTCCTGCTCTGCCCTCCCAGGTAACCCACATCACCTCACTGCTGCCCAAACCTGCTACCACGAGCCCTGCTTTAGACAAAAACATGCTGTAACATGCTTTAAAACCCTCAAATATCACAAGTTTGATTCCAGTTGGGCAAATTCCTCCCGCTGTGTTCACGCTGTGCCCCTGGGCAGTTGGTTCCCTCTGTCTGAGGGCCAGATCTTGCAGAGGTATTAGGGGTCAATTACATTACAAGGAGGTATAGGAAAAGAAAAGACACTTTTCTTGGTCTGCAGTTCTGCCCTAAATTAACTTTTAATACAGAACAGAATGTCACATTTGCTTCTCCCCATAATCTAAAAATTTCTCCTTATGCAGCAGCAATAAGGAGGGCTTTTAAAAATTAAAAAGACCTGAAAACCACACAAGGGTATATTTCATGGCTATAAAAAAGCATTTAAAATGTAGAGTTAAAAAGGTGTTTCAAGTGTCTTCATCAAAGGAGGTTGAAAATGGAAGGAAAATAGGATTTAAAAAATGCCCATTTTCTTTAAAATCAGCTCTGTGAGTCAGAGCACACAAAACCTTTTTGCTGCTCTGAGGATCCTGAATGTAAATCCAGCCAGCACTGCAGCCAGTTTGTTTGTTGAGAGTAACAGGGCAATTATCAGTGACACACACAGCCTTTTCTGCCATATTTTGTGTGTATTTCTGCTATATTCCATGGCAATTGCCAGTTCTCCCCGACACCCCATGAGCTCTAGAAGGGAAACCCCAAATTCAAAGCTAATCAAGGAACACTTTTCCAGGGGAGGCTTCAGAATCGTTCACATCTAACGCAACCACGCAGCAGAGAGCTCATCCCTGGGCTGGCTCATCGGGCAGGTCTCAACCTCACAAACGCCCAGAGCCTTCCAGAACTGCTGCTAAAAGCTTTGTGCTGGTCCTGCCTGGACAGTGCCTGGGTGGGTTCCCCTGCTCACACGAGTTTTTTACGCACCCTGGCCCACGGCAAGATCCAGTCGCATCAATGCAGCTCTACTGCAAAAACGACCCCAAACCCTCCGAGTTTAGACAGGACTCCACTGGCTCCCAACAAGTAGCTGGGAAAGAGCAGACTGGAATTTATTCATCGCCCCTCCCGGTATCCTTCTCCCTCCCATCTTGATTTTGTTAAAAAACACTGAAAGACTAATGAGCATGACCTGATAGCTGGGAACCTCTGCACCAAACCAAACCTGTGGAATCTGACCCTGTGCAGCAGAGTGCTGCAGAGGCAGGGTTTGCTGAAGGCTGAAGCATCAAATGACACCTCATGCTGCTACCCAGCAGTGCCCTTCTTCCCTTCCTTTATTATTCCCTGTTAGTGAACTACAAAGTTTGTTTTCCTAAGTTTTTGCAACAACTCTTAAGCCATACTTCAGCTCCCTGATTTTTGATCACATCCTCCAAGCATCTCAGACCTTCACCACCAAACCTCAAATCAAGACTCCAGCTGTAAATCAAGCAGAACAACCTCTGATTTACCTCTCACCTTAAACCAACAGGATATTACAACAAAAATATCCTGGTCTGGTTGCCAGAAGGAAGCAAAGCATCCATGTTACAATTAGCATATGCAAATCAGCATATGCTACCGCCCAGCCCTTCCCTCCCTCAAACTGAGCAAAGTACAACTGAGCAGTGCTGAAATGCAAATTACCCAGAAGAGAGTTTGGGGACGTGGAGGAAACATAAGGACTTGGCGTCTGGATGCATTCCAACGTGAGTAGCTGCAAACTAAAACAACACTCAAGAATGCATATGAGAAAGCTTTTATTAAAAAAAGAATCTGCTCTCTTTAGTTAATAGTGGGAATGATGCAATTACAAGAGGGAGCCAGGATACCCTCAGGCCCCAAATTCTGTTCTAACTACAGAGAAGGGAGGAAGCAGAATTGTTCTCATTCCTGGAGCAGCATGTGGACCAAGGCCAGGAGCGACACTGGCACAGGCTGAAGGTGCCACAGAGAGCTCAGCTGGGCTCTCTGGTCACAGAGTCAGGGCAGACAGCAGCCACAGCCCCCACACATCCGCACTGCACTGCCCAGCACCCAGAGCTCACGCTCTGATGTCACTCCAAATGGCCCCACCACCAGTTCATTCACTGAACACAGACTCAGCCATGGCTCCAACAGCTTCCACAGCCCACATTTCACCACCAGCAAGTGGCTTCCAAAATGCCATAGAGCGGTGGATTAAGACCAGGAGAGACTCTGATGAGCTCTCTGCTGCTTTTGGAAGAAATCAAGTAGGATTTGCAGCAGAAGGGCCGTCCAAGGAAATGCTGAATCCAGGATAGTTCATGCATTAAATATAATAGCAACCATAATTTCTGACCTACACTGAAATGAATCTGCAAATGACTAATAACACACAAAATGGAAAGAGAGGGCCTCACTGACTGCTAACCCCCACTAAATAATTACATTTACATATAAATGTAAATATACGTACAAACCTACATCAATAAAGAGCTGTTAACAATACAACTGTAAAGCTCTGTAATTTCTCTTAAGAAATTAAGTCCAATTTCATGTTAAAGGAAAGACTGAATGCTGTAGGATATGTAATACAAACCATGCAGAGAGTATCACTCACTCAAGATTAACACATACTTTTTTTCCCTTTATAAATCATTTGTGTATTGAGACATGCAGCTAAATCAGCTAAAGCACAGATCTAATTAAAGAACCTGGAAACTGATTACTGCACTCTGTAACACATCAAGGGGTTTTTCTTTTTTTTTTTTCTTTTTTTTTGAAGAAAGATCTGGTCTGAAATCTTATCAGTCCCACACATGCCAGAATTAGTCCCTGCCTTTGTGTCAGATGGAAACTGTATCTACAAATCGTCAAGCAGAACTCATGGTTGAGATGAACAGAATGCAGCTGTCTTCATCTGCCAGATTATATTCTGTGCTTTCCACTATCAGCAGACAAACTGCAGGTGTAGAGCTCCTCAAAGCCAGACACTAAGAACTAAAATACAAATATAAGTGGTTCAACTGAAATAAGTTTCTGCCTGTTTCTGCAGGCCAGGTGTGAGGACGTGGAGCCTCTGTGATGGCAGGAGCACAGGGGGCTGGGTTCTTTCTGCCCCTCCAGGTGCCCACGGCTGCAGCTCCTGTCCCTGTGCCCCCGCCACATCCTGGGTCCAGCCTCTTACACCAAGGCAAGCTCTAAACAAAGCTCTATTCACACCTCACCTTAAAAGACTTATTTTCTGACCTTAACTGCCCAAACTGCCCAAGGCCCTGGATCCCCCACAGGACACAGATGGGGAGGGATTTCATCAGGGATGAGGATGCACAGCTTCCTTCCAGGGCCAGCAGGGCACTCCTGGTGGGGCACAGTGACAGGAGGTTCCCACTATGGTGACACCACCACCAACTCCTTCAACAGGTCACCAGGAAGGTGATGCAGCAGCCCCACGCCCTGCACATCCTCCCTGCAGCTCCTGGGGAGCTCCATCCGTGTGAGGCACCTCCTCAGCTCCCAGAGTGCTCAAACTGGGCCATGGGGCCGTGCTGGGGCGGGGGCAGAGCCCACGTCCTGCTGTCACCCGCTGTCACCCACTTGGCAGGGTGAATCACCAAGTGCTGGTAACTTTTCAGCACCTTCACACAGCTCCCAGCCTGCACCAAGACGGGCTTTTTCTGTCTCATTCCCGGCAGCCAGAGCACCTCAGCCTCTCCCCCAGGAGGAATGGTGGGATCTGCTGCCAAGAAGTCTCAGCAACTCCCCCCAGAAGCCCAGCAGGCTCTGCCATTTCAGCCAGCACAGTGTCAGCTCATCCCACAGAGAAGTGGCTCACTCAGGTACCAACCACCCCTTTTACCTCTCAGCAAAGACACATTCCCAAGGGGAAAGCTCCCAGATCTGCTGGGGATGCTCAAGGCATCACCAAGGACTCAAGTGAAAGGCCCTGGGACGCTTTTACTTTATGAGTATTAACTACTGAGTAATAAATCTACTTGCCACAGCGCCAACTTGTTCTGAAGGACTGGAAATAAACATTAAAGAAACGCTTCTCTCACAGCTACACACAGCCTGTCCCCACCTTCCCCTGGAACCAGCCACTGGTGACAGATGAGGGTCAGCAGCAGAGATCAATGGCATCCACAGCCCTGACAGATAAAACCCTTCCTTCATCCTACCCCTGCTCTTACCCACAGCACTGGGGCAAAGAAGCTGTTTGCTCCCAATCAAGGTGCAAAATGAACGGGTTTAGGGCCCCCCTCATTCCTCAGATGCCTCTGATTCATCTGCTCTGACTGGTTTCACACAAAAGCTGATGATGATGGTGGCCATTAGGTCAGACACACTTTAATACCATCTATTGCTATTTTAAAACATGTTGATGCTGCTCTGAAATAACATTTTACTCTTACACCCTAATCATTGTTATGGCTTCTGACAGGTTTTAAATACAATAGTATTAACTGCAATTAATTCATTTGGAATTAATGCGGATATTGCAGGCACTTCAGCAGGATCTCTGCTGCAATTCACCACTCATTATTGCACCATTATTTTTTAAGTGTTATCCATAAAGGAGGCTGCCAGGGCATTTGCATTTAGGTGACAGAAGCAGGAGCAGAGAGGAGCAATAAATTAGCACAAAAATTAAGCAGAAGGAGCAGGAGAATTACTACGGCCCATTGTCTGAAGTTTTAATATTCCTAACGACTTTAGGATTCCCAGTCTGGCAGGGCCACGGGAGCAGGCAGGGGGCTGTGCACCCCTTCCCTCCCCACGTGCCCTGAGCCCAAAGCACTGGCTTTGCAGGCTCATACTTCCATTTTTTACATGCTCACACTCCTGCCCCAGTGCCCTGCATCCCCCACACCGCTCCCCCAGCTGGCTGCAAGATCAGTCCTTCCCAGACAGAAAATAAACAGGTTTTTTCCAGCACAGCCATTAAAAACAGCCAGTATGTCCGGAAGGTAGGGCAGAAATAAAGCATTATTAGACCATTAAAGGGGGTGCCCAGCAGCACTCCTCCCTGGGCGGGAAAAACCTCTTTGGTGCAGTTAACAGCTGGTTTTAGAGCATTAATGACCTCAGGTGAAAACAAACTGGTCATTAAAACCACGCTTTAAGGGGATTAGCTCTCACCAGAACATACAAGTTACTTAAACTGAAGTAGTTCCATATGGTTAATTTATAATTTCCAAGGTAATAATCAGCGAAATTCTGATGGTTCCTAGATAAAGTGTGCAAGGGGGAGATTCACTCAGCTTCCTCAGAGCAATCTGAACTGGAAGCAGTGCTGGCAGAACAGTTTCATTTCTCGATTTGCTGGCTAAACTGAAAACAAAACAGAACCAAAAAACCAGAAGGATGAATTTGCCTATGATTAAACAAACATGTTTTCGTTTTGTTGGCAAAACTTAAAAGGAAAAAAAAAAAAAGAAAAATTTCATTTTGAGTCAATCCACAACATCTTGTTTCAACTCTGAGCGGAAATACACTGCAGGTTTTTTCAGTTTATTTAACCCCTTTTAAAACTTTTGCCTTTCAGGGCCACTTTTAAACATGGAGAATGCGGGAAGGGAAAACATTCAAGTTTGTTGAAGATATCAATGCACAGATGGGAGGGAGCAGAGGCAGGTGCTCAGCAGCATCCAGCATCTTTGAGTCTGGGCTAGGAAAATCATCCAAACAGATCAGTCCCAGCCCTGGGCCAGGGGTAGCACTGGGCCTCACTGGGACACTGTGGCCACCAGGCCTCACTCTGGGTTTTACACTGTTTAGTGTCACTTCCTGATACCTAAAGATAAGGTATCTAAGGCATTCAGATACCCACGCTATCTAAAGCCGAAGCCTTACGACACTAAAGGGCATTGAAGCTGCAGTACAATAAACACAGAGATCTCAAAGCAGGACCAAACTCGACACTGATTCACACACCCTGGTGAGCAGCCAAACAAAACCACTGAGGAAGGGCAGGCACGTGCCCACCCACCGTGAGAAGGGAGAAAAGACACCCCTGGAAAGTAAAGAAAACAAGCTGTTGCGCACTGCAAGACTGAATCCATTTAAATTACGAATATACTGCTAAATACATACTCCCCAGAACCGACCTAAAGTCATTTCTGAAACTGTTCTTTTTATCACTGAAACCTTGGGGGAAATTTTAGAAGTTCATTTCATCCTCGTAACACAATGACTCCTCCACGGTGCAATACTTTATTAAGATGATTGTATAGGGCTCTGCAGAGAACCAACAACAGGCTTGAGATTTTCTGTTCCACAGAACAACAGCATTAGCAAATAAAACACCCTTTAGTTCTCTTTAGCTGAATCTTTGCTGTTAAATGTATCTCCCAGTCTACGAAATGCACCTTCCTCCTCTGAATTCCCTGGTACCTCCAACCCATCCCAAATCCACTGCCTGCCCAGGGGACACCATTCAAAAGGCTTGTCCAAAGCAAGCTTGTCCTCCCTCTTGCAACTCAAGAGATACAAAAAATGTTTCTGAATTCTCAGCTTTTCACAGTAAAGCAACACAATTTCGGGATCCAAAGGAGGGAATCTATGGAAGCAACCATCATCCCCCACCCCGATGTGGTCACCACCAGAGACGGGGCTGGAGATGAGCACAAACACTGACCAAAGAAAGCCTCCTGCACCATTCCAGACCTGTCTTATTTCAGTTTGCTCAAGAACAACATTTGTTTTAATCTTTTTGTCAAAACAAAAATGAAACAAAAAGCCAACCAAACAAGCAACAACAACAAAACCTTTCCAAGAATGCAGAAGGGCAGAAATCCAAACCCAGTTTAGCTCAAATCTCTACTTTAGTAAAGGCTGAACTACGCACTTATTTGGGGAAAGAGGGCTAAGCTCTTTCCAAGGTCATTTCAAGGTTTTCATACCAGCGAGAGAAGAATTATTTACATGTGACAATGCATCCTGTGTGTTCAGTTGGGAAGGCAAATATGGGTTTAATAAACAAAATTTTAAAAAACCAAACCAGAAGACAAAACCTTGCCTCACAGTGCCCATTTCTGCAGTGAAATGGGAGTACAGGATGTCCCTGTCCCAAGAAGGTGTTGTGCCAACATCCCTTAGAGCTACATCAAATATAATTTTCAAACCAATTAGCTCAAAAAGCATCAACACCAAAGCAATGCCTTCCACATTCTAATTACTAGGCCATCCTATTCAATTCTTAATGAGAGGAGAGACAAAGGCAGTATATGTATTAGGGTCTACTTCAAGAATTCTTTTTCTTTTAGCAAACAGATCCTCTTTTGTTCTGGTTAAACACCAATTACTCCGTTCTCTCTAACATGCAAATCAGCTGAAAATAGGGCATGATGTATCTCGATCCTGCACCACTACAAGTTTGAATGAAGGGGGAAAATAAAGCAACCCTCTAGGGGCTTTCAATTCCAAGTACTTTGTACTCTGATAAAGCTCTTTTCAAAGAGCTTTTTGTATTATCTACTGCGGTTCCCATAAGCAGCGATTTTGCCATTATGCCAAAAGAAACAGCACATTTAAGGTGTACAATATAAGCAAGGAAAGGAAAAGTAGCCAACAAAGCCGTTTACGTGTAGCTTTGAGTTGTTACGTCCCCACTGCAAACAGCAAAACTCGGGAGCATTATGAGCATCACCAGAGCGAGGGAAGAGCTGCAGCAGGAAGGGAAGGAGATGTGAAGAGCTGGAGGGTTCGTGTTGCTTTTTACCACTTGGAGCACCCCGGGAAGGGCTCAGTCCTTGTCAGTCAGGTGTGGGCTCAGCTCCTGCTCCGCCTCTATCAACCATCCTGATTGCATCTGACCCTAAGAGGTTTAAGAGAAGCCTCTGCTATTTTCAGGGAGACCTTACAGCAGCCTTCTGGTACCTGCACGGGGCTTACAAGAAATTCTACACAGAAAGACGTTATTTTTACAACTGGGAATTTGTAGATCTCTCTAAGATGACCTGAGCCCTGAGTGTGCAGTTGTGTTCAGGAGTGCAAACTGTGCCACACAGCATCACTGACGTGACCAAGGAGCGAGGATCTAAAGCTCATCCCTGAAAAACTGCAGTCCCTGTTTAGGGAGAAAAAGGGAACCCATCCACGCAGTACATGTATCACAGGACAGTGGCGGTATCAGATTCCCAGCAGGAGAAAGGGCTGTAGAAACTTTTTACTTGAAACAGCCTCCCTAGATTAAAAGCCAGCCAAGCACAGTCTCGACACTGTCCTTGCTCGAAATGCCAGAAACATCCTCGAAATCGGCGGCAGAAAGCCAAGCAGCGGAGGAGGAAGCAGCGGCTTTAACTGATCGTCCCACACCACGTCCTCTGCCCTGCAACTCGGTTACACCGAACACAACCACAGAAATGAACTTGAAAACGCATTAAAAGGGGAAGGAACATGTCATAAAAAGTTTACTGAAGAGCAAACACACACGAAGCCAACTCATTCAGACCCACCAGAGCTGAATGCTTCCATCCGGCTGCCCCACAGCACGAGGTGAACCTCGGCCACAGCTTCCCTCGAGCCCCTGGTGCACCTCTGAGTTAGCAGAGAAAGAGAGCACACGCACAGGAACACACCTGTTGTAAAGCCTGCAGATATATGGATCTGAGAGAAACGAGTCTACATAAAAAGTGATGTATGCCAGCTCTGCAGTCAAAAAGGATATAGGATTTGTTGGCTACGATCAAGGTATCTAGTGAGTGTCTGCACTACAGAAATCATTTTGTAACTGAACGTTCTATATCGAAGTGTAATTGAATTTATACAATGCATTAAATATACTTAACATAAATCACGCACGCTAATACTTACATTAAACACACACAACCACCTCTGGTGTTGTTTTAATATGGAGACAGATAAAATACATTAAAATAGCTCATTTCAAGGAGATGGACCCTAGAGTATTTCACATTTCTAAATTCAGCCAAAAACCACAGCACATTAGTCTCTTCTGCCAAACATTATATACAATCTTCCAAAAAAGTTTTCATCTGGTTTGTTGGCCTTTAATATATTTTTGATTTATGACATTTTGAAACATTTTCCCTTCTGTAGCTCAAGAGAAAAAAGCATTCTTCTGATTCCAGATTCAGGATTTCTTTAAAGAGAAACCAAAAGTAATAAATCTGAAGTGTCATGCTGCTACTGTATCACACGAGCGAGAAGTATTACAGCATGTGTTGACTGTAGCCTCCAAGCAAAAACTGTATTAAGTAACAGTATTTTCTTACATTACACATTCTTTTTCTTGCCCGAAGCGTGTACTTCACACAGATGTTCTTCATACACCAATATTATACATGTGCAGCAAGTTGCTGCAGCTCAGGGTCTCTCCCCTCACAACAAAGTGGTGAGGACGTGGTACCCTCGATGTGGGAAGCACTAACAGCTCGAGGCTGTGCCATGTGTCCACCACCAAACCAACCTCCCCAGCGAGCTCTTCTCTGTCCAGTTTCTGTCCCAAGCTTGCTACAAGTTCAAGAGCCCAAGGGAAACCGTGTGGGAGCAGCAGGGTACAACCAGTACTTTTTCAACGGGACAGAATCATGGAATCCCAGAACAGGTCAGGCTGGAAGGGACCACAGGGGCTCACCTGGTGCCACCTCCCTGCTCAGCCAGGGCCATCCCAGAGCACAGGGCACAGGATTGCAGCCAGACAGTTCTGGAATAGCTCCAGTGAGGGAGACTCCACACCCTCAACTGTGTCAAACATCAGCTGCACTAAGTGTAACTCTCCTCTTCAGGGGTCACTATTAAGGGGAAGGAGCGTAGCCTGAGAGAAGCCTGAAAATGGAGGAAAAATGAGCAATAACCCATGTATAATGTAATAAAAATGGCAGTTAGTCTGGCGAGGCCATAGACACCAGGCTTATTTCAGTTTACCACTGAGCACTAAGGATAACTGCAGGGCACTGTAAATGTTCATTCCTTTGCGTTAATTGCTGTTAGAGTCATGGTTTAGTGTATTATACCAGCCTCAGCTTGCTCTAATTCCTTATCCTATTTGCTCTGGCCAGGATGCTTAAAAAAAGAGAGGGGGGAAAAAAAAGGGGGAAAATGCTTTTAATGATTATTCAAGGGAGTATGTGAAAGGCATTACTAGATGTTCTGCAAGGCACAAGGACAGTCCTAAAGGCATCCTACTGCCACTCTGCAAGGCACAGCCACGGCCTGGCATTCACACACACGCGGTGGAGCTGGGCAGGGAGATCCATGTCCCACACCCCACGGCTAAGGATATCCAGCCAGGAGCCACAAACCAGCCCCGTGGAGACACAGGCAGGCACTTGTTCCACAGCAGTGCCAGGGGAGCAGAGCACTGTGCCCCGTGGGACACACTCCTGCATCACCCCCACTGCCCTCGCACACGCATCCCTGCAAACACGGCCAGTGCTGATGGGGGAAGCAGCACAGGAGGCAGCCCAGGGTTTGCACCCTGCCAGCAGCCAGGAAAGCTGCAGCTCCCGGGGAGCAGGGCACACCGTGAGCCCGGCTATCATCCCTGTGCCTCCCTGTGCTGCAGAGAGGAGCACTCCCGTGCTCAGAAAGGCTCTGCAGAGCTACCAAACTCCCTGACACGGATCCAGAATGCACTCTGAAACAATGACAACTGGGCCCAAAAATGAGCACTCGGACTTAGAAACAAGCAAACAGAAAAGCCCACACAACAACAAACCACACACACACACAAACCCATCCAGAAAATCAGATACAAGCAGAGAAGATCCTATCAGCCCTGGCTTCCTGTGTGATTGACACCCATCAAGTCTCACCATGTTCCTGGAGAGGAAATACATGACCTCCAGAACTAAAAAGGTAGGCACAGAAATGCTAGGGAAACTGCTTTGAAAAAACAAGAAAGAAGAAAGCAGAGGTGAGAGCCAGCTACATTCCACCCACAAGCCATGAACACCAATCCAATACATCAGAGCTGCCGTGGCTGCGACAAATCCCTGTGCCAAACACCAGCCAGATTCTCATCACCAAATAATTGAAACGCAAAGCTCTGCCACCTTCTCCTCTTCCTGGGAGGCTGGCCCCTGGCACTTGCAGACCTGCCTCTCCCCAGAGGGTTTGGTGCACGGCTTTATTTGCAGGAGTTTTCAGCAGAACAGGAAGCCTGTGACCACAGGTCAGGGCGCACACGGGGCACGGTGCCAGCGGGCAGCAGTGCAGCTCAGCACCTGCCTGTGCTGAACCCAGGGCAGGAGAAAGAACTGACGTTTCCAACACATTTCATACCTAGATTAATGTACATAATTATACAGATTACTCAATAACTGCATTATAAATATATTTACCTACACACAAATCATTAAGAATCAGAAAAGAGCTAAATAAAGGCAAGCAAAAGCTTTTACAAAGCCATAAGTTAAGTCACAACTCCACAGAGAAGTTTGCTACCTCGAGACTAGAATTACAATGCACATTCATTTTGTATCCTTTTATATGAATGATATCTCTAACCACTTTATGATGTTAAATAACACACAGCTGCAGGATTTAATGAGCTGCAGCAACAGGGAAAAGCTGTATAAGGAAGTAAAAAGAAAAGATAGGGAAGCATCTGATTTTCAAGTGAAAGTTAGTGAAATGAAACAGCAACGAAGCAAGCATTACACAGGGAAATTGTTCAAGATGGCAGGGTCTTCTGAGGTAAAAGCTCTGGGAAAACAGAGCCACAAAGGAAGATTCACTCACTGGTGGGTAAAACCAAGAGGGTTTCTGGACTTCCAGTAAAGGATGACATCTTAGTTAAAGGACTGATAAGAGCTTCAGAACCCAGCTTCACCACTGACCTCCTGGTGGACCTCAGGCAAATTTCTCTGCCTTTCCCTGGATTTCACCTCTTCCAGAGAAAGATGGTCTTGTTGATCCCTATCCCTAAACATTTCCTGCCCATTCTATTTACCTTCAAAATCTTTTCCCCTTTACAAGCTGACCTCTGAACAGAGCCTATGCCTGGCAGCTGATCATACCAGGTAAAAAAGGGAATGCAAAGTCAACAAAATGGGTTAAAAACAATCCTCAGGTTTAATCTCAGGGAGTTTTTTTGACAGACTATGAACAGAATATTCCACAAATAAATCAACAAGTTGCATCAGTGCTCAGCAGTATTACTGGACCGAATCCTCATTAATGGTCTCATTTCCAGTATCTTGCTCGTGCACAGCTTAGGCCCTGCAAGGAGCTGGAAACCCCAGCATCCACCCTCTAAAGTCATTATTCAACAACAAACGAGTACTATATTTAGAACTTTTTCCATGAAGTAGCGGTATCCAAGGGCCACTGAGCCAAGAGGCATTCAAAGGTTAAACAAGCTGACCATGCTCTGCTCCCACCCAGGCTCCTTGTGCAGGTTACACTCCAGTTCTCTCTCACACAACCATCTCGGTCTGATAAAGTATCTTTGATCCAAGCAGTGAGATACTGAACCAAAATTATCCTCTCTGTTGCCTGTATCCAGGCAGTGACCTTACAATTACAGGAGCACATATACACAATTACTTCTGACTTAATTTAAAAGGCTTTGCTACAAAGATTAATTTAACACATTAAACAATCGAGAAAAACCCCATAAACCCCCTACTTTGTTTTCTCTCAGCTACTTCAGTCAGTATTTCAGCTTCTCTGTACAACACGCATTCTTCATTCTTTGATTTTGTTCATATTTTAGGAAACTACTGTTAGATCATGTAGAGATTTAGATTTCATTCTCTGCAAGCAAGTGTGGCGTAGCTACAGAAACAAGCAGGGAGCAACTCGTAGCTCCACTGGAGTTATATGTAGCCCTCAGGAAATTAAAACTACTTCTAGCACCAGTCATCAGCAGGGTTTGAAAGCCAGGACTCGCAGCTCCTTAACACAAAACCCCATCATGGAGCTAAAAGAGCAGCGTGGCTGTGGGAGGACGGTGCTGCCCCGAGCAGCCCCAGGTGGGAGAAGGGGCAGAACCCAACACACTTCACAGTGTGCTGCAAGGACAAGTGTCCTGTGCATCACTGCTCTGCCTTCACTGGGATCAGGCCTTGCTATTCCTCTTCCAGAGATGACACAGGGCTTGAACTGTGTGTGTAAAGCTCTTCTGCATCCTGCAATAACCGGCATAAAGACATCTCAAAGCTCAAGATAAATGCACAGAAGTGCCACAGCAGCTGTGGCCTGCTCAACAGAAGTGACAGATAAACCAGTCTGATCACATTAATAGAAAAATATCCACCTTGCAAAGCAGCCTGAGCTAGAAAAGCAGCCTGGACCAAGCACTAACGTCAGTGTCTTGCACTGCTGTGCTTCCTCCCAAGCTCTTACGAAACATGACCAGCGGGGCTGGAAGACTCGGCATCCAAGGACAAAGAATCAGCAGGCATGTAAGCACCAATATTTATGTAATGTATGTCATGTTCACAGCCACAATGAAATCATTGTCTTCCAAGGGGGTTGGTATGTTTGGAGCATTTGTTTGTTATTTCTGAAGATGCAGGAGGCAAAGCAGTTAAAAATAAAGAGGTCACTGCATGCAAAATTAATCTTTAACTGCCTACACTGCTTTAAATGACTTAAGGATTATGGTGCACTCCTCAAGCTGTGAGTACCTTTGTTAACAAACAACTCCTCGAGAGGAGGTGGAGGGCAGACCAGTCACATAACTCAGCTGGCAAGTTTTATCCCTTTTCTTCACTCCCAGTGGCTACTCTCTCACTGGTTTCCTTTGGTGGGAGCTCTGCCCCCACCCTGCAAAGAGCACAAGGACAGGTGGGCTCCATGAGACCCTCTCAACACTGGCACGGACAAGCAGACAAGACAACACCTTACCAGTTTCACAGCCTTGCCTAAGCCTGTGCTTAAAATGGAAGGAACAGCCTTTAATTAATCTTACTGCTGCGAGGAGGCAACAGAGGATTCCTTTTAAAACACAACCTGTGGCAACCAGAGCTGTTAAATGCTCAACACCGTGTTATGTACAACCTGACTTTCATGCTACACACACAGTCCAGCCCCAAAAAAGGCACACAGCAGAGATGTGGCTCCTTCCCCTTGTAGCAAGAGATGGTTCTTTAGTACTCGGTTACTGGCAAAAAAGGAACTTCAGATCTAGTTATGCACCATGAAACTCAAAAAAACTTAACTCCAAAGAGGAGTCGCCCAGCTCACATTCGTGACCTGCAGTATAAATCCATAGCAGACAGCCTGGAGAACCCTCTTAAAGGGAGGTATTCCAAATATATGTTAATATAAACACAGAAGCCTGTTTGAGTCTAAGAGGCGATCCCTGGATGGCCCCTGGCAGCTCTGCCCAAGTCACAGTGCCACGGCTCAGTTGACCTGAGAAGCTGGAACAGCACCTTCCCAGCTCCCACAGCCTTCTGAAGATTCCTGTCTCTGAAAGCACTTCTAAACCAGGACAATCCTCTCCACATCACCTCTGCAAGCAGAAAAGAGACAAAGCAGACAACTGCTGCCAGATTCACCAATTCAGAGCAGCTTCATCACAGATGCAAGAGTTGGAACCTGTTTTTTCTGAGACACAAGGACTATGGATAGATACAACCACCCATTTTGTTCACTAAGAAGTGCCTAAATCAAGTCAGAATTTGAAGCAAGCAACAGAAGTCTTTGAACTCCAAAGATTTTCAATTTTCAAGCATACGGTCCTCTAGTATCAGCAGAGCTTTAGCTTGCATGACATTAACTGCATTGATTTCCATCTAAAGAATGAAGGTTCAGCAACAGCCTGAAGCTGCCATTGCAAGGAATAAGAGAGAAACTATTCCCTAAGTGATCCCGCCTAGGGCAAGCAGGGGAGTATCCATATCCACAGGATTAATGAACAAAATTAACAACGTGCAGGAGGACTATTCAAGAAAGCAGAGACAGATACAAGGTCGTGAAATGCACACTGAAGCCCACCCTGTGGTGGCAGAGGCTGTCCCACCTCGGGCCCCAAAGGCACACCATCAACAAGACAGGAGAAAGCTGCCTCAAGGGGATGGATTCTAATTCTCAGTGAGACAAACAGCAGTGAGACGTCACAGGGCTCGTTACCAAACGAGCTGCTCACACACAGCCGGTTTTCCTCAGAATCACTGAGTTCAATCAAGAAATCAAGAGGCATCACTGTCCTCTGAAGGAGAGGCCACGGACTGCCAAACCCAAGGAATGAGGCCACCAGGACCTGCACAGAAAACCTTTTGCAGATGAAGAGTCATTCCAAACTGGCTGGCCAGGAAAGGGACACACCCCACTGTGCTGCTGTGTGTGAGGCTGCACAGAGCCACCTCTCCAGCTCCCTGTGGGCTCTGGATGCCAGCAGAGGAGGAGCACACAGGATACAGCTCACCTACCTGAAAGAATCAGGTTCAGTCACGGCTTTGCTGCACCAGCAGACTCACTCCAACTTCCTGTCAAGTGCGTCTCCATCAGGCCCCTCAGCCTGGCTGTCGTGTTTTAAAGTGTTGAAATGCATTTGCTAAAGCCAGGTAACACAACTGCTGGAGCCCCTCCTTGGTCCAGCCCCGGCTCCCTTCCAGCAGCCGCTGCCTGAACTCGTCAGGCTGTCACACCTCATTAGAGTCACCTTAACGAGATCAGCAACCTGGCTGCAGTGACCACAGCTTGGTCAGGCGGGCTCCTGTCCTCATCCCAGGAAGAGCAGGCTTTGGATGAGACACAAAATGGAGGCCTGAGAATACAAGTTGAGGCTCATTAACCTGGAATGCAGCAGAGCAACCATGGCACCAGACCTGGCCTGCCCAGGAGAGCCGGGTCTGCTCTGACCCTGCAGCACACGCTGGTCAGCAGCCAGGCCAGGTAGGGAGGGAGGTGAAAAGCAGTCAAATAATAGTAGGTATTTCAGAAATATTTCAGAATAAAAATACTGTTTTCTGTGGCTTCACTGAGGCAGCACTTCACAAGCAGAGCCATTGCTCTTCCCAGTCCTTTGTTACACACCATAAATCCACAGTGAATATTAAATACATGTGAAGAAAAAGCATTTGCTTAGTGGAAACACACTGCAGTTCAGGCCCAGGAGAAGTCCGACTCGAGTGTACCCAGTTCACTTTTTCTTCTCATTTCTGTTCCTCTTGGCTTACCCCTGTACATCATCTTCTACCCAGCCAGGAATAGTTTCCATTGTATTTCCTCATAAATTCCGCTTTGATCTTTCAGATAAACATTTGTTGCCTTCCCCCTAAAACAAGCATAAACTTTTCCATTCCTGCTCATACCAAACCCAGACGTCTGACAAACGAAGACAAAAATTAGAAAATATTTATATACCCAGGAGTAGGTACGGCTCCTCACAGCCATGGGCAAGGCAGTAACAGGGGTTACATCAGAAGTTTAAGGAGGCAAGCTATAGCTTGAAATGAGCATGGAAGCCCAACATAACTCAAGATGAAATGGAAATCACCCTCTGACTAAGAGGTTTAACCAAGATTAAAATGGCAAAATGAAAAAAAAGCATTGCTCAGCTAATCTGACAACTCCCTTCAAGTCCTATCACATCTGCACTGGCACATCTGCACACACCACTCGAGCCAGGAGAGCTAAGGCAAGATAAAAGCAGATGCAGGTGGAAAAAAAAGTCCATGTGTAAGAAGACTTGCTGTGTTGAGGTCAAGCACAGATTCAACACACAATGCTGGGAGGACCACTCTTCTTTCTGTAAAAGGGAAATTTCCATAACTAATGTTTGGCAAGAGTGCTTTGCTTGTTAGAAGACGACAAAAGGTTGGCTCCTTTTGATCCTTCCCTTCATCCTCCTCAACAGAATTTTCTAAGTAGTTTTCTTTGGTGAGCCATAGATCTGGCTGTGATCCACATTCCTAGATGTTAGTGCACGGACTCGTGTCCTCAACAGGACTCTGTAAGATCCCAGGTGGGTACAGAGGAGGACACTGTAGGATACACAGATTTCTCATCAAGGTTTTAAGTAAAATAATAATAATAGATGCCTTGTGTTTCCTGCTTCCTTCAAGCAACGTTTCCTATGGCTATTGGCAAGTTTAACAGCTTTGTTCTCCTGTGATTACCCACAAGTCCTCCTTCCAGCAGGCAGAGCTGGAGCCTGTAATCATTAACATCTAATCCAGCAGCCCATCTAATGAGAGATAATGGGCAAACCGAACCAAGGGAGGGCAAGTCTCCAAAACAGTTGCTCAAAAAAAGCTCCAGAGTAAACTCCGAGCAAATGGGTATCACTGAGCACCTCTATGCATGAGATGCTACCAAATGAAGGGTAAGAGACATGTTCATACACGTTTCCTGCCTGCCTCCTGTGACAATTCAATAAACATCAGAAAATTCATGTTTAACAAGTCAGCACCTAAATTTGAACCGGAACAGGTGTTCCAGCCCGTGAACACCCTCTCAGAAGCCTTGATCAAGTCTTAATCCTTCAAGCCTTGCTCTGGAAGTGATAGACAAGTCTGTGGATTCGATATTTGGAAGGTGTGGCTGCGGCAGGGGTTGGTTTAACAACCACAGCCCTGTGTGTGCACGTGTTCACCACAACGGGGATGTGCTGCACCACATTAAGGCACCTCCACTGCCAGGAAATTATTCACATGACCAAGTTCCTAATTTCTAAAGACGCATCTTTCAAAAAAATTTAGTAACGACTCAGTTATTTTGAGGCTCCAAAAAGGGAGACCCATTAAAGCAGATAAGCCTATTCTGTTTATTTTTAAAAAGCTGCTTTCTCAGCCTTGGATCTGAATGGAAGGTTTGACTCCTGGAAAGTCTATGAAAGGAACAAGCACACAAACACACATCCCACCCCAACATTACAATGAACTTTGGAGAGCAGCAGCTACAACCAGGCCACCTCTGGATGGAAAGCCAAAGCTTCTGAGTCACTGGTTCCTGCAAACCACTGCAGTTAACAGCTGAAATACACACATCATCATTGTCTCTGGATTCCTCACAGCATCAAAGACAGAGCCAGCCAAGTCCTCTGAGCCCCAGAAATCTAATTAGCTAGACTGAAAACCAAAAAAAGCCTCTAAATACTCCAGCAAAGGAATTTTAGAAGAACTGCACTGAAATAAATGCTGTATAACCTTTTGGAGCCAAACGGTATATCCAAAACTGGATTTATTTTTCTTTTTATTGATCACCCATTAGAAAGCCAACATCCAAGAGTAGGTAACAGAAACATTTCCAGAATGTTACGAGAGTAAAATCTTTTACTGCAAATCTAATGAAGAACCTTCAATTTATGAGGGTGCTGATAAAAGTCAGTGGGATGCATCTCTACAAAATCCCATTTCAGTGCAACATTCACAGCAAGCTGCAGACCTGATCAAAATTCTTCTACTCTTTGCTTTTTGGACGAACACTCAGGTTCTAGAGCCACAGAGGGACAGTTCCATCTCCAGTCCTTATCCAGGGCTTGGTGTTGGAGGATGAGACTTCCCAGGAACTGTTCCACCAGCCAAGCACCCAGCCACAGTCCCCTCACCACCTCCACACCCCATGGAAGTGGGAACTCGGCAGTTCTCAATTCCTCCTCCCCCCCAGGTTTTCTGCTCTTGTCCTACACAAGGAAACACAGGGGGAAGAATCCCACAAGCCTGGGGACAGAGGGATCCATGTCTGCTCCTCCTGCAGGCTGCTGTGCTTATTCACAGTCACTGAGGAACTGAGCCTCGCCCCAAAATCAGTCATTCCTCACAGGTTACTGACCAGTAGCCACATCAGGGCTAACTGATAAGGGAAACAAGATGGTGGCAATGCCTGAAGATACCAGTTTTAAAGATTTTATTAAGTCTTCACATGACTTCCCATTTCTTGGGAGACCCCACTACCCTCTTTAGCAGCCAGAAAATCCCATTCTACACCTCCTGACCCACCACTCACACCAAGGGTGGGTTTATCTCCCCTTCCTTTTGGAGAGCAACCAAGGCAGGAGGGTTTCCAAGCACTCCCTGCCCATGCCAGGGCCTCCCAAGGCGTGAGCTGAGCACGCAGCAGGGCTGCTGCAGGGGGCTCTGCCATGGCAGGGGTTACCACCACCCACCACGGCTAGCACAGCCTTCCTTGCTGGCAAAGCACTGCCTCAGATGTTCGTTACTTTACAGCCAATTAATGAACTGGGATTTACGGGAACGTAAAAAATTCAAACAAGGAAACTTAACAAATCTCAGATAGTGTTTAAATTTACATCCAATATGTTTGGAACATGTCAATAAAATATTTACCATTACATTGTGCCTTTCCCAACTGTTGTGTTTTCCTCTTGGCAGAGGTTAAAATGCCTCCCCCTCACCATCCTGTGTGTTATAGATACGCTCTCAGAGCTGACTGCCAGTGGGGAGCAGCAAATTTGGATCAGGAGCACACTCTTTAAATTAAGCTTTCACAGAACAATTCAGATTAGGAGAGCAAGACTAAGTGTTTAATCTTCCCCTGCAATTCTTGACAACGTTCCTTTAGGGGGAAGAGAAGCGCACGGCAAATCACTTTTTCTACTAAGCGTTTCCATCACCAAAACCAATTCGGGACATGGAAACCCGACTGCTGAAATCAGAATCCAGCTTAAGAGTAATGGAAATACCTATCGATACAAACCACCTGCACCTCTGAGCAGCATTCCAGGTTTGGCTGGTAACACTCACCCACAACAGCCCGCTGCTGGAATGTTAAACACCCCCTGGAGAGGGACCAGGGCACAGACCTGCAGCACACTCCCAACACCAGCCTCGCTCTCTGAAATGCCCCTTAAAAAAAAAACTTGAAACCATCCTGCATGCATGCTAAAAAACCAAAGCACAAAAATAGACCAGATTACACACACAAATATACACACATGCACAAAACCAGAAAATCCCATTCATTCATGCGGGCTTTTAATCCTAAAGGATCCCACTTGCTTTCCAAAGTGAATAAACGTATCGGATGCAGCATGATCAGAGCTACACAATCATCCCCAAAGCAAAACACAACCACTGCCTTAATGAGAAACCAAACAACCAGAAAGAAAAGACATAGAGGAAGAGTTTCAAGGAGTCAGATTATTCTACCGAAAAAGTAAAGAGAGGAAGAGAGGCAGCCCGAGTTTTCAGTGCCAGAGCCCCCTTCCATCTTAGGTTCACACTTCAGTGGCACCAGAATTAATATTCTTCACTTATCTCCTCTGGCTAATGTCATCAGGAGATGTGCAAAAGGAAAAGGAGGACAAGTATCAACCTCTTTCACCATCACATCTCCCAGCCTTGGCAGGCTGTGGGAGGAGACAGATCTCCTGATTGACTTCTCCTAAATAAGGCTTCTGCCTCTCTCCTTCCCCACAAGTGCCCCATCCAGAAGGAATTCCCCTTACAGGCTTAGAAAAAAAAAAAAATCTGCCTGATATGACTTGAACTTCATTTTCTCTGGGCAATTTTCCTGCAAGAAAATAATAATAATATGGGAGTGTCCTGCTGAGGTTAACCACTAATGCGGGGAAATAAGACAGAAGGCAAATGGTGCAAACCCATTTTGAATTCCAATCAGAAGCTGGGGGAGTATTAGCTGTCACACAGCCTGTGGCTCTCACACTGCTCCCTCCCTTTTTTAACTGCTACCAGAAGAGAGCTACAAGCTTTTACTATTCTACATATGGCTTCAAATACATATGTAACAAAGCCCGAAAAATGAGAGGCAGATGAGCTGTCTTAGCCCAGAGGTAGGAGGTTAAAATGACCTCAAATCATAAAGTCTAGTACAATATTTAATCTTTGAAACTAGAAATGTTTTAAAAAAAGTCAGTATCGATCAGTCCTTGCTGCCAGCCGCCCTCCTGCTGCAATGGAGGCGCTTTGCTGAGAAGCAAAACCAATGATCAAAGGCTTATCTATGGCAGAGGAGGAGACCGCTGCTTGTGCGGATGTGATTTATAGAAGTCAACACAAGAGAAACATCACCCAGGTTCTCATGACAGAAAAGAAAATATTCATTTTACGGGGTAGGGAGGAAGATTTGATTCAGTCTCCTCCATTTCACGCTGGGTAGGGCTGGATCTCCTCATCTTTAGCAGTGTGTGCAGAAGCCCCACTCTGGCAGTGCACCAGCTCTGCTGGTGAAACTCTGGTGCTGTGCAAAACAGGGCTGGAGCAAGAACAGTACAATCACACACTACTGAGGTGGCTGAAGATGGGCAGGAACAAGAGAGAGGAGCCTTTGCACTAAGGCCTCAAAGTATGTTCTCACTGGTCCTGCCACCCAGCTCTCCCTGCTAAAGAACACGCTCGGTCGCTCCTCACATTTCATTAAAACAAGATCAAGAGATTCCTTCCGGTAAGAACTTCCCTTAAATTTCATTAACAAGAGGCGGCCTTTAGGCTGCAACTTGTTCAACAATATTCCCCTCCTGATCCAGGAGGCAAACTTTCCTCCTTTGGACCACACAGCCTCGTGTATCAAGGAACATCCTGAAGCAGCTGAGCAGGATCCCAAAGCTCGTGTGACACAGAGCTCTGGCAGAGCTTCCCTGCTGCACACCCTTGCCACACAGAGTCACAGGCAACATCTCAGCAGAGACCTTGTCCTTCCTGGATCCCTGCATAAAGGCTCCAAATCCCAAGGTCACTCGTGTTTAGATTTTGGCAAACGTTCAGATCTCCCAGCAAAACAGGATTTCAGTAAACATGTAGTTCAAGCATCCATTCTTAAACAAGGGAAAAGCCATAAAAAACAGCGAGCAGAGAAGAAGTTATTTGCTTAACATCACCCACACAAGGCAGCAGCTCTCGGAGCCCTGCAGGGCTGCCAGCCCACAGCACTGCCCAGCCACACTCCCCCCTCTGGGAGATGCAGCTCAGAGTCTCTGAACCTTCTCAACACCAGGGCACACGTGAAATTTCACAGGTTGAGCTTCCAGAATTCAGCCACTTGATTACATCTGCTGACAGCTCTGAAATGAGGGTCTACAAGGCACCCCCAGCCCCAAGAGCATCCAGGCAAAGCCCCTCGCCCTGCATCACCAGCATTTCCCCACAGAACAACTCCAAGAAGTCAAAATCCATCTCCTCCCCACAGAGGGACTCTCTCAGCAGTCAGCACTTGCCTCTCACAGGGAACACTCGGCTGTGCCAACAGCACTACACGGGCACAAAGGGCCTGGAACCACAACCACCACCCAAAGGGTCCCTGACCCTCAGCCACAGCAAACGAGGACTTCTCAGTGCCTGGAAAAGGGAATGCATCATATTTTCCAACAGCAGTCCTGCTGGCTCAGGAAACAAGTTTTTATCTGTAGGACGGCAGCTGCAAGCAACGTTTCAAGACGCAAAGGAATGACAGTGATGACATTAAAGCTTCTTTGCCTCACAAACTTTTCACTCTGTCAGGGAGGAGACTGGAAGGACAGAAAATAACATCAACATGCGCTTCAGATTCATTTTTCAGGGAAAGCAAGCTTCCCTCTCCCCTCAGTATCACCCAAATACATCAAAGTGATGGAAATCATATTATGATAGATAGATCAGTCACTATGATATATGTGTTTATCATGGAAGTAGCTAATTGCAAACATTCCCTTCTCTACCTTTAACCTCCACTCCTGGATCAACAAGGCTCTTCTAAAACCTGAAATTACATCAGGAGATGTCCTAAACATCCCTCCAAAACAAACAAACAAAGCCCAAACAAACAAAAAAAGATGTGTATCAAAGTACATATAACTTCACTCAATCCCAACATCTCCATACACCAGCAGCTCTTTGCTGCAGTATTTTAAAACTCCCTGCCATTTTCTTGCATTATGGATTAAACTGCCTACAATATTTTCCTCTGGGATAAGCAGAATGTGAGTTGTGTGCGTGTCAAATGGCATTTAAGGACACTTTCATCAGCAGTGTTATTATTATCCTCATGCTATAGCAGCACCCACAGAGGTCCCGAGGAGATCAGGGCCCTTCCCTGGGTAGGGCACCGTGTGGAGACAGAGCAGGAGTCCCTCCTCTCATGCTCCAGGAAGCTCAGGGGAGAGCAGACAAGATAAACAGAGACAGGAAAGCGCTGGAGTCACCGAGAGGACACACGACAGGCCCCAGCTCCCGCAGCAGGAGGAGCTGAGCAGAGGGTGGATGCCCAGCACAGCAGGCTGGCCACTGACTCCAGCTGCTTTTTAGTGTCTAGGCCCACCTTTGATAATCCAGTCTTCCCTGCAAAGTAGCCACCAATCCCACCCTGAGCATCCCTGGGAGCAGTGTCCAAACGCTCCTGGAGCTCCGGCAGCCTCGGGCCCGTGCCCATTCCCTGGGGAGCCTGGGCAGTGCCCAGCACCCTCTGGAGGAAGAGCCTTTTCCTGATCTCCAGCCTGAGCCTGCCCTGGCCCAGCTCCATAAATGAACACACACAAAATCCCACAGCAGCGTTCCAAGTGAGAGGGAGAACACGCCGCAGCTCCTTCATGAGCAGAGCTTCAGCACAACCCAAAGCTGTCACTACACTGCATCACCCCACACAGCTGTCACAGCCAAGTTCTCCCAAGGATATAAAAACACCTACCAAAAATACAGAACTGCACAAACATACTCCCATGCCGAATCTTTTCCTCCTGCATGGCAACTTGCACACAGATGATATAAAATCTCGAATATGGGCAGCTGAAGGTAGCAAGCAGCAGGACACGAGTATTTTTTATTGTCTAAAATCCTGCACTGGTCAGTAGAAGCTTAAAATAACCCCAGTCTTCTGCCCTGCTCGGTGCCCTTGCAAATGGAGGCTGAATGACCTCATGTTTTCTCCCAAGGGATGGGTGAGGCTGGCCAGAAACACCAGCTGGATCTTTCAAAGACAGCAAAGACAAAACAGCTTGCAAAACATAATTTCTGCATCGACTTCAAGGCTCAGCCATTCCCTCAGCTATCAGACAGGGAAGTAAGGTCAACCTGGGGATGCCCAAGCTATTCTGCTGTGCATTAGAACATTTCAGCTTCAACTATCCACGTTGGAATTTTAGCAAATAATGTTATGGAACCTGAATTTATAGGTGAGGGACAGAAGGTGGTTTGTTTGAATTCAGCCATAGCACTGGTCTCAAGCTCCAGCAGCAGTGACTTCCATCTGGTCCCTCTCTGAGCAGAAAGCAGCTCTTTGGTTTCAGTTTGACTATTCCTGAACTTTAAAGTATTGTGCTGCTGTCACAGTCAGTAACAGAGCTGAAAAGAAAACAAGAGACCACTGGATGGCTTGCAGCAGGCCCACCACAGCTTGGATTAGCTCAAGCCATCATGATGAAGTCTATTTAACTCAACTTTGATTTCCAAACCAGGCACTCCTTTAAGTACAGCTCCAGCATCAACTCTCAGGCTCTGTCCCCATCTGCCCAGTTCCGTGCCTTAGTTTCCTACATCCACGGAGCAGGCAGGGATATTTGCCAGTGGAGGGCTCAGTGAGTGCACGCTGCTTTGGAAATTTAAGATATTGCAAGTGCAGCTGCCATCTCTTAATCCGACCCCCTCTGATTATTCTGGTCTTCACAGCACCCACCTCAGCAATAACCACCTTACCGTGGCAGGGGTTTGGAACTAGCTGGGCTTTGGGGTCCCTTCCAACCCAAATCATTCTGGGCTTCTATGAATAATCCCAACTCTGACCTCCCAGTCTGTGCTGTGCCTCTGTGGCAAGGCTCACACAACCCTTGTCTCCTAAGATAAAGCTTCTGACTCCAAAGATTTATTTCCTCGTGCTTTTGTAATGACTCCGGGAGGTCGAGGCAGGGACCATCTTCTCTGGCACTTACTCTTCAGCAGCTTAACCACCACTGTCACGTGTAAATAGCTGCAACTCTGGCCTAGAAACTTGTCAGAGCTGCCTTCCTTCAGGGGCCTCAGCGAGCAAAGGGCTTCATCTGAGAAAAAGCTGGAATAGACACCCTGCACCACAGAGCCAACCTCTGAAAGAGTAACAGCCACCTGAAGGTACAACACAGCAGCTCATACACCACCAATTAATTACTTCCCCTGGCTGAGGTGACATCAGCCAGGCTACAGGGACACCACAAGAACCTGACCACATCTGCCCAGCAGGACAACTCCTGATGGATTAATTTACCAAATCCTCCAGGGAGTCCTCAGAGGTCTGAAACCACCTCCAGGTGAGCATGTTGCTATGGAAAACCACACAGCACCTGTATTTACCTAACAGTAAGCATTATTCATGCCTTTCCCACGGAAGCTAATAACAGCCCAAAAGCAAAGAATTAAAGACTGGAGCATTCCTTGGACATGAGAGGCAACACCAAAAGCAGGGAGAGAGAGAGAGCAACAATGTAAGCTTAAAGCATCAAAAACTTATTGTAGGAACTGGATAATACAAAAAATCCCCAAACTTCATTGAAACATGCACATACATTTTTAGAAGCAGAATTCATTCACCCAAGATTTAAAAAAAACCAACCAAATCTACCCCTTGAAATCAAACCTTTTCTATTTTCCACAACCTCCTAAAAAAAAACTTGCTTCACAGATAACCAGTCATTACTCAGACCCGTAACAAATAAACTCCTTTTTAAACAGAAAAACAGCAAGAACAAAAAATATGTGAATTATTTGTACAGTTTTTTCCCCTTTTTCAACTGCAGTTTTACTCTCTCTTGTCCCCCACCCTCCTAAACGACTGGAAAAATTAAAATCATGGCTTTGCAGAACACTGCACCCTCTCTAAGCAGGGCTGGCAGCGCCTCCCTGCAGAGAGAATTCAGGCTGTAGGGAGCAGAGACTGTTCCCCACATATCCCTGCCCCAGACCCTCTGAAAAACAGAACCTCTGGCACACCCAGAGGCCAGGTGTCCCCACGCCACAGCCCTGATGGCAGCGGGTGCACGCCGGGGACACGGTGCCCACTGAGCCCGTGCCATCCATGGGCAGGAGCAGCCGGCAGGGCCGGACACGGCACTGGCTGCCCAGCGCTGCCCAGCCCAGCCTGGCTGCCCAGCCCAGCCTGGACAGCCCAGGAGCACGGCCAGCACCAGGGAGGCTGCCCAAGCCCCCAGAGCTCCTGTGGGCCCTGGGCTCCCAGGAGGTGACCGGCACGGAGCCAGCTGCCGGCCAGCGCCACCGAGCCCTCCGGCACAGCCCCACGCTGCTCTGCTCTCCTTGTTTCAATTTTTATTTTAAGAAGAAACATTTATGGTAAGTATAATGCTCTCAATCACAATGGGAACAGACTCCAGCTGGCAGGAAAGCAAAGCTGAGACTGAGCACCACCACTGCCACTCGCTTTGGCAGCTCCGTACACCCACATCATGGGCTCCAGGAGGGGAATGTTTGACTGGGACTCAGGCTCCCTCACACCCCTCTGCGTGTCTGTGCATACACTCCAGCCCAGCTCCCAGCAACAGGCCCTCACTTGACAGGGAAGCAGTAAAATCTGACTCTTGATAGTCACGATTCAATAGGCAGCCTCGAAGAAAGGCACGTCATTCAGGTGGATCTGCCCCAAATGGCCATTTTTAAGCTGAGGAAATAAAGAGACATCTAGAAGAGCTGGTAATTGTCCCCAGAACTCAAAACACCACTACAGCTGAGAGAAATTCAACCACAGCCACAGAATAATCACCAGCCCCAAGTCAAATTGTTATTCTCCTCCCCCACAACACGCAGGCTAAGTGCCCCCACAAGAGCATTTACCAGAGGCTTGTATTTGGCAAGTCAGCAAGCAGCCCTGCTCCAGCTCGATAGCTTCACTCTCCAGACGTGTTCCAAAGGTTCTCTTACTCATCCTGGCGCGTGCAGCCCTCCTGGCCAAGCCCAGAGCTCCAGCAGGAAGAAGCCCCTCTTCCGTGGTGTGCTTCCCCACCCTAACTTCACCAGCACATCCCCCTGAAAAAGGATTTGCAGAATTTGCAAACTGCCATTTTTCAGGTTGTTTTCCCCTTGGAGAAAAAGCAAGAACTGGCAAGGGTGGGAAGAGAGCAGGTCCTCAATCCAAATTGCTGTAATTCCATTCCCAACCCTGCCATCACCTCCCCCTGGGACACACAGAGCACATCCATAGGTTTCCTTCCAAAGAGGGATGTGCACACCCAGCCCCTTCCAGGTCACAGGCACTACAGCTGAGGGCTGTAATAATCCTGGCAGGAGCTCAACCAACTCCTGTCACCAGCCTTGGACAAAAGACAGACGCTGCAGAAAATGTCTGTGAGGAAGGTCCCAGCCTGGCAGAGCAACCCAAGTTTAAGCACATGGCTGGACCAACTTCACTGCAACAGCTCAAGCCCTTGAATTCCACACACACAAACCCTGGAAAAATGGGAATTGTTTGGTACTTAGGGGGTGGGAGGGCATAACAGCAGCTCCCATCTCGCTCCTAACAGAAGTTTTATTATTTCTGTCAATGTCATCAGATTTGAGTCAAATATCCAAAGGCATATTTACATGAAATGAATGGACTGGAAGAAGAATAATTCAAATGCTGTTTTAAATAAGCATGAGAAGTACCTGTGTAAAGATTTCAAGGCTCCATCATGACACTATCCAACAGAGACGAGGGAACAAATGTTAATCTAACACAAGATGTATGCACAGCATAAATCTCCACATTCATTGTGCAGAGACAATAACATCTTCCCACAGCTTATAACTGTATTTAAAATTCATTTATGTAAATTACAATAGCACACATACGATAAAATAGTTAAAGCAGAATGTGCCCTTTGCTCAAAACAAAAGGACTGACAAAAAAGGTATTTTTAATAGTAATAAAAAATATCTATTTCTCGTTTAACTTATTTTAAAGTACGCACTCTCAATCATACACTATTAATTTCCCCAATTTATTGTGAAGCCAAAGGCAACAAAATGCTGTTACGGAAGCAACAACCAAAATCACCATATCAGAAAAAAAAAAATGAAAAAAGGCATTAAGCAGGCAGTCAAGTCTGATTAACAACAGGAGTGAAGGAAAAGCCTGTGATTATGTGAACTGGGAAGGGAGAGTTCCAGCACTGGAGACAGAGAGCAGAAAGAGCATTTAAAGCCTTCCCGTAAGGACAGAGAGTGTCTGGGCCCAGGGAAAAAAATCATTTTAAAACTAATGCATGGCTCACCTTGTGGTTAGGGCACAGGGCAGCAGAGCCCTGACACGAGCCAGAGAGGGAAGAAGGGACTCTATTGTGGGAGACTTCATTCAGCTGTGTTTAAAATGGAAAATGCACAAAGCTCCAGAGATAATGCCAAGCTGTATCTGGTTCCAGTGAATCTCTGAACTCTAAAGTCAGGTATTAACTTACAACACACTTACCCACAACTTTGGAAATAGCAGCATTACATAACTAGAACAGGGGTGCACTGGCCAATGATGTCTGAATGGGCAGGACACCGATTCCAGCCACTTTAGCCAGCAACTCTCCCTTGGGAGCTGTGGAAGCCCCAACTGAGCAGAGGCTCTGACTGTAATTCCTGATGGTTCTGGAGGCAGTGACAGGAAGGGAAAGAACCTCAGCCAAGCCCAGGCTGTCTCTAACCTTTCTCCCAAGCCCCATCTCTGCAGAACACACCCAGTCATGCAGCACCTTCCCTTCCTCCCACCGCTGCTCCGAGGACAGATTGGCATGGGGCAGATTAATAATGACAATTACGCTCACCAGATGCTATGGAGACGTGTCTCTGAGTCACCAGACATGCTCAAAGACAAACACGTTTCCTGAAGTACCAGCTGAGGGAACATAATCAGAACTACAAGTACAAGAAGAGAATTAGTACAGCACAGAAGGGCAAATACTGGACCTACTTGGAACACAGTGTTATTTTTTTCCAAGGGAAATTAAAACATGAAGTTAGTTATTCTCACTCTCAGGGCAATGTTCCGACAATTTTCTCCCCTCTGCCCAAACCATAAAATAAACTACAGGTTTCAAAAAACGCTCCAGTTTTGGTTCCCTTCTCAGGTCTCAGCTCCCTTCTACATCCTAACACAGAAAGTGAGCCTGGAGAGGGAGCAATCTATTTCGCAATATTTTATCATCAAACATAATTTGGATTAAAAGCAGTTTTTATGGAAGCTCTCAAGCAGCCTTATCAAATGTGACATTTCAGGCCAGATTTCTCAAAAGCACTTCACAACAGAATCCTTGAGAAGCGAGATTAATTGTTACTCTATCCATTAAACAGATAAGAAACTGAGGCATGGAGATCTTCGTCCAGAAAAATACCCACAGACAGACAGGACTACTCAGAAAAACAATTTTAAAAGAAGGAATAAAAGAAATTCAAGATTTTCTTTCGATGGAGCTACCACATCAACCAATACAGAAGATGCTTTCATTTTAGTTTTCTTTTGCTTAGGAATTCTACTTATTTTGGAAAAATAATTATAATAACTCATTTTACCAAATTGCGAAGCAGCTGTCTGGGGCTTTTCCTCCTACTACACCTTAATTCACAGACAACTCACTCTCCACCAACACTGAGCACAGCCACTGCCTCTACACCAACCCCTCTACCAGGTGGCTGTAGCTACTCAGGGTTATGTGGAACCACATCCTGCTCCCTTCCCAACCTCAGAATGCTCCTGCCTCCCTCCACACTTCCCCCAGCAGCTCCTGACAACAAACACCTTTTCAAACCTACAACTGGAAGCCCCAACTGCGACTGACCGGAGCATTGGACCCGAGCAAATGGACCAGAAAGATTCACAGCAGAGCTGCTGGCCTTCTTCCCAATGGTGAGGGATAAAAAGGTCAAGCAGACGTTTGATTTGTGCTCTGAGATACCAACCCTTGCACGCACCCACCCCCAGTGGTGCCCAGGGACACTCCTCACACTCGAGTCGCTGGAACAGCAGCTGCTTCAGAGCAGAGAAACTCCAGCACTGAAGGAGAAAACCACACCAAACTCACTCATCTGCCTCCAGAAGCGCTGGGAGAGGTTTGTTTAGCACAGCGTGCAGCGGGATACATGTGCCCACATGAATGCCTGAATTAGAAAAAATTAAGCATTCATATGCATACCCATCTATTCTTAATGCATCTTCCTTCCCTGATTACATGTTCCAAATGAAGGCAACAGAGAGAAGAAAAACTTAGAGAAAAATTAATCAATCAGCTACTTGAGCCTTTTACGCTTTCACAAATAATCAAGTAATGGTGGCAAAGTATCGTAGAGCATCTCCCCCATTATCCCAGGGTGGGGATTCAGCTCGGCATTGTGATGAGCTGAGGGAGGCGGCACTGCAGGGCAGGCACCAGCCCTGCTCCAGGGAAATTACAGCAGCAGGGAGCAGAGGGAGCAGCGCCGAGCCAGGCTAAAGGTGCATTTCTATGCATACTCACACACACATACACCCACTGCAACTTCTGATTTGAAAAAAGGAGCACAAGGGGATAAAAATCCCAGAAAAGTGAATACGCGGACAAGGTAACCCAGAGTGCCACCTGTGTGATGGAGAGGGACTTTCTATATGGGCAGATAGTGACAGGACAAGGGGCAGTGGCTTTACACTGACAGAAGGCAGGGTTAGATGGGATGTTGGAAGAAATTGCTCCCTGTGAGGGTGGTGAGGCCCTGGCACAGGGTGCCCAGAGAAACTGTGGCTGCCCCATGCCTGGAAATGTGCCAGGCCAGGCTGGACAGGGTCCTGAGCAACCTGATGTAGCAAGTGGCATCCCTGCCCGTGGCAGAGGGTTGGAACTGGATGATCTTTAATGCCCCTTCCATCCCAAGCCTTTTCAGGATTCTATGACTTATGAGCTCTTCTATGTGAGTTTCTTTCACCACAGTCTCCTTTTTCCCACCTCAGATGAGGGGTGAATAGAAGACAACCTACTAGCAAGCAGAGAGGCTCCAGGAAACCACAACTTCTTGTTTGTTATTTGTTCCCATCCCCAGGGTGAGATCCCACACCATCCAAGCCTCCACTCCTGCACAGCACCCCTCAGTTGGCCAAGAAAATAACAAGCTACATATGCTGGTTCATGGGAGCTGCTGTTCCATGATGAGGCTGAAATGGGATAACTTGCATCAGTACATTAAATTGGACTTTGTTATGGCATAAGTTGACCTAAAGTGGCTTTAATGGTTATGGAAAAATACTCCCTCCCTCAAACACATGAGAGGCTGATCAGACCAATAGAGCTGTGCTTGTAATGCTGCTTATTTCACTTAAAGCCTTATTACAGCACCACAGTGCTGATTGGCTTTAGAGAGGGATGTCTTTACAGCATTTAAAAGGTCTTGTGTTTAATTAAATTAGCTGCACCTGTATATATTATGTGCAATAAATCAACTATAATTTGCTACCATAGGCAGCTATTACTCTTCCCTGTGTTATTTATTGCTCAGCATCATTAGGGCAAAGGCTCTTCTAGGATACACTAAGAAATGGCAGTTTAGGGACCAAAAGCTGTAACTCATTTCGTTTTCCTCCTCCCTTTCCAGTGGTGTCAATCACATTTCTTGTACACTTGAACAAACACGAATATGTACGAGATTCTGGCACCCATTATGTGTGTGTTCATACATATATTTATAGATAAAATAAAATTAATGTTCCCCACACATCTTGGTCTTGACTTTCATTTGCACATATCTACTAGCAAAATGACACAGCCCAAAAAGTACATAAATAGAAATAAATAAATAAAATTAAACAAACCAAATAAAACAATAGTACTGGATTGCTGCTCCGTGATGCTACACAGCAGTGATGCTGTGGTACTCCAGCTATGCCACACACCATCTCTGAATACAATTTAGAGACTTACTCACCGAGGGATCACGGACTGCAATCCACCCCTGTGGCAAACAGCAGCAGCGACTGTATTACCAGCACTTTGTGATTTATTTGGGGCTTTTTTAGCCATTCAGACACGCTACTGGATTTTGCACAGTTTGGCTCACAGTCAAGATCATGATGGCATTATCAGTTCTGCTCCACGCTTTACTCAAAGGAAGAGTTTAGGAAGTACCAGCTACTGGCATGAAAAGGTGGCCAGGGCAATGTGTGCTGAGGTTTCCAAAGAAACTAAACAAATCCATCCTGCCCTCCTCAGCTAGCTCCTGCCTCCCTCCCAACTAAGAAATCATTCAAAGTAGTAAAATTAAATCAAAGGAGGAGAGTAAAACACTCCAGGAGCTCAAATCCTGCCTTGGTCCAGCACACTCCCAAAGCAGCCACACAGAGCAGTCTGGGTACTGCATTCTGCTCTTCAGGGCTTTATTATTCATTTTTTAAACAGCTGCTACAACACACTGATGTTCACAATGCATTAAATATCTTCCCTGCAATATTTTTCAACTGCTTTAACTGGCACAGAATGTCATGCAGGAGCTAATGAAAGGGAAGCTATCTCAGGGAATGCAGAAGTATTCCAAGAGCTTGATGTTGCTGCTCAACCATGTCCTCTCTAACCACACCTATTCCACGATTTCTATTTGATTCCTAGACTCAGATCTGAAATAATATCTCAGTTCATTCTCCCCTCTGTATATAAGTATGCGTATTTTTTAATTTTGTTATTCTTTTAAATACTAAACAAACAATCAGTGTTAGGGCTTTCAGAGAAACACCAGCCATCAGGGGACACACATGGAATTAGCACCAATCCTAGCAGGAGTGGAGAATACCTGCAGAGGCACCTACTTATGGAGTTAGGCATGAGGAAAAAAGCACTGCTATTCTGAATCACACAACTGTTCAGCATCCAAAATCACTGCTGCTCTGTCTCCACAGAGCTGCTGGTCTTTACTACATCCAAGTGATCAGAGAAAAACAGTGAAGAGCTTGAACTTTGTTTACAAAAGATAAAAACTCAATACAGAAACAAATCAGCTCATTTAGACATGAACAAGCTAAACTTTAAAAAAAGTCAGTCCAGCTGACAAATCTGTGCTTGCAAAGAGTAGGAACCCATCCAGGTGGAGCCAGAGCTTGTGGTCTCTGCTGTCTCACCTTCACCATCACCTTCATCACTTTCAGCACCACTGCCCTGGTCTGCTCTGACCAGGCTCTGTTCTCCCAGACCTCACCAGCTTTGTTCATGAATGAGAAGAGCCAAATCCACACAGGCTATGATGCTGGACAGTCCTCCTGCTTCCCTCCCCACAACACTTCTTGAAAAATACCTCTGGAACTAGCAAAGAAAACACATGGTAGTGGCTCCAGGCTGGTGGAGGAGCAGGAAGCCCAGACACTGGATGCCTCTTAGGGCAGAGCAGTGAACTCTGAGGCACGCACAGCACACAAAGCCAGGCAGAGGGAACACTACAGTGAGAGAACTATTAATAAAAATTAAAAGGACATTCAGGAGTATTACGAGCCAGATTGGGAGCTGGCACTGGATGGGGCTCAGGGAGGCCTGACATTAAACCCAAAAGAGATTATGTAACCTAAGCTGTCCAGTGATCATCTGTTCCTCTGGTGTGGCTTTAAAGCGGCAGCGGGGCTGACACCGGCTGCAGCAGCGAGCCAGGCTGGGACCACTCACTCAGTGTCCCCGTGACACCTGGGCACTGCCATCCCCCTCTGTGCACCCCCAGCCACTCCACAGCATTCCCTCCTCCAGGCCAGACCCTCTAACACGCCCCCAGAGCACGGGGCAGGGCCGAGGGCAGCTGGGCTCTGCCATCTGAACACGATCCCTGCTGCAAATCCCTGCAGCGAGCGCTGGGGAAAGCAAACCTGTTTCTCCACCTCTGAGGCACAGACTGCCCTGCACTCAGCATCAGCTCCCAGCCAGATGGACACCATGAAAAATTCGTTATTTCATCAAAACGCTTCAGCCAAGGCAATATGCTACAGCTCCTCATCTGCCAAGCAAGGGGTTTCAGAGGGTTTGCCCTGCTCTCCTTGACCCAGAGGACCAGCACCTATGCAAAGATAATGCCCATCAGCTAATGGGATCTTCCTCAGAAAGGCTTACTTTGCTCCTGTTTTTTCATGGTCTGGGATCAACTGCTGTTCTACATAAAGCCATCAGAAAAACTCACCAGCCATTATCACCCCTTCCCACATCCTTCAGTGAGACTTGATCCAGCCAGGGAATGAAAAATGCCTGATGGACGAAGGGTGGCTGGCTCAAGTGGACATGGAGAGAACACACCACGGGCTGGGATGCTTGGGAGAAGCCACAGCAGAGCAGCAGCCTCCTGTCCTCACCTCTCCTGACTGTGCTAAACGTGGGACGCAAATTTTCATCAGCCCCTGCTTCGTTTTAAACATTCTGCAAAGTCTACAGCACACAGAAACACCCTCCCTAGCTGAACACAGAAGGGAAGGAAGCACATTTTAAAAAAAATAAAATAAGAAGCAGCTACCACATATGTTCAGAACAGTTTCAGGAGGCTGATGTCGACAGACACTGCCCAGCACTGCACTAACCAAGGTGAGCACTGCAAAGCTGTGCCACCACAGCTCTCTGAACACCTCCTTCTCCAGCTCAGCCCCCCAGCTCTGACCTCCACAGCCCATTTTGGCCAGAAAGGTCAGTGGTATCACAGCTCCTCATTCATCAAGCCTGAATACCAATAACTTTGTCACCTCTGAGAATGAACAATGTGAGCACTCCCAACCCACTTTGTTGGTTACGTCAAAGGCTGGGAGATGCTGCCCGAATCCTGGCAGAATGGCAGGAAACAAAAGTGGTCTCAGCATGAGCAGGGACTTGATTATCTGCAATTAGCGAATCGATGATTCTTCAAGACGCTGATTTAGGCCAGCACTTCTTATTAGCAACAGTCAAGGAAAGCACAAGGGCAAATTGCATCAGAGCCAAGCCAAGCTCCCAAATACTGTCTCACTTAAAAATTAATACATAATCCTGCAGTACTCAGATACATACACATAAAAGCATCGCTTCCATCAGGTACAGGCTGAACCCCACCGAGTCCCCACCACCATGGAAACAAGTAATGTTATTATTTTGCTCCAAATACATGGGCATCTCAGGGAGTCAGATGTTAACAGCCCACTGTGGAGGGCACACACTCATTTTAGTGACTGTGCTGGGGTTACAGGTCTGCACCCTCACTGCGAGGTGGAAAAGCTTAGTGAAGTCCCTAGGAAGACACCCACTGGGTTTGGATGAGGCCCCTCTGTTTTTAAATACTTGATCTAATTTTGTCTTGTAACATTACACAAGAACACAGCTGTATATTTAGTCTCAGCGTTAAACCATTAATTTGCAACTTACTATTTAGTAATACTCCCCATTAATAATGCCATTACATGGGTTATGTTCACTTTCTATCTGAAAGTTTAAACACAACAGGTCTCACTCAAACAGCTTAAAATTAAACCACTGCACCCATCTGAGAGCAGTCACCAAGACAGGTATGGTGTAAAATATACAACAGCAGACAGCTTCAATATACATTTTACTTTCATTCATCTGAGATGTTTGTGCCAAGAATCCACTTGAGCCTGCTCTTCACTCAATTAGGGAGAAAAATTCGTTTTTAAAATGATTAAAAGCATAACACTGCCCAGTGTCATGTCCCCTCCAATAATCTTCAATTTGTGGGACTGTCTTTGAAACTGTAGCAGAGCAGTTTTACCACTCACAGCATATATTTTTGGTTTAGTAATCCCTACACTTCCAGAGGGGTTACCAGAAGGAAAAAAAACAACATTAACCCATTGATTTTAAAAAGAAAACCAACAAAAAAGCCCAACGCTTAGCTGTTTTAAGTGAGAAGCAGGCTTGAATGCTAAAGAGGAGTTACGATTTATACACTAAAAAAATTTAAAAAAGAGGAAATGAAAAAGGCCGAGTGGGATTCCAACACCATTCCTCCAGCAGTGCACGAACACCTCAGGACACTGTGGTGATGCTCACAGCAGACCCAATGGGCTCTGCTGTGCTCAGAGGTGCTGAGTTATGCTTTTATGGAGACAAAGGGATGGGCCCCTGCATTCCTTCCCTTCACAAACCCAGATAAATTCCAGCCCTGAAGTACAGGAAATTAAAACAGAATAATAAACTAAGAAAAATGCTTCCACCAGGGAAGGAAATCCCGACCCGGTGCTTGTGCCCTGCAAAGAGTTAAAGCCTCAGCCCCAGCCAGCCCTGCTGATCTTAGTGCAGCTGCTACCTGCAGCCATGGCCCCTCAGTAGCAACACACAAGGGGAAAGTGCAATTTTGAGCTTCTCTTTTCATCTCTATGGTGACAAAAAGCTCTGCAGAGGGAAATCAGGGTGCCTTCCACTCAAAAGGTTTCTCATTTTCAATGACTGCCTTTCACAATATTTTAATTAAATCTCTGGTGGGGAAGCTTTAAAGAAAAAAAAAAATCAGATTGTGGGGCTCATTTAAAACAACAGCTTAAAAAAGGGGGGGAAATGTATTTTTAGCATTTTTAAAATAGATTCTCTGGTTGAAGACTTAAGAATAAATCTACCAGCTGCAAAGTTTTACAAAAGCAGCATGTGAAGGGGCCAGGAAGTCTCTCAGTAACAAAAACATTTTCTTGCGTGTAGTGTGTCTCTGGAATTTTAGGAGAGGCTGAAGGACCACACAGCAAAGAGCCCTTTCCCACGGGGCTGAGCACAGGCCATGCCCGGGAGAGGCACCCACGGCACTCTGGAGCAGCCCCTCTGCCCCACTACCACCATCACATCCTGCTTGGCAAGCCAGCGGCACCCAGGGGGTGTGAAGGCTGCAGGATAAAAGCAAGGCCGTGGTGTTTAGCTGTGTTTTCAGAAGTCTCGGTTCGCTGCTACCAACAAAACACAGCGACATCCACAAGCTCCGAGAAGGGGCAGGTCCCTTCCACAAACACACACAATACCACAGCCAGAGGACAGCCTGCACCCAGTGCCTTCAGTGCCTCCCAAAAACCGCATTTCTCCTGAGTGCCTGCTGCCAGCAGGACACCCCAGAGAACACGGCGGGCCCAGGCGTGCCCATCCTTCCTCCCGGGCCCACAACACGCCCCAGCAGAGCTGCAGGCCCTGCCACCGGCAGCCTGAACCCCAAGGTGCACGGTAACAGCCTTCTGACACAGATGGAAAAGCCCATCTCATGGAAAAGAACCACCAAAGAGGCACCGGGAAGTTTGATCAAAATCACAGAACACATCCAGAGAAGCAGCAAGTGGCTGAGCACAGGGAGATCAGCTGTGGCTGTGCAGCCCCCCACACACAGCACTTGCCCGGGATGCCCGCTCCGCTCCAAGGCAGCGGCGTTCAGCTGGAGAGGCGCTGAGGGGGAAATGGTGACTCTGCAATTACAGCCTCCACACGGCGCCAAGAGATTCAAGTGTGGTAATAAACGTAAAGCTCTGGACAAAGCACTTCGCCTCTCATCCAAGCTCCCTTGTATAATGTGGGAATAATACCCCTACTTCATCTAATATAATTGCTAAAAGAACATATTCCTACTGCAAGGTGTGGTGAACTCCTTCGAAAGCAGTGCTCCGACAGCAGAGCGTTTTCAAATACCTTGAACAACAGGACAAGCGCATTGTTGATTTAATTTTTTAAAGTTTAACAGGATACTGAAGTAAAAAGTCCAATTAGACACGAGAAAAGAAATATTCTGATCCTCTTTTTAAAATAAAAATCGGGATGCAGGGAGTTGCAATGACACCCAAGCCTGGATGCCCCAAATCCCAGACCGGCGCCTTTGTCCCCGCACTCAATAGAGAGCACAAGGGATTCAGCCAGGCTGGCCACTCATCCAGCATTCCCCCCACCGGCTGGAAATTGCTATTCTAGGAGCTATCCAATCTTTAACGACTTCTGGACTAGTCTGCATTTGATTTCAGGGCAAAGGCCATGCCCAGAGGGAGACCCCTCGAGGAACTCCTCCCTCCAGCTCTCAGGTCATTTTTAAGGCCGTCTGAAAGAAGGCAACAAAATGGTTTAGTGCTCGCACAGGCTAAATATCAAGAGCTCCAAAATGAAATACAACCTCTTTTCAAAGCTACAAACAGGCAAGTAGTCTGTTCTTGAAAATAAAACACTGGGGCAGGGGTGGGATCATTCAGGACCAAAGGTTTCTTTTAAACTGATGCAAACAGAACAGCCTATATTTCATGTAAATTATTAATTTTTCTAAAATCATAATCACTGCTGCAAGTCCAGCTACCTCTGTACGTAAAACCCTTTCCACATACATATTTTCCTGGGGGAAAAAAGGCTTATCCCCACAAAGGAGTATGAAATAAATTGCTTTACTGAAGGTTAATAATATCCTGTCGCCGTGGTAAAAGACTCAATTACAAAACCTTCAGAAGAGCTCCCAAGGAACTCATCTGCCTGCAGTGACAGAGGCTTAAATAGCCAAAATACACAGAAAGGCTAAGCACTTCCCAAAAGAGAGGAAAAGGGGAAAAAGATGGGGGGGTTAAGTAAAAAACCTGGAAATTGGACACTCAAGGTTATAAAAAAAAAACCCCAAACACACACAACCACAGTTCCTCTCTGCACACACAATTCTCTATAATCTCAGCAAGAATTATGGCCTAGGGAGACCAACACTAATTTTAGTATCAGATTTATTATGCAGCAGGGAGCAGAAATCAGTCAGGCCCGTCTCTCGGTCCTAATGGGCAGAACTGGCTCACGCTCCAGGAAGGCTCTGCTGAAGAATAGCTCCGGCCTGGTGAAAAACAAAGCCCCTGGGGCTCCCCGAAGCACAAACACACTGCGTTCTTAGAAGCCACAATAAAACACAACGATACTCATTTCTGCAGCGCTGCTGCCAGAGACTCCCAAAGCCCAGCGCTCCCAGCAGAGCCACGGGCACGGTGAGGGCTGCAGGGCACGGCCGGGACCCAGAGCCTGGCCAGGAGGGCTCCTGCTGCCCAGCCCGGCCAGGAGGGCTCCTGCTGCCCAGCCCACCCCGGGCACAGCTGGGACCCAGAGCCCGGCCAGGAGGGCTCCTGCTGCCCAGCCCACCCCGGGCACGGCCCCTGAGCGGGGAAGGGCACCAATGTGCCGGGCTGTGGGGCTGGGACCCAGCATCTCTCAGCCACAGGGCAGGCAGAGGCTGAGGCACAGAGCACTCACAACCACTGCCCCAGCCAAACCCTGCCTCCCCTCCCCATGCCCAGAGCAGAACCCCAGCACAGCTCTGTGCACGGGACGCAGCACTGCTGTGTACTCACACACACGGACCTTCCCCCAGAAAGGCACCAGCAGCTCCGTATTCCCCGTTTCCCTTTCTTGTCCCATACCGCAGGAGCTCACTACAGGTTTGAAGCTCCAGGCAGGTGTGATGTGGGCACTATGTTCCGTCTGTTCTTCTGGGCACTCACTCCTCCATCCTAAACATCTTAGAACCTTCCCCTGCGTCTGCTTGGGCTCCGCTCAGACTCAGAGCACCACTTGCACCATTCTTAAGATGCTTCAAATACCCAGCGAAGCCAGGCCTATCCTCAACAACTGTTTCTAATAAGCCAGGACTAGTTATAAAAGCCTTTTGCAGAGGGTTTCACGACTGACTCACACCCATCTCCAATGATGCAACACCCAGGCTATTTCCACACATGGCCTCATCACCTCTTGGGGACTGCAGTTCCTCACCCAGCACTGCCCACGGCACAGTCAGGACACCTCAGCCCCAAAAACCCCGCATCTCCCCTCCTCCCCAGCTCCTGGGAACACGCAGCCCAGCAGGAGAAGCCCCAGCACACATCAGCTTTGGAATAACCCTCTCTCAAGGCACCAGCAATTCCCCGTTTCGAGTACTGCAGAACACGTGAGCAGCACTTCTGTTTTGCACATCCATAAAACAAGGGTGATGACAATCACTTACCTCATCTCTGTGTGATAAGAACAAGGGCCACATTTAAACTAGTTTAAGACATTTCAGCACACAAGTCTTTCATGAAAGTAGGATGCTGATGTCTCCAGGAATGTACATCCCACAGACTTTTAACTAACATTTTGAAATAAAACTTTTCCAAGAAATCAGTTTTTCACTCACAGTTCACTCGGCTCAAGACCAGAAACTTTCAAACCATCACTATCTCATTTTACATTCACATAGTGGACAGGCAGGCACACGCCTCCAAAAACTGCACTCCCTATTCTTTATCTAGGCACTTTGCTAGCAGATTTCTGGTTTTGTTTCTAAAATGCCCTTGAGTGTATTAAGCAATTTAGAAGCTTTGCTTTGAGCTGCTCTAACAGAAGTCACTGGATAACTCCTGCTAACTCCAACAAAACCAAAGACAATCATCTCTAAGAAATTAAGAAAAGTCCATCAAAACCATACATGATCAGGTCCGGTTTTCACCTGATCCTAGTTCAGTGCAAGAGTAAATAAAAAAGCAGGCTTACACGTTTTGGATTCCCCTGTATCTATTTTCCTCCTTTAAAATAGCAGTCTTTTGCCTCAAAATTTCAGAAAAAAAATGAAAAAAAGCATAACCAGTCTCCCATCCAACAAGTGCCTCCCCTACCCAAAAATCATTCCCAAAAGAGTTACCTTCTTATGGCTCAAAGCAGCCCCAGACCATCTGAAACTGTTCGTGCAGAGACCACAGCAGTTCTGACTCCTACCTCACCTCACCTCCTCCACTGACTACCTTCACCCAGAACACCTGACTGCAATCAAAATTAGGGGCCTGAAAATTGGTTTCAGGTGACAGGTTTCAGGTTTCACACCTGCCTAATCAGCATCACAGCAGGAGGGCAACGGACAGGAGAGATCAGCAGACCCTCCTAACACTGGCCTTGATGAGGTAAACTCAAACCACCTGTGCCCAATCTTGGGCTCACCAATAATCTCAGTGCAAAATCCAGAGCTCTGCACACGCTGCTCCTTCCACTGCTTCGGCTGCCCAGCCACCAAAATACCTCTTCCTCCCTCTGCCTCTTCACAGCCCAGAGCACATTTTCACCTGCATAACCAGCACCAATAATCAGCCAAGAAATTCAGGACTTGCTCTCTGATCTCTGTTCCACCTCAAGAAGTGCTTGGCAGCATCCATTTGTCTGCCTTGATCCAACAATCTCCAGTTCTCAGGAATGCAAGACAAACAGGTGCTGCTGCCCTTCTCTCAGCTGGAGCCAATTTAGAGCATTTCAAGGAAACACACCGAGGCACTCTTCAACGATGAAGGGCTGCACCTGCCCAAGACTAAGAACATTAAGAAACAGCAAAATTTCATCTGACCATGTCCATGTAAGAAGTTTACCCTGTCCCTGCATTCCTTCAGCTGCAACCAGGATGAAATAAGATTTATGAGTAAGGTGTTCTGCAACAACACTCGTCCTCTCCTACCTGTTTCTCTCCCCATCACTTTCAGATGAATTGACATTTTATGTTACTTTCCACATACTACAAGAGATCAGGATTACACAGCACCAGCTGAATAATGTTCTGCTCACACTATCATCAGCTTCATGCGTTCAGATGACAGTGATGGGGACTATAAAGGCACGAAGACAGATAATCACTGCTTATGTCTGCAATTATAGTTCCAATAAAGCTTCTTCATGGCTCTTTAGCACTAAGGCTTTTGGACTGGTAACTGAATTGTTTTATTATTTTTTTCTATTCCATATTTTGTTCTTTTCCTATTGCATACACATGCTTAATCGAGAGAGAAGACAAATGCCTCTACTAAAATAGTAGAGGCACTGGAAATAACTACAAAAAGGGGTCCAGAAATCTAAACTGACTTCTTATGATTAACACAAAATCACAGCCATGCTCACAAAACTTTGGGGGAATCATAACTCTGGAAGACTTTCAACTACCATTGTACTTGATCTGGAAGATTAATGACATAGTTGATGTGACCAGATGAAAAAGAGAGGGGGTGGGGGAAATCACAAAAGACAATCACAATTCCCTCCTCATACATATACTGCTGGGCATCTCACACACAGAACCTGCTGCTTCCATCCCAGTTCCCCGGATTAGGTGAGGCAGGAATTCAGAGCTCAAAAGGTGCTGTGGCAGGAGATTCTCCAGGTTCTTTTCGCTGCCACCCACCTCCCTGGGGTCCCAGGCAGGCTGGGGCAGGAAATGCCCCCTGGCAGGCACAGGGGGGGACAGAGGCTTGCGATCCACGGGCAGCCTGTCCCCAGAGCCATGCAAACACATCAGGGCACCCTCCCTGTCTGCACAGGACAGAGGCACCATGACAGCCACCGCTCCCAGCTCCAAGGACGGGCACCCAGAGAGGAGTGAGCATGGCACAAAGGAGCCAGCCAGCTCCCAGGAGCCGTGCCGGGGGTGGAGGAGTGTCCGGCATGGCTGAGGCATGGCTGAGCGCCCGGCGCTGAGGGGAAGAGGAGCCAACGCTTATCTGGAGGCAGAGGCCTCCAGGACACCTGCAGTTCAGCATGCTGCCCCTTCTCCTCCCGCTGCTGAGGGCACCAGGAGCAGCCCTGTGTCACGACGTGCTGCTGAGCCCCCTGCAGCCCTCTGCCAGGCTCCCCCCTTGCTCCCAGCACCGTGCCCCAGCCCCCGCGCTGGTTTGTAGCCATGAGACCGGCAGGAGCCATAATTCACAGCACCCAGCTACCTTTCACGTCCTTATCTTGCTTCCCCCTCTCCGAAGTTCGGAAGTGCTGGCGTACAGGAGGAACCTCAGCAGTTACAGCCTCCGCCGTGCACCGGAGTGCTGCCACTCCAGTCACGGCCTCCCTTATAAATTTTACAGTCAAAAGTCGTTAAAAACAACAACAAAAAAAACCCCCAGTTTAACCCCTCAAAGACAAGTCACACAAAGAGCTGGCAGTGTACAATGCTGCTCTGCTTCCCACACTTCCTCCCCAGCTCCCAGGGATGCTGCCAACATCCCCTTCAGACAGAGGCGGCCGTTTACTGTGGTATCAAACCCGGGTGTCAGGAAGCGGCTGCGTTCTCTGCCACACTGAGATCTTTGGATAATCCCCTGCTGCCCTTTTTCCTCTGACCCTTCATCTCCAGGCTCAATGGCAGCATCGGTACCAGGCCCACCAGGGCCTTATTTGGGTTCCTGCATGCTGTGCCAAGGCCAGAGTCTGACCAACAGCGACTCTGCTTCCTCAGCTCTCGACCCCAGGCAGCAGTGGGCCTGGGACATTTTCATAGCAGGTTTTACGAGGGTTTTTTCACCAGTATTTGAAGAGGGTACAGTTCAAATGGTTGGTGTGTATTCAGCAGGCCACCCGTCCAGGGCCAGAGTCTCAGAGCTGACCTACAGAAAGTGACTGGGGAGGAAGATGAGCTGTCTGGTGCAAATACATCAATCAAAACAACTCCAAACACTTTACAGCAGAGGTTTTTTGAGGAGAGGGAGCTCCTGCTGCAAGAAGCCGACAGTTTTTGCTGTAGTTGTCTCAGGGCTTGCTCAGTACTCACAGGAGAGATCTCTCAGGGATCCTGAGGACATGGCAGACAACAAGACCTGACACCATCCAACACAACAGCTGATAGCAGCCCTAGACCAAAAGGTGGGGCAATACCCCCAACCCTCAGAAAATTCCTATTGTATTTCCCATCTCGGCATTACCTTTGGATTTCTTCTCAATGTTTTCTGTTCCCTCTCACAATTCCTTGAGCACAACATGCTGCTATAGGCTCTGTAGGTCTGCCAAATACAACAGCAGAAGTAGGCGAATTTCACCAGCGAAGGAACATCTTTACACTCATTTAGAGCACTTTGCAAACCTTTGGCAAAAGGATAAATGCTCCGTGTACATACTGAGCCCTGCACACAGCTCGGGCTCAGAGCAGGGAATCACACCAACACAGCTCTGAACACAAATGATTGATATCACAGCCAAAGGGAAAACTAAACGGAGTTTTGCTCCTTCAGCAAGCACTGCAGAAGGATCCCTGGCAACATCCCCTTCAGCAACACCTTCTTCCAGCAGTGCAACAAACACCAAACCTGCCAGTGCTCAGGGCTTGCAGCTGGCAAGCTTTTGCCACAAACCAGGCCTCTGACTTGAGCAACATCTCCCAGTCCAGTGGGATTCACAGATACTTAGGACAAATGCTCAGCTCCTTGCAACCTCTTTTCACACCACATTACCCTTTGGGAAGATTCCTGAACAGTGTTTATTCAGCAGTTGGGTAAAGCCTCCCCAGACTCTCTATCCAGCAGGTATTCTCGTTCCACCAGCATTCAAGAAGCTGAAGTCTTGCTGGCACTTCATAGTCCCTATTTTAAATAAATCAAAACTTCAAAACACTTCTTCACCCTGTGCTCCTCACCTTCTCTTTGATGCAAAACTGACCCACAGAACCACGTAAAGATGAGCTCTGAGTCAGGAATACTAAAACACTGATTAAAACAGCACAGCACAGGTTTGGGAGCACTACAGAGGAATTCTGTACCCTCTGGGCCATGCCAGCACTCCCAGGGACCCAGCCCCGAGCCAGGCCCCACGTGCTCAGCCAAGGAGCCTTGCTCAGCCCCATCTCAGAGCTGTGTCGCACACACGAAGGAAAATAAAACCAAGGGGACTTAACAACTCCAAACCCTGGGAACTACTTAATTCACCAGATATTAGTTTCTTTCCCCCACCCCACCATTTTTCCCTCCCACCTGCCAGGCCACCTCATTACTGTCACTCTGCATCAGTTCTTGCTACAGTAGTTTTCTTGGACCTTTGCCCCTTCAGTCAGCTTGAAACCTCTTCCCTATTGTACATCAGAGTCAATGGGAAATTAATGCAAGTCTTTGCTGGGGGAGGGCAGGGCAGAGGCAGCGATGCTTTCTGCTGCTGTCAATACTTCTTTTCCTTCACCCTTCCTGCCACGTACACTTCACCAACATATTAAGGAGCCTTGTCTGCATTTCACTGTGCTCGCCGAGGTTTCTGGGACTATTCCTCATGTGCAGAATTGCATAAGCCTTAGCAGGGTCCTCCTTTATAATACAAAGTTGCCAAAGTACAATCTTAATTTAAGCCTACTCAGTCACAACAATACACCCAGCGGCAGATGTCCCAGCACAGGGAATGACTGAGCAGGGGAGAACAACTTCCCAACATTCTTCAGATTTTCTCTGCACTCAAAAAATAGAAGAAATACTTCCAACAGGAGAGTAGTAAAATGCCAAAGTTCAGAAGTAACTTATTAATACCGCATGCTGATCTGACTACAAAGATTCACAGTAACCTTCAAATTACTCAGCAAACCACAATTTCTACAGCAATAATATCGTAAAAATCATAGGCCACGTTGAACACTACTCACATAGTTTACAGAATTATTCCAGTGACTAAGGCAAAAAAGAATGTGTGATTTCAGGGCTAGAGACTAAATTAAGCTTCAACAATGATTTTTTTTTTAAAGTCTGATGCTACACTGACCTTGTAATCAGTTCTTTGAGGAAACAGCAGATTAGTATTTTCTTGTGAGTGAGATCCTCTGGTGGAGGGGGGGAATATGAGCAAGATGAAACTGCCTAGCTCTGAAGGAGAAGTGATGGAACTGACCATATACAAAGTACTGTCAAATACACAAAGTAATCTTTTAATCTTTTTCTGCTACAGGCTTCACAGTTCAACAAAGCATTTAATAATGTGCTTTGAGCCCATGCTGATTCAGCAAAGCACTTACCCACATGCTTATGCCAACTTAAGTATATGCTTAAGTGCTTTCACACAATAGGGGCAGAGAAGATTCAGGCCCTGAGATGAACCATTTTCTGAAACAAGGCATTCTTCCCCATGATGACTGACTATTTACAGCTTCTCTTCACTTTATAGCATGACCCAAAATGTGTTGAAAGAGAACACTAAAATACAACTGAAAAGTCGAATAACTATTAGGACCAGCAAAGACTCAAAGTACAGCTTAATGAACTAGAATTGTTCTTTCTTTCCTTCTCAGCACAATATACATCTTGATGCACACCACCCCACCTTACCCTGTTTCAGTAGCTCTCCTCTAAAAATAAGTTCCAAGTTCCCTTAATGCTTTGGATTTCACAACATTTATGAGACTATCACCAGAGTCAACAGGCTAAAAAAAGAATCCATTAGCATTAACTGGCCTGTCACTGGCAGTGACAAATAAATGAATTTGATGGTTTTAGATCAGTCATTAGTAGACCTACCCCCGGGCTGATAAAGGCTCAGCACTTTGCAGAGGAGATGTACTCAATCTGGAAGCAGAGAGGGATGCACAGGGGCGTTAGCATGCTGCTCTCCTTCCATTTCCCTGACCTCCCTACCTCGGAACCTTTCCTGGCATATACAAGTGCACAAAAGTCACCTGGTAGCTGCCATTAAAAATAATACAACAATATAGGAAAACACAGGCAACGTAGAACCTCCTCTTTAAAAAATCCCATGTTAGACAGTGTTCAATTTTAATTTTCAGTTAGCAGTATGTCAAAGGGAAGGAAAGTACATTAGGACTATTCTTAACATGAAAGACGTCCTTAGGCAATGAGAATGAAAATACAGACATTTTAACAAGTACAAGACAGTCTGTGGGGATTCAGGACAACACGAACAATCTACCTGAGTGACTGGGGAGAAGAAATAAATGTTTACATCTCCAAAAAACAACAGTTACAAAAATCCAGCTCAGCTCTTGCCTCTGACAGAGCTCACTGCACTCCACAGAAGGCCCTGCACAGCCCCGCTTTCCTCTGGCTGCAGCATCCAAGGACAGAGATCACCCTCTGCCTCAGCCACACCGCAGAGAGCACAAACCCCAGCCCAAGGACAAGGGGTTTCAAACCCTGATCCTCCACTACCTGGAGCTGGGCTCATCAGCCAAGACTCAGACTCTGAAACTTTTCCACTGGACCAGCCAATGCCAGAGGGAAGCAAATTCTAGGAGCAGCTTACCCTGGACAAGGGATTCACATCAAGGTTGGTTGAACAAGACACTCAAACAGTGGCTGTGGACCACCCAAAGAAATCCCCCACACCACCTGGGAAGGACTTCACACTACTCTGCACACAGATGATACCATGATTATTATCAAGCTACACATCAATGCCTGATGCCAAGAGCAGGAAATACTTTTTCTCTTACTCCACCCAGACCTGCAAATGCAGGGGAATCTAGAAAGAATTAAAAAAAAAAAAATCATCGGGAAAAGGTCTGACCTTGTTGCTCTTTACAGCCTGGTGGGGAAGGAAGAATCCTGAGTTCTGCTACTGTGTCCAGTTCACATGCTTTTGGGGAAAAAAAAAAAGAAACTTCGAAGTCTACCTAATACCTAAAATAAGATGGGAAGTCGTAGGACTAACCTGGAGGAGTTTACAGGCAGAAGCAGGGGAGGAAACAAACAGAACTCTTGATTTTCAAGGTCCATCATTTGCTTTGGAATAAAATCTCTCCCTGCTACTCTGGCTGAGGCTTATCAGACAGCCAAGGGACGCAGACACCCCACCCACAGTTAACTTAATTGGAATCAGACATCCAAATCCACTGGTTAGCTTTAAAAAAAAATCCTAGGTTGGCCTGGGTGTTATTCCAAAAGGGCATGCCCTCCATTTGCTGCTCTGGAATAGGCAGCTTCACATGGCTTTAACCAGCAGCGTCTCACATGAAAGGAGAGTTGTTGACACTGCTTCTTGCCCAAGAAGAAGGATCAGATGTGCACAACTGCTCAGAGCCCAAGTGCCCAGCAGACAGGAAGCCAGCCTGGCCACGGGCACGGCCGGCACCATGTGGGTACAGGGACTGGCTGGGGCACAGAGGGGCCAGGACAGTCCTGCACTGACCTCTGTGACAACACCACATCTAATAAAGACATGGGTGTCCTGCATCCCCAGCCCATCACCAGACAATACCTCCCTCACCCAAGGAAGTCCTTCTGCTGTTCTGTGACCAAATGGCCACCATTGTTCTATACCCAATCCACACAGACTAAACCCCAAATTAAAACATGCAGTGGCCACCTGCACTCAGGGTCACCAGCAGACAGGACACCAGACACCCCACACCTGGTGCCAGCCCACACCAGTGATCCACGGGCACAGCTCCAGCAGCAGCAGCCACCCTGCCTTTTTCATGCCAGGAAGGCTCCAGACCACAGCCAGCAGGGCACATCCACAGTGCTCATTATGCCACACACCTTACTACAAGCAGCTCCTGCTTGTTGAACTGGGAGCAATTCCCAACCACATGCATTATGCCCCTGCAGTAAGCGCAGGAGGAACAAGCGCCTCAGTCCCACCCTGCAGGAACCTGAGCACAAAATACACCTCCGTGGGCAGCCTCACTAACTGTAAACTTAGGCTCAAGTTTTCCCTGCCTCTGTTTCACACACGGCTCTGCACAACAAACCATCCAAATTCCTAAACCAAAGATGTTTTCATGGCCAAGGAGCTACTTCATTGACCGAGGCTGCTGTCCTTTTGCTCTTCAGGTTTGTTTTGTTTTTTAAATAAATCCCTAAGGCAGAGGCGTGACAGAGGAAATTGCTTACATTTGAAAATATCTAATGAACATGCTAAATTGGATAAGGCTTCTCCAATCTAACAGAGCAGGTAACATCAGAAATGGCAGGCTATGTATAGTAAAAAGCCAAATTATTGTAGTCTTCAATATTCAAAAGGGGGTACAAAACTACTGGCACCCCATCACTGCTGCTTTTTAAGGATTTTTTAAGTCAGCAGAGTTATAAATGATCTCCTTTTACAGAGTGCCTTCCAGCACTTGGAAGCAAGACAGATTTTTATCAAGGAACAGCAGCCCCGAGGAAGGAGACATATATTCAGCAGAACCCCAACGAGTTAAACCCTGCAGCAATTTCCTAAAACAATGGCTTCAAGTCGTCCTGGCCTTCCCAAGGAGAGCAGGATTACACATCCCGGTAATCCACTGGAGGCAATCAGCGAGGATTTTCTGCGAGGGTCATTCTAAGGAAATCAGGGAAGAAATGCTGGGCTGCTACAACCTGCCACTGCTTGCTCAGGAACCAATTTGCATCACCAGAGAGGTGTCAAACCACGGAGATGCGGTTTAAAAAGCCCGAAAGAAAGCGTTTTACAGGGCTGGGGTTTGAAAGGGCAGGGCTGGGCAATCACCCCGGATCAGGAGGGGAAGGGACAAGTGAGAGTGACCCCAGGAGCAGCAGGGGCACAGGGGCTGGCACGGACAGTGGCAAAGCTCAGATGTGCCCACTGAGGAGTTAATTGTGCTGAGGAGGGGCAAAGGGGCTCCTCAAGGAAGGACAGGGATGGATGGAAGGAAGCCCGAGAAGGGGGAATGCACCCCCAGCCTTGCTGCCACCTCAGCCCCCATCACTGCCAGGAAAACCACAGGAAAAGGAAAAAACCAAAACAAATCCCCATTTTGCTAAACATACAAGGAAGGAAGATTATTCAGGGGAAAACAAAACAAAACAAAAAACAAATTCTCCCCTTGCACCTAGAGAGAGACACAGACATTTCATTAAATGCCATTAATCTCCACAGACCCAAGCATTAGCTAGTTAATTAGACTAAAGTACAGTCACATTTTAACGCTGAGCATTCGCTATTCAACTGGGATAAATGAACAACTAAAGTCCAAAACCTTAATTCAGTATCTAATTAAAAAAACAGAAAACAAAATATTCAGATTATGAAATGCTTGCCAGAATAATACATCATAATTGATGCAAAATCTGCTCTTTATTGCATCTGATTTTCTCCAGTCTCCAAATTAGGCTGTTTTCAATCTTCAGATTTTTTTAAGTGCCCTGTAGAAATCCCAACACTTTAGAAAGGACAAATGTGTAAAAAGCAGCAACAGACACTGCTGACCTCTCCAGAGAGAGCGAGTTCCTGCTAAGAGTGGAATTCGACGTCCATTCCAGCATTTGCCCCACACTTGAAAGATGTGTTACCAAAAACCAAGGGAAAAAACCCCCTACGTGTAGAAAAACAAAATCCCCTTTGTCAATACAACTTGATTTTGCATTCTTTAACACAAAAATTTAACTCACTAATATTCTCAGCATAAAACATGTCCTGGTTTTTTTAATTGTTAGAGAAGAAATCACATGGGATAGCTTAACTGCTCTGTTGTAAGCATTACAGACTTCTCCAAATAACACTGTAGAAACAGTAGAAACTGGCACTGAAGACAGTTTAAAATGTAAATTAACCTTTAAAAGGTATTGGGAAAGGGGATAGGCACATCAAGCACAAGATCAAAATTCTGGTAACTTTAAATTGTATATTACAGACGGCATCAATTCAACAACATAATCCAGAAGCCACAAGCCCCACACACTATAAACTCTTTGCTCAGTGCAGAAGCAAGCCAGGCACACTATTATTCACCAATTAGTTATTAGATATGTCCTAGGAAGAAAAGAACCTCTAAACATTTGCCTACATTAGTCTGGTTTAAAATTCTGCGAGTAGGCTGTTGGGGTTTGTTCTCTTTTTTTTTCTTTTAAAGAACTCCCTAGCACCTCTCCCGTGCTATGCCTAGGAGTTTTAAATGACACAGGGTTTTTCCTAGGTGCCTATTTTGTGCAGTACTTAACATCATGGTTCAACAGACACACTGCTTGCTTTCATGAGGAGCTGCATGCAGTAACAGTTCAGGCAGTCAGTCAGGTAGTTTCCCACCACCAACTTTAAACCACCTTTCCTTACTGACTTGCATCTACAACTTTGCAGCCTTTTCCTCCCACTTTTACCAGAAGACTGAAGCAACCCAAGACGACGAGCATGTACACAAGTGCCATACATCAGTTAAATTCAGTTTTTCCAATAGACTCTCAAAAACAAATTAAAAAAAAAGTCAATTACAAAAGTTTTCTTTCAGCCTCTGGCTTTCAAAATTCACACGCTGCAAGTTCGGCTTTGAAACTGATTTGTTTTCATTAGGCACAACCTAAAGAGCAACAACCACTTGTATTCCATAGGCAGCTCGTCCAGGAGAAATGGCACCCAGTGGCATTTGGAGGGAGCACACGGGCAGAAGCATCTGTGTCCCTACGCCATCCCCGTGCCACCGCGAGGACCGGCCACACCATGGCCAGGCCACTGCTCCGGCCAGCCTGACCAGCTGGACACACACCTCACTGTTCCCCTGCTCTTGCACAACACCCTGTGGCCCCCAGAGCCCCATCAGAAACTTGCCAAGGCTTACACACAACTCCGCGCACATCTCTCCAGTTATACAAAAGAAAATTTGCAAACAATGAAGGCAGAGATATATCCCCATCCATCACAACCACAGAAATAAAAGCTCAGCTCAAAACAGCACTGAAGCCTGCACTTAATCCAAACACTCTTCATAAACACCAGGCACAACACCCTGCCCAGAGCAGGCGCCCGGGCGTGGGGCTGTGGCACCGGCCCCGCCGTCCAGCCCGACTGACCAGCCCTGCACGGACACAGGGCAGCCTCCTGGGCCACAGCCACAGCTGGGCTACGGCCACGCACTGATCCCCCCCAGAGCAGCACTCGGCTTTAAAAGCTTTCATTGCCAATTCCCCGGCTGAAACCCGAACTGCCTGGCAACAACGATTCTCTGTGTGCCTAAAATCCTATTATCGATCCTCCTACTTACCTTGGGCTGTGCTCGCCGGGGAAACGCAACTTTAGGGTCAATCTGAGGAAAAAGAAAGGGGAAATCAACAGGATAGCTTTGGTTGTCGTTTTATATTATTTTGATTTTAAATCACTGAATTATTAATCCCTCATTTCTCAGGCTTGTAATTCAGCACACCAGGTCATTCAGAGCTACTCTGGAAACAATAGGTCACAATCTGGGTTTGTCTAGGGAGTTTGGCAGGGGCAGGGAGATGGAAAGAAAGGAAGAAAACATCTCTTCTGCACTTCTCCTCCATCATCTTCTGGGCAGCAATCCCCGTGGGTGCTCAGGGAGCTCTGGAGTTGGGTGCTGCCTCTACCACCAAAACTGCAAGTAGAGGATTATCTGCATGCCCTGGAGGCTGCACAGAAAGAGGGGCAGCATTCCTGACGAGCATCTTAACTTGGTGGCTTTGACACCTGCACCTTCCTGCAGTTGGGTTTGGGGTTACTTTTTTCTGCTTTGTTTTGTTGACTGACAAGCAACACCACACAAAAAAGGAAAGTCAAAACCAAAGTAAAATTATTCCCATTTCAATTATTAAAACTGAAACATTCAAAGGACTAGAGTCTCCTTCATAATAATATGCTCACTTGATCTGATTTACTCACTCTCAAAGAAAATATGTGAGCAACGGAAAACTCCAAAGGGGCATTTCTGGGATGGGGTGGGAAGAGAGGAGAGCAAGTTACAAACAAATTTCATGTGTGTAAAATACACAGTCATTTAAACCAGAAGAAAACAACTTCTTAAAAAATGTTTTCCATTAAGGAGTTACTTGAACTATCCATGAATGAAGCACATCACCAGAGACAAAAAGAAAGGGGAAAAAAAATCCTTGCTTTACCCCCGGCCTGTTTTAAGATGCAGCGTTGGCTCCCCTTGCACTGCACAAATTGGCACATCCCCTCTGCATTCCAAAATGCTCATTCTGCAACCTCACACACAACTTCCACATGGGTCATCTCTAGAAAGGGACTCCTCTCCCATTCAAAAATTACTTGAAACCAAAAAGACACCACCGCAGATGCACAGAGATGGTACCCAGTGGTGACTGGAGGGAGCACGCAGGCAGAAGGCTGGATGTAAACAAAAACATCAGACCTTTTAACAAACTGCCCCCCTCCAAATCGCAGGAAAATGCCTGCTTGCTGCTGGTTTCACTTCCGGTTCTCAGCAGCACCTGCACGCAGGCATCTTCTATATAAAGGGTCTGGAAAAGGATGTTTTAAAGTACTAGATCCTACCCGAACTGTGCAACCTGCACCTGCTTTCAGTGTTGTCCTTGCCTGTATAACCAACTGATGCCACTAATGCTGACTGTGTTAAGCATATTCAGAAGGACAAGCTTTCTTTTAGAGTTTGGATTGGGCTTTTGTTGTGTTTTCCCCCCCCTCAAGCAAACCCTGATGAGGAAGAGGAGATGTTTCCATTTGGTATTATTATTCCTGTGGTGATAAATATTCCTGTCACTGCTAAATAACCACGGGCCTCTCCTAAAAAGCAGTTTTACTCAATTAATTTGTCAAAATGGGAAATATCACAGACGTTTGATGTGCAACTGATAAACTGATTTGCTCCATCAGATACAAATATCGTATCTTTTTTAGGACACACCTGAGAAATGAGCGATTATATGGCACTTTATTGTTCAAAAAGCATAGAAAGTAAAATTATTTATCTAGAAAGCTAACCTTTTCATAGAGATTAACATTATCTACAGATATATTCAGCACTGACTAGGCATTTGTCTACTGGGGAAATACAACAGGTACGGATTTTCCACAGCGATACCCAAATATGCACATTTCTATGTTTTCTCCAAAACTGCAAGTTTTCCCACCAAAGAACACCAGGCCCACCAGAGGGACATCACTGCAAAGTCCTGCTGGTAAAAAGCTGGGAAAGCCATTAAACTCCAAAGCAACACATTCATTTTTGAAGGTCAGTTCAAAGAGCATGGAGTCCTTCGCACCACAGCGACAGATTTTCTAAGAGAACTGAATTTTCCTTCCCAAAACCTTTTGGATAAACACCATCAGCCTTTGAAGAGAAACACTAGCAATGAACGTGGCAAATCCATACCTTTTGCATAACCCTGTCAACTATTTAAACAACAACCAAAAAGAAAAAAAAAATAAAAACGAAAAACCAAAGTTCTACCAAAAAAAATTAGTTAGTTAGGTACAATTCTACTTACTGTATCTACAAGTCCTCTAGGAAATGACTATAATACTATTTCTGATATGAATGGCCATTACCTAAACAAAGCTTTTAACGTAACTGTAAACAAGAGCGACGTTTCCATGCCAATACCCAACCGATCTGCCTCCTGTGCTGAACGTTGAAACAGAGTCAAATGCCTTGTTATACTGCACAACAGTTACTACAATACTCTACAAATACACGCCTGAAAGGACCGGCCTGGCTCTGTGCTTTACTTTTAAGCTGCGTTACTGATTCTAAGGTCAATTTCGTGTTTGGATTGATTCAACCATTATCACACAACCAAAACCGAGGCAGATTTGCCCTGGTGAAGCTCTTCACCCCTCCCCCAGAGAAGAGCAAATTAATACATTGCAGGGACTAGACTGTGATACAAGAAAAAAGCTGGGGGAGGACCTAATTATAGTCAGAAATATGACAGGGTGTCCTCCCATGATTTTTTTTTTTTTTTAAACCCTCGTTCAAGATACTGTTTGCCTTTGTTCTTCTTATCTAAATTTATCTTTAAAAACACATAGAGAATATAGCTGTACATGAAAAGTCTGGTGAGTTTAATTTCAGGAGCACGGTTGAATCAGTTATCTTACCATATCTGATTAAACCTAAAATCAAATTATTAAGGCATGTGAAAGCATGGGCTTCGTGTTCAGGCAAGCCCAGCGGAATCTGTAGGTCGAATTAAAACACTAGATTCCACCTGCTTCTACAACAGCTTTGGGCTTTTTGTTTCCATATAAATTACATTTTTAAAAAATCATATCCTCACGTTTGCTCCCTGCTTCTCCTTTTCTTCATTTAACTATAATCTCCCACACACAGGCACCCGTGAGATGTTGCAGCACCGAGACAGGATTGCTCCTAACACCACGCTCAGGTTAAAATAAAACCCTTAAGCCCCAGAACAGAGACTATAAACCCCAGTGACAGCAAGGACCACGCTCGATCTGTCCAGCAGGTCTGTGCAGACACTTCCACCAGCACGAGCCTTCCCTTCCCAAAACACAGCCCCCTCCAGAGCCAGCAGCACCAGAGCCCTGATGACCTCTACCAGTGTCCTTCCCCCCTCCCCTCCCAGCTTTGCCGAAGCTGAAAACTACAACAAAGTAGGAGGCACAAAACTTCATCTTTTTGCATGGCCTCGATCACAGGGAGAAAATAGGGCCCAGAGCTGCACTTGCCTGATACCTTTTGTTTGACCCAACACTGAAAACATCACATCAGGGCAGGGGGCAAACTCGGGTGTGGAATTTTTGTTTAAAAAAACCCCAAAGAAATGTAATGTTTATTTAAAAAAATAAAATAGATCAGCTGAATCTCACAAGCATTTTTTTCCTTATGCTATGCACTGGAGACTGAGCGCAGCAAAAAGCTCTGGAGAAACAACAACACATTAGGACTTGTGCTTCTCTACCACATCCACTCTCCAGCTCTCGTAGAGCTTCCCATAAATTACCGCGTGCATTTCGCAGGGGCCCTGCCATCACAGGTGAGGGGACCTCTCCAAAAAATGACTTTGGGAAATGACACGAGCAGCAGCTTTCACGGTTTGACAGTAAGTCACTCCCACCTTGAAACGCGCTCACCAATACATAAATAATCAATCAAAAGAAGCACAAAGTTCCCTGCAGAAAGCATTCCGCAGCCCAACACCAAAAAAAAGTTGGATTTTACTCCACAGATTTTTCAATGTCACCGCTCAATAAAATGTAAGGCCGGGGGAGGAGCCAGCGGTCGGTATGGGCGAATTCGGATTTCGGGGAAAAAAAAAAAAAAAAAAAAGAAAAAAGAAAGAAAGTTACCGCTTTCGGTAACTTAAAAGGCAGAATCTAGAAAAAAATATAAAGGAAGCGCCGAGCCATGCAAGGTCCCGGTTCAATGACAGCCTGACACCGCTCGCGGCACCGGCCCGAGCGGGGCTCGGAGCGCCCGGGTCGCGTCCCCGCCGTGCCGGGAAGGGCGGCAGGGCAGCCCCACGCAGCACCTACCGTCTTGGAGTCCAGCTCGTGGTGCGGCTGAGCCAGGACTTTGTCTACACTCGCCGGATCCGCGAACGTAACGAACCCGAAGCCTCTGCGAGAGACAAAGAGCGAGGGGATGGCGGGCGGGGGGG
>VZRV01008886.1:1820057-1854908 GCA_013398115.1 Falcunculus frontatus
CTGGCTGTTCCCTGCCGGCCCCCCTGCTCTGCTCCCACCCCGCACACCCAGGCGGGCGTCAGGGAAGAATTCCAGGGGCTGGAAAGTGCCTGCTGGGTGTCCAGGAAAAGAAAATTAAATTTTAGGGATTCGGGAAGAATTCGAGCATTACTGAGAGGTGTCATTTATGCCCGTCACCAAGCCCGGGCATCGCACCCGCGCTGTCCTTGGCACCGCCCGGACGCTGCGAACACCCCGGGTTTAAATTGCAGCTTTCTAGGGCTGCTCAGAGAGGCTGGAGCTCCCACATCCTGCGGCTCCTGCAGCCCAGCGCCCCCATGCCCCTGTTTCCTGTTGTTCCCACATCGCGGCGATGCCATGTCCTGCTGTCCCCACAGCCCCAGCAGCACCCCTGAACCCCTCGGCCCCGCAGGCACTGCCCAGGCAGCGTTTCCCCTCAGCTCCTGCATTTCCCACTCGGCGTTTGACCAGTGCTTTGCAGCATGGGGCTGCCAGGTATTGGTGCAATTATCTAAGGTGAAAGCAATCAGGTTCGCCTAAATTAAGGAGCGCTGGCGGGAGCATGGGCCGCCCGCCCAGTGGGACTGAGCCACGTTGCCCTACATTTTCAGAGACATCCATGGATTTTGAGTTCCTCCGCTTGCCCAGCACCGAGTGTCTCTCAACCAAAGACCTCCCAGCTCAGCAGCCAAGCCTACAAGAGCTATTTTGGGGTTGCCAACTATTTCCAGCGCAGGGATTATAATATTTTTTCTGGGGCTGGGAGAAGTATGTGGATGTACTTTCCAGCGGGGACTAATGAACAAGGTGGGAATGAGTGGACATGTGCAGGGCTGGGAGGTCAGGCCCACTGGAGAAACGCTCTTCATGCTGTGCTGCTGACCACTGTAAAATGGGATATAATTCCCTTTACTGGGTTTGTTTTGCCATGAAGTGCTGAACTCTGGCTCAGCAGTGGGGCAGGCTCTGCTCCTCCAGAGCAGGTAGGGAAAAGGGGCTGACCTGGCCCTACCCCAGCAGGGTGAGCAGCACCAATGTGCAAAGGAAACGGATGGGGGGGATTAAAGAACAGTCTTTTTCTCCCCCCTTTGAGCCTCCTTTAGATCTTAGCTGTTTCTCGTAATAATCACCGGGAAATTACTAGTCAGGAGAGCAGTTCCTGGGGTTATATTACCCCTTTAATCTCTCTGGCAGCAGTGCAGAATTTTAAAGGGGTTCCAGAATGAACAAGCACAAGACAGATTTTGCTGATGGACAGAAGGAACTTCAGTGCAGCTTCTTATGGCTCAGAAAGAAATTTGGATTGCTATATATTAAAAGGAAATCTCCACTGTTATCCTTTCCATCAGGAACGTTACAGGTCAAATGGCTTTGGGAAGACTTTATCAGTACGTTCTCTCTCCACCTCCCCCAGAGCCGAGGCCGGGTCCAGGAGGGTGACCAGTTTCAATCTGTTCAGTTGGTTTTGCTCTTTCTCAGCACTCTGCTGTCACAGCACAAGCCAAACCCACGGCACCAGGGATGCTCTGGGGACACGTTCAGCACCTGAAGCCCACGGGTGACAAACCAGGACCCGCCATCCTGCTCCTTTGGCAGCAGTCGACAGCACCCAGCCCCAAAGGTGCTGTTCCAGCCCCAATCCCAGATTTTCCTCCAGCCCACTGAGAGTTTGCAGGCTTGCCCTCTGCTCTCCTCCTCTCCAACCTCTAATGTTCATGCTAAAAATCCAGAGTCCCAGCGGAATTTGGGAAGTAGCTAATGAACTGCAAAGCTGACATCTGTAACTGCTGGCCAGGGATAACGTTCTCCCCAGCCGCACAATTAAAAGTTGGAGCATTTAGTCCAATAACAAGGAAAGTTACTGCTATTGATTCAAACCAGCCCGGATCCTCCACAGCAGCTCCACAGGACAGACGAATTTGGGACGACCACATCTGTCCATGTACTCACGCACCACCTACTCCCATTAGCAGGTTTTAGCCTCTCCAATTTCCTTTCAATTTTTACAATTCCCGTTTCACATCAGAGACTGAGATGCAGAGTTTGCTAAGATCAGCATTTATAAGGCCAAAGTGACACGAGACCCCAAATCTTCTTGAAGATACATGGATCCTGAGAGCCTCACTTCTGAAACAAAGTGATCTTGGGCTCCTAAACCAGCTGGGCATGGATTGGGAATGCTGTGCCAGGTAAGGAAGGTGGCAGGTCCCAATCCCCCAGGCTGCAGCCATGTTCCTCGGACATCCCATCTTTGCTGTGCAGCGATGCCAAGGGGCTGCACCCACCTCACGCTGCCTGGAGAATGAGTTCATCTATCTGGGGCTGTAGAAATCTGCATTTATGTTTTGTATGCTCTATAAATTCAGTGTCATAATAAAAAAGATCTAAATCTTTACTGAATAATTCATTTTCACGCATAGGGAAGAAATAATGACCTATATTACATTCCATCTATCATTTAGCAGGTTGTAGAGATTGATTGGCCGGTGGGTTTTGGAGGTCCCCGGTGAGGAGCAGGGCCCTGCCTGCTGCCCATCTGTGGCTTCACCTGACAAACATTATTTAGATGGAATTCCGGGGGGTGACACGCTGGGGAGCTGCCAGGAAGTCAAAGATCATTTAAAATGCAGAATATGTCATTGCAAACAATTGGTGTTCTTGGTGCATCTCTGCCTTGGGCGTTACCCCAGCGCCTGCAGCACCCCACAGAGCCACACCAGGAGAGGGGCTGTGCCTGTCCTGCCTCACAGGGACACAGCACAGGGGATTGAAGAGATATCTTTGGGGTCTGTGGTGTCAGACTGGTCAGGGTTGTCTAGGTACCATCCACATCTCCAAAAAGCTGAGCAAAGACTTCCTACGTGTCCCTGGGATTCATAACAGAGGCTTTAAAATGCACAGCACTCAGCAGCTTTGGTTGTGGTATTTGTAGACAAAATTTCAACAGAGTGCAGACTTGGTGGGTTGGATATTTTTGATTCCATTTCAGGCTGTCCATCCATTAACATCCACCTGTGTTTCCTCGTGGTGAGCTCTACACCTCCTCGCAGGCTGCCAGCCCCTCCCTTTGTTTCCACCTGCTCCATCACCTGAAAGGAAACCACCAAACCCAACGCCCATGAGCGCTGCCCAGCCCTGGGGCTCACAGCAGCCCAGGGCCAGGCAGGAAAACAAACAAAAACCACCGAGTCTGGCTGTGCAGGAGGGAGTTACTTATAAACACAGCAGCCAGTCCCTAAACCGGAATTGGTTATCCCAGAACCAGTAATTTTAGGGAAGCAGTACTGATTCACACCTGGTGCAAATGTGGCTCTGTATTTTGGGTAGACATTACAGTTTTTTCCCATCAAGTTCCAGATCTGCATCAAATTATTTCAGCATTTGCTAATGAAGACATTACACTGACCTTATTAAAAACATCGTGATTTTCATCTTAACTGAGAAAACAGTGTTTTTTCAACTGTTTCAAAAGAAGAATAAAACCCAAATATTATCAGGCCCATCTTTCATATGATAAGGGAGGAGGGGGAAGCTCTGCAAGGAAAGATTTCAAAGCCTGCTTTGTTTTCATCAGCTTTGAAATCAACAGACAGCCCTGAGAATTTTGTTTTTCAGAACCACAGTGTTTAATTCTATTTACTACTTCCAGGCAATTCTATATATACACACAGCAAAAAACCCAAGCAGCTCACTTTAAACAAATCCTCCTGCTTTTTTCAGATGTGTCATTCCTCCTGCGGGTAGGATTGCAGGATACAGATCAATTAAGTTAAAGCCAAAAACAAAGCGGGGGGGAGAGGCAGGGGAAGAGGAGGGTTTGTGCTGTCCCTGGGCAGCTCTCCCTGCTGGATCTGGCAGGGGTGACTGTCCTGTGGGCACCTTGGCTTCATCTGAAGGAGGGGGTTACTGAGGAATTTTCCAAAGACCTTTCCCCAGCTCTGCTGTCTGATACAGCAGCTGGAAATCCAGCCTCTCACTCCTGTGCTTGGACATATCCAGGCACCCCAAGTTACCCCTTGTGTTGTCTCTTGCCCTGGGGTGGACGGGGTTATGCCAGAAATCCCATTTCCTTCCCTCTCCCAAAACCAGGCTGTCTACCTTATTTCTCTCCCTGATTAATTTTTACCAAAGGCCTTTAAGAGCCTCTGATAAACTGCTCCCAAAGTCCAAACTAATATTATTAACTATGAATCTTCTCCTATAAATAATTCCCAGAAGTAGATCAATGCTACCACTGAGTCAATGGATTCACTGGAATCATTTCTTCCTGTTACTCCTGGATTTTTTTTCTCCCTGTCGCCACTAATCAATTATGATGATAAAACTACCCTGGAACACCCCCAAAATAAAGATAAACAGTGTGTATTATCAGAGGCTGGGGCTGTGCGCGGTGTTGAAGATGCGTTACCTTCTCTGAGCCACATTTGTTTTCCTCTACAGACAGTTAAGGGGAAAAAAAAAAGGAGGCCCAGTAAATGAATGGTCTGGTGTAACACAGCATTAATTCCCTGACCTTCCGCATTGAGTGACTAAGAATCTCAATCTCAATTATTCCTTTCATGACGGAATCTAAAATAGACACAGCAAGTCCTCACATTCTTGCTCAAAAGCAGGAGAGGTGGAATGAGACGAGTCAGCCCGATCACACTGAAACCACAGCCATTATCAGTTCCATGTCATTCAAAAAAATCGACTGAGGGAGAAAGCAAGAGCATCCAAGGAGAATTATTGTAAAACGTGCACTGGCAGGATCTGGATAAACACAGACACTCATTTATATATGCACAGGCACTTAAAATTCACAAGTGTGGAGCTGAATCAGGGGTAGGAAAAACAAGTCACTCCCCAGAGGACACCATCGTTCTAAATTAACAACAGGCAGATCAGAATTGATGAAAACACCCTGAGAGGTTGATAAGCAAAGCTCCCTCTCTGTAGATGGTGGGAATCCCTCACATTTTGAAGTTTGGGCATTCCTGCACCTCTGGCATGATGGAAATGGCAAACCCATCATTTCCTGTCTTATTTTAGAGTTAACTACTTCGTTTGCTTCCTTCCAGTTAATCAAATGATTCTCATTGCTGATACAGCAAATTCCATGACCATTACATTCACATCAAAGGAGACACGAGCAAGAAAGTTTCCACGAGGCTTTAGACTGTCTCAGCACAGATCTTGAACGGGCACAAAATCCTCACAGTCACCCTACCACAGATACTGGCTAAAGATCACCCCTTCATCCCTGTATCTTTGAAGGCATTTTCCTGCAGCTGGCAAACAAGGACAGAAGCAGGCCCAGCTGTGGGACACTGTCCGTGCAGGGGCTGTTGTCCAGCCATGCCTCTCCCTGCTACAGCGGCACGGCCGTGTGCAGGCAGGAGCCTCACTCCCTGCACACGGGGCTGTCGCCCTGGGGTTACCTTTAATGTAATTCCCTGGCTTTCCACGTAATTCACTGATTTTCCAGCAGCAGATGTGGATTGAGCTCCTAAGTCTGCCTTTCCGGCCGGGGCCTGGCACAGCACGTGGCAAGGCTGCAACAAGCCCGGGAGACAAGGAGTCACACACAGCCTCTGGCCACATCCTAAATTCCAGCATTGTACGTCAGGAAGAAATGTGCCTGGGAAATGTAGCTGTAACTACATTAAAGCACCATAATTCAATTCTAACCACATCATTAGGGAGGTGCAGATCAGATAAGTACGGAGAGCGAGGGAGCTGGGCTTTGCCGGCTGTGGGAGCCGCGTCCCGCCGGCACCTGCGGGGTCGGGCACGTTTTGGGCTGGGGGAGCATCATACTCCCTCCTCAGGGGATGTCCCACACGTTTAAACTGCAAACTCACCTCTCTCCAGGAGGCACCTGGAGAGCCAGTGTCCAGTGAAACCCCTGCACCCCTCCCCTGGCAGGGTATTTTGATCCGTGTGGACCCTTACCCTGTTCCTACACTTTCCTTCCCACATCGGAGAGGCTTCACCAGGATGGTGCTTGCTGAGCACTGCAGCCCATGGCTGAACTGCTGCCCTGACACCCCTCCAGTCCCCAGCCCTTCCTCACAATGCCCAGGGATCTCCAGCCTCCCCCAGTGAGGGATGGGAGTGAGGAGGAGCTGCCGGGCCCCCTCTGGAATCATCCATCTGCTGCCATCCAATGTCAGCCTCCCTCCGGGCATCGGTGCCTTGGCCAAAATCACACCCGAGCACGATGTCTGGCCATGGACTGAAAACCAGTCTTTGAGTTATCACCTCCTACCAGGGAACGTGCTTTTCCCATATTTAAGCTGTTCCTCAGCTTTAAGCACCCTCTCCCATTAGATTTAAAGCACTGATGTGCCGACTGTCAAGGCCCTGGATTCCTGGTCTGACTTTTGGGCAGCCATGAGATTAACTCTTCTGTTCCAAATCATTATAAACAGAGGTTAATGCTGAACTTGTGCTTCTGCCTTTGCTGAATCAGGGCTTTGCCAACTTCCTGCTTTATTTATTTGGCTTTCTGTGATTGCTGAGCTGGGATGGCAAGGATCCTACCTTGAACCTCCCCTGGGACCTCTTGTGATGAAAAGCAAAGTCTGCAAACACTGTGGAGTCTCTGCTGCATTAGGAGAGGAGTTTCATGAAGATTCATGTCTTTCATATTGTTCTATGAAATTAAAGAGCAGAGGAAAATCACTTTCGAGGAAGTGAAGATATACTGCAGCAATTTAGTTGTAAACATAATTAAGCAACTGGCCCTGACATAACCGTCCTTTCTTGGCTAAAGTTCATCTGGAGTTTCCATTGATGTCAAGATCAAGCTATGCAAATAATTAGAACAGGCTTTGTCAGGAGAGCAAGAGCCAAGAGAGATTTTGGGTGACAGGGTCTGTAACAATGCTCCCCTCGCTGCTTCTGAGCTGGATCCAGATCTTTACGTCCTTCATTTCCCTTCCAGCCTCATCCACCTGCTTAATGCTCATACTGAGACCTGCATGACAACCTGTGTGAGGCCCAGCTGACAGCCCAGCAGAAGTGGCTTCCAGGCTCCAGACACTGAAGGAGGAAAGGCTGGGATCCCACATGGAGCACTGCGCTGTAATGAAGTCACTCTGCCACTTCAGACTTATCCAAATTACATTGATGGGTTAATTTTGCACGTAAGGCTCTCAGCTGGGTCAGGCATCGTCTCCCTCCCCTCTGCCTCGATGCCAGATTGGGCTCCATGTGTTGTCCTGGAGGTGGCACCCAGCCAGGTCAGCCTGGCACCGGTGCCTGTGTGTGCTCCGTGTGACTGTCACAGCCCCGAGGTGACATCCCTGCTCCACCTGGAGCCTTTGTGTTCCCGTGGGATGAGGGAGTGGTGCGGAGCCTGGAGATGGGGGTGAGCAGGACCGCACATTTAACTGACTGAAATAAGAACTGGGCACTCAACACTTGTTTGTCATAACGTGCTCATGAACAGGCACAATTACAAACGTGCAATTTGTAAGTGTAAATACACTCACAGACTGGTTATAGTTAAGCAAAATCAGACTGCTCTTAAGCTGAGCTGAGAACACTGAGCTTTGGCAGTGATATTTAGAGCTTTCCCGAGTCCCTGGGTGTGGAGTGGTTTTCTAAAATTGCTGGGTTTTTAGTTTTTGTTTAAAGTAAATGTATAGTCTTTGAAGCTCCAAGGAAAGAACTTGAAAAATGTGACCTTTAAAGCTTTGATACTGGATGACAAATAAAAAGAATCCAGAGGACAATCCCCTTAAAAATATACACGGCTATCACTTAGAGAGCAGAGAAAGGAAACAAGGATGACATGTTTTGCTTGGAGGCCAGGATTGACAGCAGCCTCTTATGTTATCCTTAAAATATTGGTGGGATAACACAGCACCAGCAAACGTCTCCTGCATGCACCATTGCTTGCCCAATTTTGCAGGAGCAGGTGCTGAGCCACCAGCCGTGCCCAGCCCACGGTCCAGCAGCGCTCCAGGAGGTGACATTTGCCTCGCTGGCACTTGAGAGCACTTCAGCTTCACCTTTGCAAATGAAACTCTCCGCATCATTGGGGAACCACGCCTGGAGGCCCACAGGAGCCCAGCAGCTATTCTTCCTGCTATTTCCTACTAGGGTGCTCTTTCAAGGGAAGGAAAAACTTGGGGAAACTGAAAAATACTTAGCTGGAGTGGGCAGAGGCTACTGGATTTGTTCTTCCTGGCTGAGGCCATTCTGGATTGATGCAGCACTAAAGCCCTGTGGCTCTCACGGGGTTTTAATGTGCTGCACCATCAGAGCAGCACTGCTCCAGTGAGGATGGAGAGTATAACATTTCTTACACTGCACATAACTTTATGCAGTCATTCCCCCTCCCCTCTTTGCTCACCTCCTTGTGTGGCTGCAGGTCACCACAGACAGAGCTCTGCTGGTCTGAATCAGCTCAGGGACAGTGTTTTGCTGTTCTGTATCAACAACAAAAAAAAAATAAAATTCAAACCAACACAAACTTAGCTGAGAAAGTAATAAGAAGGGAAACTCAATTACTGTTTCATCTGGCATTATTGTTGCTTTGCTGCTCTTTGTCAGGGACTTCTTCCAGGCAAAATTGGAGAGATTATCTTGTCTGGATGTTATGAAGTAGCTAATCCCTTCCGCAAGTGGAGGAGAGCCAAACGCTTCGTGTTGGGCTAGTGGAAGTGTAAATATGGTGACAAAGTGCTGCCACTGCTCCCTGGCTCCAGGGGCCACCTTTACCCGGGGCTTTGCTCACTCCACATCTGCATAAGGCACCAAGATTTCCCCAAGATCACCCAAAAGATTTCCTCTTTCCTGTCCCAAAAGCTGCTGGAGCAGGTGGATTTGGCACACCATCCCCTCCACTGCTGTGGGGAACAAGAGGGAAAAGGTATTTTTAGAAGAGAGAAAGGCCACTGCTTAATGTCACCATGCTGGTGAGCTCGCTCCATCCCTCATCCCAGCCTTGTCCCCACTCCCAGCTCTTCCCAGTGTCACCACTGGGCTGTGCAGCTGTGGGAGCCCGAGGTGTGACCCCAGAGCTGCACCGCCTGCCCCAGGGACCCTGCTGTGGCTCCTGCTCCCTGCACTGCTCCTCGAGTACAGCTGAGGATGAGGATGTTCCTGCCTTCCTCCAGCCACTCTGCAGCAGGGCCTGGAGGAGGGACCTCAGAAAGCAACAGCAGGAGAGAAATAACACACCTGTCTTGTGTTCACTCCATTTTATATGGCACATAGGGAACTCTCCGGGGCCATTATCTCAGTAAAGACAGTCTTGTTTTCACATAAGAAAGGCTGTTTTCTGGTCACCTTGAGGGAAGCAGGGTGAGGTTGTCTCAAACAGAAATTCTCAGAGGTCCAATCTTTACTCACACTGTACATTAACCCAGAGCAACACGTTCATGGGAACAGCCCCGACACAACCAACACCTCTGGGCTCCGTGTGAGAGCTCTGTCACAGCCCTGGGAAGACAAAAATCACCGGCCCTCCTGGAGCAGCACCTCTGGGATGAATCCCAGTGTCTTCCCTCTTCCATAACCACAACAGAGAGACAACACAATACTCCATCTACCCATGGCCCCCCACCCCCCAAAATCCAGCAGCTCAGGTAAAAGGAATTTGCAAAGCTGGGGAAATGCTGGGCTGGAAACGCGGAGCAGCCCAGCCCGCGCGGGTGTGTCTGTGTACATCCAGCCAGGGGGATATTTAATGATAATTGCTTCTTTTCAGCAGCGAGCGATGTGCCTGGTACAACCCAAAATGATTTTGCTATTTTGACGTTGGGAAATCTGCAAGTCAAAGGTGAGGGAACGACTGCGCAGAGCAGCCAATATTAAAAATCACAATCTGGCAGCGGCGGCGCGGGCTGGCAGAGCTGGATTGCCAATCATTTTTATACCTTGGCGCTTTAAATAGCAATAATGTGTTGAATGTGAAATTGCCTGTGCTGATGGGGGTTGCTGCACGTTATTAAAATCCAAGCGTTGGGACACACGTTACACATTTGCAATTCTTTAGAGACATTGTTGGGGGAAAAATACAAACTCCAGGGGAAATTTGAGGCGGGGGGGGCCCAGGAGGTAAAGGGCGAGGGAGAGGCAGACAATCAGGTCTCTGGAAGATCACCAGGCAAAAGGCAACAGGGAGAACACTTTAGCTCTTCTGGATATGCCCAGGAAACAGCCAATTATTTCAGAGTCGTTGGAGCATTGTGATGCAGATTATTCCCTCTAACACTTCTCCCTGTGCAATTCCCATTCCGTTTGCTCTGGTTTGGCCCATTCCAGATCCACACTTGGCCCAACACCTGAGCCCCCGTTTTGGAGCCAGGCTGCTGCTGTGCCTTCGTGTGCATCTCTCCCTGTACAGGGGCAACAGCCCAGTGAAGGCTCCCTGTCCTTGTCCCCAGGGAACGGGAATTGCTGTTGGGGATGCTCCAAAGCTCTGCCTGGATGAGGACACGGAGCTGAGTCCTCACCAAACCCACTGCTTCCCATCTCCATGGGAGCGTTTCTCCTCCCCACTCAGGGAGTCATTATCCACTCCACCTGCCACATTGCTCCTTCTGGATGACTAGAACCCTTAATCCATGATTTCACAGCCCTACTTAGGTACAAGCACCCACATGCAATGCAGATCTGTATAAAACCCAGCTCTGCATAAACACACCCCTGAAAGAGGAAAAGCTGTGAGGCAAACACGGTGTTATTTCTATCCATCTACGAAGTTTTTGTGTGATTCCTTATCTCCACCAGCTCCCTACCTGCTCCCCTCTCCTCTGTCACACCTTCCAGGTGCCAAACTTCTGCAAAACCTTTCAAGAATAGGATATTCTTAGCTCAGATGTACACAGACCATGGGTTGAAGGTGACTAAAATAACAAAAACCCATATGCCTTTAATATTCTAGGGATTAATTTTGCTGCAGCATCACAGAGTACCCTGGGCCAGGCTGGGGTCCTGCCATGCAGGCAGGTGAGACAGGAGTGGGAGGTGGAGAATTGGGATGAACACTTTCCAGAACAAAGCAGAGATTTAAGGTCCTGTCGTATCTCAGAGTTTTATTAGTCCATTTGCAGCAGCTATAGAACTGATTTTTTAATTAATATTTTTTAAGAGAATAGGCATACGAGTAAAGTCCTAGTAATAAAAGGTGCCAGAACAGAATAAAACCTGAAGTATCTCTGTTCATCACTCTCATGGACCTCACACTCTTCCAACAAGGTCACACAAAAACAGCAGCTGAGCCTTTATTTCTCCAGACCCTTCACAGCTCCTCTCCCCACACACTCCAACTTTGCTCAGTTTGTCACTAGCAACCAGCAGCGACATCACCTTGAGTGGCAACATCATCCATCCATCCATCCATCCATCCATCCATCCATCCCATGGCACGTCACTGCTCAGGAGGAGCCGCAGCACCGATGGGCCTCAGACCCAGACAGTCAAAGGGTACAAAACAATCAAAATAAAAAGCCTGATAAAATGGACCTTAACGTGTTAAATGAGAGAAGCAAAGACTCCAGGCAGGAGCTGGGGGATGCACTGTGCTCAGCCCAGCAGTGGGGGGCAAAGTGCCGTGTTCCCAGCAGCCGCGGCGCAGAGGCGACGGCGAGATATTGATTTGATAAGCAGATGAACTGAAATTCCAAATGCATTGGAGATGCTGATAGGAAAAAAAGAGGTAGATGGAGAGACAGGGGAATGCAGGAGAAACAGCTGCGTACACTGAGATGTCATGGAAAATAGAAGGTCATTGGGATCCATGAAATTCTCCAAAGAAACAGGGGAAGTGGAGATCGCAGGGAGACAGCAGATGTTTTTGTGCCAAGACAATGATGGAACCATAATTACAGCGAGATGGAGCGTCCTGCACAGTCCCAGCAACACGGAAACAAAACAAACCCCAACCAGACACGTTTGATTGGCAAGTGGAATAGGCTACAAAAAAGTAATAAGCATTTAGCCCTTCCATTACAGAGGAGTCAGGCAGGGGGAGGAACGAGGGCACCTCTTCACTGCAGAGCCAGAACACTGCCCGAGAGGTCAAGCTGCTAACAAAAATCTGGCTTTGTATGGGTCTCACACATGGGAGGGCTGGGGGCTCACAAGAGGTTCCCCCCCCATTTTCAATAACAGGGGCACAGCAGACACCGGGGCAAGAGCTTCCTCCTCATTACCCAAAAAAGAGTAGACGGGTGTCTTTCCCTGTTCAAGGGCAAAGCCCAGGCAAACAGAGCCTGGCACAGGCTGTGGCACCTCGGGGGGCTTGTGCCATCTCAGCTGCCACTGGCAAGTGTCCCAGGGGTCCAGAGGAGAATGAGCATGGTCTGAATCCGGGGTAGGGGCTTGTGTGCTTGGAAGCTCAGCTGTCCCTGCAACCGCCAGCCCTGGGATGTGACAGCTCTGCCAGGAGCAGCAGCAGTGCTGGGACACCGAGGGGAGCCAGAGCTCCTCACCCAGGGAACCTCTCTGCATGCCCAGCACACACCGTGACCATCTCATCAGGACCATTTTCCCCTGACTCCTTCATTCCTCTCTGGCTGTTGCCTCTGTAACAATAACACTGAACTTTGCTTTTCACTTTCTGCACTTGCAAGTCCATTTTCAGTGTGAAGACAACAAACTCACTTCATTTCGGCTGGAGGGACAAAATGATCTTATTTGAGAAAAAAATAGATCTTGTTTCTGTGTTCTGAGGCAGCTCTGAGGGAAAGGCACGCCACGATCACAAAACACATCCAAGCAAATTAGGGGTCTGTCTCTGTGAGTGAAAAGTAACACTCTCCCTTTATCATCTCACATCCAGACACTGTGTAAGGACAAACCTGCACAAGCAGAGATACAATCTGGACCTGCGAGCAGAGAGGAACATCCCAGGCATGTAAATCAAGGTCCTATAGACGCAGTGTATAGCTGAGATGATACATCTCCCTTCAAGGACTGCGAGCCCGAGCGGCCGCGCTTCCCCGGCGCGGCTCAGCCCGAGCGGGCGGAGCGGGGCTGGGCTGGTGCTCGAGTGCCATCTGCTGCTCTGTCCCCGCCACCGGCACTCGCTTCCTCCTCCTTTTCACTGCGACCAGAGGCTGCTGAGCTCCTGAGGAAGGAACGGGACCGGCCGTGGGGGTGTGGGTGTCAAGGGGACAGGGTCGCTTTTTTTGTATCTGCCCTTTCTCCACTACGTCTCTTCCCTCATCATTTGTGGTGTCTTTCTGTCCTCAGGAAGCGTGCGGGGACAGGGTTGGGCACCTGCAGCACTTGACCCTGCCATCCCTCACCCTGTCCTGCACATGACACTGTGTCACTGTCCCATAGCAGGATTAGAGCTACAGACTTGACAAGGCAGCCAAACATTTCTTCCTGCTCTGACAAAACAACTTTTCCAGTGATGAACAAGTGTCTCCCTTAGGGCTGCGTTTCCTGGAATCCCTCCTGAGCTCTGGGGACAGGAAATCTGGGGGAGCACAGGAGGCTGGGGGGCTGGAGGCAGCTTGGTGCCCCAGCAGCCACGCTGGGAGATCGTGGAGCAGCCAAGGAATGTCCCTGCAGCAGGCAGAGCGCAGGGGGATGTGACAGAAGCAGGAGATGCTCACGCTGCCACTCGTGGCTGCGAACAAGAACGGTACTTGAGGGCCAGAGAAGTGCTTTGGGTGCACTTGGAGAGCGACAGACAACACACAGGAGAGAAACCCAGATCCACGGATTACTTTGAGAGTGCTGCTATCCAGAAATGAGGGCACCTCACTTGAAACAGCATGAAATGTCTCTTCAGCGTTCTTGAATCCAAACTGCAGAGTCAGGGCACAAAAAAAGAATAACATCCCCCAGGCAACACGCAGGGTTTTGAAGCTGGGACATGAAGTGCACAAACCAGAGAGTCCCTCTGATCCCTCTCCCAGGGGGAGGTTAAAACCTTGGTGCACTCACAGCTACAGCACAATTCCCATTGCTTTCTCCTGCTCTCCACGAGGATGGAGAATGTTGTCAGAAACATCCAACCCTGCTTTCAGACACCAAAACACGCACCTGGGCATGCGCAGCAGCTTCTTTACAGCCTTGATTCAGCAAGAGGAGGAAAGCTTCCAGCACGAGTTCACCTCAGCAAAGGCTCTGCAGGGCCAGAAAGGGTCCAGGGCTCAGGGTCCGAGGGGAAGTCGGCACCCCCCTGCTCCCACCTAGAAAGCAAAACTCAGCAGCTTGAGCCTGAGCAGAGGCAGGGCAGGAGAGGAGGCTGTGAACTCAGGGGCAGTGTGGATAAGCCACAGCAGGGCCATTACTCACCTTCCTGGGATGATGGATGAGCCAGGGAGGTTTTCGGGCAATTTAGAAAACAAACAGGAAGCACTTTTTCCACTCACACGTAATTAAGTTGTGGGGCATACTGCCAGGGGGAGCCGTGAAGGTCAGAAGGACAAATGGCCTCAAACGCCCCTACCCCAACTCACAGGGGAGGTGCTCTGTGAAGCACAGGCTGTGAGGCACCAGGCTGAGCAGTGCTGAGGAGCTGGGACCAGGGGGTGTCCAGGCAAAACCACTCTGACACTGCCCCTGGCAAAGAGCCCCAAGTCCCTCCTGCAGCTGCCATCCTCACCCCTGTTGCCCAATGCAGTCAGAATTTTTCGTCTGTCGTTACTGGGGTTTGGTTTTTTTTGAATGGGGTGGGGAAGGAACGGGGGAGGAAGCAGAGGTGACTGAAGCCAAAACAGCCCCTGAGGCAATGAACTAAAGGCAAGACACGTTCTCTAATTCTTGCTCAGCAGCCTCTGACACCGGCTTCCCAGGGACAGCACCGAGGTGGGACCCATGGGTCTGCATGCTGCAGTGGAATGGAAAATACAGCTTGGACCTCATTTTTCTTTCTTTTTAGGAAAAAACCTCTGCCAGTGAAGTTCCCACCAGAGATGTGCTGAGCCAGGCTCCTGGCTGCACCCGTGGCTGTGGGAGGTGAGGAGCTGAGCTGCTCCTTGTGTCAGTGCTCCACACGCCAGTGTCAGACAGGGGCTCCCTTACTCTCCATCTGCTCCAAAAACTCTGCCCTCCTCCCTCCCTGAGGAGCCTTGAAATCAATGTACCAAAGGGAAATCAGCTCCAGGCTCTGCCAGAGGAGCAGCCCGGGCACTCCAGAGGATCTGGCAGGAACGTGCTGCTTGCCCAGGGATGGGCTCCTGATCCTGCACCCAGAGCAGGAGGACAAGGGGCAGCAGCCAGGGGAAGGAGGCCTCCTAGGAAGCACCTCTCATCCATGGAAAGAGCTGGGAGAGGGGATCCAGGGGCTGCTTGGCAGGGAGTGCTGGAGTGTGCCATGCAGCCCATGGAAGCTCTCCAGATTATAAATGAGGCGTCTCCAGAGACCTCATTCATTTCACCCGTAATAAAATTACCACTTTCCAAAGGGAAAAGCCCCTTTGAAGGGTTTCAGTCAAAGCACCCCATGGGACAGCTCAGCTCCACGTGCTTGTGCTCAGCCTCAGGCCTGAGCCAAGGATTATGGAGCTGCTTGGGGGCCACTGATGGATTTATGAGCAGCATGACCCGCTCCAAACCCAGCACAGCCTCGTCCCCGAGGTCTGACAGGGCTCAAAGCACCACTGCCACAACATCCCCTGGGCCTTTTTTGACCTGCGCCTTTTCCAAGCAGTCCATATTCAACTACGCCCTCCCACATCTCAGCAAATCCACTCACTTTTGTCCATAATAAAAAATAAGCCCAAACCTAAAATATTAACGTTCCTGTATAGGCAGAGAGTGGCGATTTTAGAGAAGAAAGAGCTGCATATCTGTTACCTGCCAACACCTCCTTATTTCAGTTCCTCTCACCCTGCAATGTTCTATTTTACTGCAGTTTAAAAACCAGGCAGCTCTCAATACAAATAGGGAACAGGATGTCCTTCCACAGTGCAGAGCCAGAGGAAAACAAGGGACACGGAGCTGACACTCTGCTCCCCACCCCTGTTGAAGATTCCTGACTTCGACACCTCTCAAAGAAGGGAAAACACCAACATTCAGACAAGTCCAACTTTGCCACGAACAATGAGCAGCGACACATCCACCCCATGGGTGCAGAGCAAGGAGCCCAGGGCTGCTTGAATGGAGGCAGGAAATGAAGGCTCTTAAGTCATCACAGTTTCATTAAGACGGCTTAAAATTCGAGCTTTAATTGAAATGGAAAGAAACATTCCAAAAGGATATATTTTTTATAGATCTGAGTTACCCAATTTAGTGTTCCTTGGATGTTACTGCAAACATGAACATTAAATCAAAGCGCCAAATAGGAGAGAACTCCAAGAAAGGATATAACCATTCCCTAGCAGAGGGGATTGGACCAAAGGCTTCTGCAGGCCACTGTCCAAATGTGTCAGCTCACAGGATGTGAGCACATCCTTGAATCACCTGAAGCAACTTCTGAGGACTGACTACATCAACAATTTCTGGCAAGTGTCTTCTCTGCCAGCAATAAATCCCAGCTCAATCCATATCTAAAATGATACACATTAGAGGGCATGTCTTTAAGAGCATTAAGTCATCTTAAATTACTTGAGCAAAATTTTAAATATGTAATAGAAATCTAAAAAGGAGCAACAAAAAAAGTGAGAGAGAACACCACTGCAAGAGTAATGCCAAGTTGTTACTTTTTTTTTTTTAAACAGATCTGTACAGCAACATAGCAAAGGATGCAGCGATCACAATTTCAACCAGACAGCAACCTAAGGGACACTAATCCTCATACAGCAGAGCTGAAACACTCCCAACATTCAGATGCTCCAAATAATTTGGCTACCCTAATGCACTCCATACCAGTTCTACGTATATAGGACATTTTGGTGTGAAAAAGTTTCTGTAAAGTTCCCTTTGTTTCCAGTGTTTTTCTTGTACAAAATATTACAATGATTTTTTTTTATATATATTTACAGACTTGCACGGCTAGAAAAATATAAACTACAATTGGGCTTGGCAAGCAGTTTCTTTTCTTTAAATACATGATATTTCAGAGCAAAAATTGTAGTGGTAACATCCTGCACTCCAAGCCCCTGCAGGGAGAGCAGATCAAGCCTAAAATCCATGATTGCAGTGAGACACAGGAACGCAATTCCTCCACCTCCTGGCGCAAGGAAGACACAAGATGGATGCTGTTTGTGCAGGTTACTGGCACAATACAGAAAAATCCATAACTGAACATTAAATTCCTTAATAACATTCATTAATTTCATAGGCAGGGCCTGTTTAAAAAAGGACAACCGATGTAACTTTTGGAAAAAGCAGACACCAAGTTCACGGGGCACGACAGGGCCAGAACCAAAGCGCGGTTACCGTTTCGGGGGCCTTTGCCTCGAGCCAGACCCAAAGGTTTTAAGGTTTTTTCATTTAAATTTTGAGCAGAGGCCAGGGAGGATTTTTTGCTTTAAAGCTACAGTATCTGTCATTATGGCTTTGAACACCCCCTTTCAGGAGATGAGGTATCTGTTCTAGTGAAATGGTAACAGTTGAGCAAAACGTGTTTCAATGGACCACAAAACTCCGCAGGCAGGTGTAAACGGGTCTCCTCGGGGGAAGTTGCCAAACCGAATTGTAACAGTGCAAAACAAGATTTTGTCTTTTGTTTTTTCTCTGCAGAAAGAGTTGTCAAGGCATCTAGGACATTGCTAGTAGTCGAGCCACCGAGCAAACCCTCTTTCCACCAGAGTCCTGTTTATTGACACCACCTAAAGGGAGGGGGAAAAAAACCCAAAAAAGAGTAGATAAGTGAACAAGCCACAGCAACAAACACGGATTCTGCAAGTTCCTAATCAACATCAGAAGGTTTATGATTAAGGAGTTTTCAACACATACATCAATATACCCACCTCATCTCCCATCAAGTTCCACAGCTGTATCAGCGGCAGCCCTGTGACACTGTCATAATTTGTGACCTGGAAACACAGAAAAACATGAGTGTGCAGCAATTCTGGTCCCAACTCACTAACATGGACAGCTACAGCCACTACCAGAAGCACTTCAGAAGAGGTGAGCCTCTGGCCAGCTGGAGCCAGATCCCACATGTCCATTGTGCAAAACCAGTGAGGACTGGCAAAGCAGTGCAGACCCAGGGGACCCCAGACCCACTGGACAACAGGCCCTGTTGTGCTCTGTAAACCCATCCAGATCCCCTTCCCCCTGCCTGCATCAGAAACAAGAGGGAATACTCATCCCTTCCCAGTCCCGAGAGGTGCTCGTGGAAGTTCCCAGCCCCAGGACTTCCCAGGAGCCAGGCTGGCAGGCTCCAGCTTTGGGCTTTATGTAATACAGAGTGCAGGGCAGAGGACACCAGCAGTGCCACCAGCAACAAGACTTCTCCAGACACGTCCTGTACCTGTGCCACGAGGACGGCGCCTCTGGTCATCTCACTGACGGCGGCGTCGGCTTCCGGGGAAAAGCGATCCTCATCTGTGGAAAAAGGAGAGCAGAGAGAACAAATGAGGTCTTTCACAGACTTTACAGGCCAGGAAGAACTATTGAGCTGATGTTCTCTGGCCTCCTACACACACTGGGCCAGAGAACCCTCACGGCCCAGCTGATCCCATCCCTGGAGCTATTGGTTCTGCAGGGAAGGGATGAAGAGCTCCCTGCAGCCACCAGCCATGATCGTGTGAACACAAGTGGCTGATGAATCAGGAGGCTTTAAAGACAGCAAAGTACGTTTCTGCAGCATCTTGGAGCTGCCGTTGGTGTTTTGATCCTCAAGAAACTAAGCTCAGGTCCCTCAGGGCTTTGCTGACCCTGCACACGGGGCACCACTGGCTCTGGGAACTCAAAGTGTCTGTACCACAAGTGCCCAGCACTTGAGCAGAGCCAAGGACAAAAAAAGCAAACCGAAGTGTTTCTAGGCAGTGACTGACATTCTCCCAGTGCTTGGAGGCTTGGCTTTTGAACACAGAACTTTATGAATCGGTCATTTCAGGAGGAAAATGTCAGGTATTTGTCTGCAGATTAAAAACTAAGTTTGCATTTACAGCAGCTCTATGACAGAAGAATTAGAGCAGTTACAGCTACTGCACCTACACCCTGCCAGTCCTGCCAACTCACTGCTTAGGACAGTAATTCATTCTCTCCTCCAAGCAGGAAAAAGCCTGGACATTTATCATCTTTCCCCTGGATTCTGACAGGTTATGCCATGCTAGCACATTTAGAAGAACACAATACAATTTTTCCAATCCTTCCTCTTGTCACATCAGAGGCTGCACTGGCAATAGGAGGTAGAAGGTTTAGACAGAATCACATCTGGCATCCATGGAAACCTGCAGGAGAAGCACCAACAGTACATCGAGAACTCCATTACCTGGAAGTGGCACCACATTGTCAAGTAAAACTTCTGCTCCTTGGAAAGGTAGTGTTAAAAAATCAGACCTTAAAGAAAAGAGGATCAGAGTAAGAACAGGGCTTTAAATCACTCCTGCATTCTTCAATGTGACATTGATTAATCAAATTGCTCTAACGGGAATTCCGTTTTAAATTAATGACAGTCAAACAAAAAAAAATAAAAATCAGACTATTCTCCCAGCAATCTAAGAGCAGCAATAAATTGTCTGATTAACATGCCAAGCTGGATCAGGCTCCAAGCAAAACCCACCTCCATCAGGGAGGCTGTGCTGCCTGTCTCCCACCTCTGGGGCACAATCAAGTATTTAATTGGCTTGTGTAAGAAACCCCTGATCCAACACAGCTCTCCCAGCCAGTGGGGCCGGGGCATCAAGAATCAGGAGCTTATTCCTGGCTCATCACTCAATTACACTTTGAGGCCTCCTGAAGGCATCCTTTTCCTCAGCTTCCACACTGAAGTGGCAGAGCCTGCCATTTCTTCTCCCCTTCCTTCAAAAAACCCTTGCAGGAGCTTGCTGTGTTCCCAAGAACCCACAGTCATTGCTGAGCTGAACCTTTCCACCATTTCCCATTTCAGCTGTGGAAAAACCTTTAAGAATTCAAACGATACAGAGTCCTCTGATCAGTATTTGAGCCAGACATGGCCTCAGGCCACGGGAGAGGATCTACAGACCTGATTTGCCTGAGTGTGTCGACCTTCACTTTGTCATATCCTCCATAGTCCACGTATTTGAGCTCCACTTCATCGGTCTCCTCGAAGTAGCTGATGACTTGAGCCCGGAGCCATGCCCCATCCAGGCCTGGAGCTGCACAGATAATACCAACTGCAAAACACCAGAGCGCAGAGAAGAAAGGCTCAGGATAAGTGGATTTCCAAAAATCAGCATTTCAGGCATGAGCAGTACTGCTCAGTTATCTATGGAGAACCAACAGCATTTCTTAGGCTGCTTCCATCTTCTTCCAACACCCCCCCACACCCCCAGCAGCCCAGGCCTGCAGCTGAGACACAGGGCTGGTGGGTTTTACTCTCAGCTCTGTCTGCAACAACCAAGCTGCCCTGCCCAGGTACCCAGCTCTCTTCCAGCCTCTGGGCAGTAACAGCAAGGTCTGTCTCCACAAAGGAATACACAACCCCCTTCCACGTGATGCCCCCTTCACTTCACACCAGGGGCAGACACGGTGACAGACATGGACACAGTGACACTACGACAGCCTGGGAGCAGCTCCACACTTTGTCAGCAGAAATACCCCAGATGCCAGGTTGATTGGAAATAAGCTCAGACAGGCTTGATCTCACTCTGAATTTCAACATGCAGCTACGTGGCTCGGGAGGTACTCCAGGGATCAGCAGGGTAAAGGGAGAGCAGAGCAACATCTGTACTCTGGCAGCAGCTTAAAGATGAGGTGATACGTGAGCTATCACATCCTCATCCACTGGGAACTTCCCCCACCTGACTCACAACAGGCTTGCACAGGAGCCCAGAACTTTCTGAATGTATGAGCATCCATGACTTGCCTTCTACTGGAGTGGGCAGGGTTGGAATTTCAGGCTGAGAGTAGCAGGCGAACATCTGCTGGTCGAGGCTGCGCAGGACGTGGAACGTGGGGTGCGTGTGCTGCTGCAGGAACATGTGCCCTGCATCCACCTGGTGTGCCACCACCACCTCCACAGTGACTCCATCAGGGAGGAACAGCTGCCACGGGGAGGAAAAACCATCATGAGTGTTCCTGGCAATGCCAGCTCCAGCCCCAGCACAGCCAGGGAGCCAGGACTCACCCAGGCGGACACGAGCAGGGAGTGAAGCGGCAGCGGCATGGGCGGAGGGAGGGTGTAGATGTTGGTGAGACACAGCTCTTTGAACTTCTTGCCAATCAGGCTCAGGACTTTCTCTACTTGATGCGAGGTCCCTGGAAGACAAAAATCCCATGGAAACTCTGTAGCATGGACATGCTAAGGACACCTCCAGTCCTGCCACTTGAAGAAATACACTGCCAGGATCTTCCTGCACCGCATCAGCAGTCTAAGTTTTAACAGGTTGGCCAGAGGAGTCTTGAAAAGCACTGGACTCAGAAGCCAGTAAATCTATTTAAATTTCTTGCCCATCTAATTAAGGCCCCCAAGATACACATTAGACCATGAATAGAGACACATCCGCTCACCTTCGATGTGACAGACTTGGGAGTCACGGAAATAAGGTAGTGTTGAGACATAAATTTTGGCACCAGACGCTTGCCTCAGGTAGCTCATAAACCTCCCTTGTTTGCCGATCAAGCGGCCAACTAATTCCTTCAGGAAAGGGACAAGAAAGCAACAGTCAGGAAGAGAAATGCAGATCAAACATCCCTGTTCTCTGTGGCTTACATCACCCACGTTCTCAGTTCCTCTATCACAGGCAGGATAAATACAAGGCAGTGCTGGACCAGTGCAGAGTTCAGCCGGTCTGGGACGAGTCCAGACCAGTAAGTACAGCTCATTGTGATAATCCCCTGCTCTTAATACCTATGTACCCTCAAAGCCTCCTGGATGCTTTCAAAGCATTGGACTCCCAGACTGGGTGGAAGATAATGGAGAATAACAAGTTCAACAAGCACCATTCCCCTGGGCGTAGTCCTGGAGTGCTGCTTGTTTACAGTTGTGCACTGGCTCTTCACTCCCGGGAGTCCTAACGGGAGCAGAACGCTCCAGTCCTGGACTTGCTGCTGATCTCCCTGGGATGGCACTGAGCCAGCACCAGACCAGGAGGACCAGGAGGTGGCTGTGTAGGGCAGGGCAGGATGGTGAGCAGGCCAGCAGCTGGTTACCTTTGGGACCTCGATTTCCCAGATAACGAAGTCGGGCTTGCTGGATCCTCCTTCCAGCTTTGCGTTCTGGCGAGCCACTGTCTTCCTCATGGCACTGCCACTGTCCACAAAATCCACACTATTTACATCTGAACCTACAAGACAGGCACAAGCATTCAGACAGCCCCCATGACCCACTCTTACATTCCCACCCCAAAGGGAAGGGCTGCAGAGTGACCCCAGTGCCAGGTGTGCCCACTATGAGGGGTGGTAGGGAGCTGCCTCTTGCCCAAATTTGCCCTTTGCTTGAAGAAACAAGGTGCAAGAGCTGAACTGTATTTTGTTCCCAAACCAAGGGCTGATACCAGGAACATTTCTGCTTGGGAAAAGGACAACAAAACTCCAACAGCCTCCTCCTGATCAGATCCCAGATACAGCTGGTGGCACACGAGCTTGGTCCTTCCTCCACATTAACAAGCAGAAGCATGATGATCCTCACTTGCTTGCAAGTATTCAGACCATCCAGTGAGAGACCGAAGAGAAAAATGAACCCAACAGCTGCTTCACATTTGCCACATCTTAATGGGTAACACAGCACAGAGGCCGAGAAAGGCCAAGGGTGCAGCTGTTGGCACTGACTTTGTAGGCAAAGGGAAGATTTAGGACTCCCAGCCTGGATGTGAAGGTCAGCTGGGTGACCTGTTGTCCAACACTGCCACCTTATCAGCTTTACCTGCTGTATTCCCCACTCCCCACCCTCAGTGTCTCAGTGCCACCAGGCTCCACAACTCACTCCTGGGCCTTCCTGTCACACCAGCATTCACAACAAGGCAACACCATTCTCCTCCTGGGGTTGCTCTCACTAGTGAAAACGTTCTGTGGGTTCCATCCTTCACTGCTGGCAAACTCAATCCCCATGTCTTGCAACAAGCAATGTTCCAACTGCTTTGTAGCAATTACAAGAGACATCCCCAGTCATTAAGGGCTGTTGGCACCACAGGGTCCTACAAAGGATTTGAACATCCATCCCCAAGGTCACACAGGCTAACGTTTGCTCAGACAGCTTCGCATGTACTGTGCCAGGCACACATCATCCAGCATCTACAAGGGAAAAGCAACACAGACAGATGGGGGAACTCCATGAATATTGCTCCCTGTTGGGATTTCTTGGCATGCACCTGCCCTTCCGAACAAAAAGGCTTCAGGGTAATTGCTCTGCAACCATCTGATTTTATCACAATTCATCAGAGCTCTGCTCTGGCTCCTCCAGCAGCACCTCAGAAGCTGCCTCACCTTCCTGTCGGCAGCAGCCCATAAACAGGGGTAAGCACCCAGGGCTTCCTAGAGGTCACCAGAAACCACTGGTATGAGCAGGTCTCACACCTGCAAGGTGCTCCCCAGCAACGCTTGTTCACCACGTGTTTTGCAGGAGGATTTTCCAGTCCCTTACCTTCTGAGTGATCTCCATCCGTCCCTGGTGCACTGCTACACTCCTGACTCGGGTCTGGCCCATCCTCTTTCAGGATCCCATTGCTGTAGGGCACTGTGCTGCCCTCAGGCAGCCCTGGAGCAGGGGGGGTTTCCCTTGGTACCAAGCTCTGTTCAGCAGATGTGTCTGGGGCTGAGGATGTGCTCAGTGAGTCCAAGTGCTGGTCTGATGAGACAGACAGCACTGTGCTCTGCAGGGTGTCCTCTACACTTGCCCCACCTCCGGGTGTGTGTGTGCTGTACCCAGAGTCCTCCACGGCCAGAGGTGACTTTTCCAGCGAGCTCTCCACACAAGTCCGATCATCTCCTTGGGACTCCCTGCACACCCGGCTCTTCGCCCGACAGACCTTTGTGTTTCCCTGAACAGGGCTGGCCCAACAGCCGTGTGATGAACAGCTGGAATCTGTCACACCCTGACTCTGCTCCTCTACACCGCTCCCCGCAGCCACGCTCTCATCGGCTGCTGTGGCTCCCTCCACAAGCACCTGACCAGAGCCAGCAACACTCTCCATCCCCAGAGGTGCCTCAGCTCGGCTGGCAGTGGCCTGGCAGAGCCAAGGGGATGCATCACCTGCAGAACCCGACAGCACTTCCTCAGTTGCTGCCAAAATGACCTTGGAAATTATCTGTATTGCTACTTGCTCAATTTTCTCAACTTCCTTGTCCAAACTCACTCCCCCAGTCTTCTCTCTTTCAGACTCATCTCCTTTTGGCTGTGTGTCCTTCTGACACACTGGTACAGTACCAGTGATTGACTCGGACATCTCTTCTTCCCTGGACTGCTTTGGACAGGCAGACTCCAAACTCCCTGGTAACACACTCACTGCAGAATCCTCGTGACCTGATACAACTTGAGCTTCACTGAGAAAGGCTTGTGGGGCATCGGCTTCTTTCTCCAATCCCAAGCAACGGGTTGTCACAGAGCCAGTATCCAACTGCACAATTCCTGGCATCTGCTTTTCCTTAGGGGGCTTAAACGAAGACTCATCTGACTGCTCTGCATTGCTGATGTCCTCCCTGACTCCCAAAGACTCCTGTGTCGGGGGTGGCTGCTGGCCTCGGTTTGTCCCCGAGCCTGGCCGCGGTGCGTGGCTCAGCGCCGCGCTCTGGCGACACTCGGTGCTCTCTGAGAGCCGAGGGGGGGAGGCACGAGCAGGGACACCGCTTCCCTCTCGAGATCCTATCGATTCCAGCTTTTCACTGTCGTCCTCGCGGGTGCTGGGCCCAGCTGTCGCTGCTGACAGGTCTGGGAGGTCCCGTGAGAGATCTGGCCTCTCGTGAGCTGGGCGCAGGAGAGAGGGCGTCGTCGGCCCCGCGGACAGCAGGGAGGTCAGGGCTGGGTTCTGCAGGCGCTCCTCGTCCGACGGAAGAGGCAGTCTTCGACGAACACATGCTTCTGGTTTGGAACGTGAATTGCTCTCTGATACTTCTTCCTGCTGCTCCCTTTCAACGGCTATTGCTTGTTTGTCGCGATAGCTTGAGTGCTTTTTTCTCCAGGAATAGATCCACCAGCAGCCAAGAAGTGCCAGCACTCCAGGAATGGCATACGGGACGAAATTGCGGAAGCGTAAAGCCATCTTGCAGACCTTCAGCAGTTATACCTAGGAGAAACAGAAATCATGTTAAAATAGTCACAGGGAAGGTGACAGGAAGGCTGAAGTCCCATAAGTGCCTTGAGGTATTGCTATTAGCATGGTCAGGCTTGTTTTCCAGCTGCTCTAGAAATTCACATCTCTGCTCCGCCAGCACTCCACAGAACAAGATCCTTACCCACAACTAGGGATATCTGGACATGTCTCATCATCATACTCCATGATTTAACCCTACCTCACCTCTGCACTTAATTTCCCCTTGTGTCCTCTGCCTCACACCTCTGCAGGGCAGTCCTGCCCCCAGCACAGCCTCCAGCACAGCAGGTTCCTCCAGCACTGGGCTGGGCTCACAGCCCAGCTGGACCACAGCATTCCATAGCACAGGCTTGGCACATGGCAGGGCTCCCCAGCTCTCCCCTTGAAAGGCAGCGCCCCATTCCTGAGGGTTCTGGAGTCTGAGGACACACACTTCTATAAAGCCTTAGGAACCCAGCTCTGAAGTTTGTTCTACATCCAAATCCACTACGCTGACAGCTGCCACTCCCCTGACTCAAAAGCTGACAGCTCTCCCTTTTCCTCTGCAAGGCCTGTGACCTCTTTCCCACCTGGACACCCAGTCGTGCTCCTTCACTGGCAAGCCTCACCTGGGTCACACGAGGCAGGGCTGCCATGCCTTTCCTTTTCCTTAAGGAATGCCTGCAACTGGAACGCAAAGCTAAATGGTTACCACATCCCAAACAGCCTTGCTGCAAAGCACTTACAGTTTATATTTTCACTGCACAGGAATTGAAGCAAAACACCACGTGTCTGAGGGTGCTTACACAGACAGGCTTTAATCCAAACAGTCCTCAAGACTCTTGCCAGCAAGCAACAAAAATAAAGATTGTTTTCAGGAGATAGCTAAGTCTTAGAAATGGGAGCCACCCACTGGAAAGGAGCATTATCTAGTTCCTCTTTAGAAGTATAATATTTCTGTGACAAGAGAGGACAACCAAGGCAGTTAGCCCCACGCTCAGTGTGTCTCAACCAAAAAACCCCTTCTGTTATCAGGGCAAATGCCCCAACCACAGCTCCCAGTGCAACACTCCCCTTCAGGCCACAATCTCCATGAGTAGCTGATGACATTCTAGCTGAGGGACAAAACCATGCCTCCCTGGGGCTCAAACCCAGTGTCAGAGCCTCAGATAATTTAATATTCACTCCAGATTTCTCACCTCCTGCAGCCACACTCTCCATTCCACAGGAGCATCCACACAACTTTATCCATACTAGCTCAGACATTGCCTTGCTTCCTGCAGGGCTCAGACACCGAGGCACACGAATGAATGGCAAAGGCAGGGACTAGAAAATTGCTTGTTCAATCCCAAATTAAAGGTCAGCTGCAGACATGATTTAAGGAGTTCAGTAATATCCCCAGTACATCACAAATAAGGCATTTATGTTGTTCTACATGGGAGACTTGTGCGTTCATCAGACATTTGTATCTGATTAAATAAACTAAATAACTAAGAAGTAACTAAATCCCAGTTACTTCCAGCTGTCTGTATGCAGTCAGGGAGCAGAGCTCACTGCTGAGGGTGAATCCTCTGTTAATGGCAACATCTGGGATCTCAGAATTAAAAAACCAACAAACCTATGCAGTGCTGTGGCTGTTTGGTGTTTGGAAGCTGGCAAACGGAAAGGGTGAAGGCTGTACGTTCCCAAGACAAGAGGTTCTCCTTTATGCTGCCCAGCACAATGGCACATTGTGAGCTGCGAGTGCTCATCTGCTGCGTGCCCAAGTTGTTGTAATTAATGCAGAACTACCCTACAAGCTGTCTCTCAGGCGTACTACAAACCCAAATTAAAGTAGCTCACATAAGTCCATTCCCAGCAAGCATTCCCAATTAAACAGACAGCCCTATTATTATCCGATTCCCTACTAAGTTGCACCAACTGTCCAAACAATAGTCCCACACGGCTCCGCAGTGCGGGGAGACAGTCGCAGGATGCCCCACAGAGGGACAAGCCTGTCCCAAAGTCTGGCAGACAAAACAGTTCTATGAGTCATTCTGAACATTATCATCATTTAGGATAAAGATCTCTACTCCTCTGTGATACCTGGATGAGTGGGGACTACTGGATTAGCTGACGGCTCCTTGCAATGCTCATTTGATTTCATGTTTTTAATTTACTGTTTTAGCCAGAGCTGCATCACTACTAGTGATCATGTTAAATGGGAATTCCACATCCTGCCATCAGTTAGAGCAGGCTGAAAGGCAGTGGCTCTGCACGAGATGCCAGCAGATATCCCGGAGTGCTGGGTTGGCTGGGGAACAGCTCAACATCAACAAACATCTCCTTACACAGACGTGGCAGGAGGGCTCTGGCAGCCGGATCTTGCTATGCTGGTCACAGCCTGGCTGCGTGTGATGCCTGAGGACAGCGGGTCAAACCTGCCCATCCCAAGGGCTGGAACACTGCTCCTCCTCCACTTCCTCCCCAGGAGAGCTCTCAAAGCCCACAGCCACTTCCCAACCTGTCCCAGAGCAACCAAGCCATCTCCCCACTGCCGATTTGACAGCCAGCTCAGGACTGCAGCGGCAACGGGATCATTTTAACACGTGGGGGGAAGAAAGCCTGGGATTTTCCTGCCAGCAGCAGGACAGAAAATGGCAACTTGTCAAATCACATGCCCTCAAGCACTGCCAAGTGGGAGAAAGCCCAGCCCGGCAGGCCCTGCGCTCTCTGGGCAGGAGGAGCCAGCTGGGAAGCGCAGCAGCTCCAGAGGCTCTGGACAGGAAAGAAGCAGCCTGTAGGAGCCAGAACCCGCAGAAAACGCTGGATCTCCGGCACCATTCCCAAGAGGCAGGGCCCCATCAGCCCTGCGCCGAAAATAGTGTGGAGCTCACGCACTGTATGCGCTCACCCCAGCACCGGCCACTTCCACTTCCCTCTGGCACGCCGGGAATCCGGCCTAAATGTCACACCTTGTATCATGGGGCTGGAGAGCTGCAGCTAGGGCATGAGACTTCTCCAACCCGCTAAATAATTCCCACAGCACGTCAGGGTGGGATTAAGACACCAAGGGGAGAGTAGGGGTCAGTCAGCTCTCCAAGTCTGTGTCCTGACTTGATTTATGGAAAACTGCTGGTAAAGAGCAAGGAGATGAAGGCAAGAAAGAATGCACACATTACCTACATGAGAAAAAAAGCCAAGGGCAGCCAACTTACTCATTTACTTATTCATATTATTACTTACTATTCGTCTGCATTAAGGTCCCAGAGCAGTTCTAAGCCACCTTGTTTCCTGGCCAGGACACAGAGCCCTCAGCACTCACAGCCTTATAAGGTCAGAAATGTTCACAGCACGAGGTTCCCGGGGACACCAGATAAATTCATTCTCCAGGTCCAAGAGGAGTTCAGCAAGCACTTGCTCAGAATTTCAGGGTTTTCTACACACAAGGAGGTCTGTTCTGAGGGCGAGCTGCTTCGAGTCTCCACCAGGAGAGAGGCCAGGATGACTCCCAAGTGACTGAGTCCCCATGCTCTGCAGGGACGTACCCTCAGCCGGTCCCAGCTCCTCTGCTTTCCTCTGCCCCTGCACTTGAGAGGTTTCCAAACCCTGAAAGCGGTGGAAATCAAGGCTGGAATTAAAGCCCGTCCTAAAGGATCACAGAGCAAATTGGAAATGCAGCTTCAACAGCAAGGCCAGGATGCCTCCTGACAAACCCTGTAGTTAGTGAAGCAGCACTTGGGAAATAAATACTATCTGGGTGAAAGAGAACTGGACGGGCTGGCACGGTTCAAACTAAACGGGACCACGTGGGCTCTTAAAATTTTCCATGCTAAAAATAACTGGTAGCACATGCTCTGCCTTATAGGAGGCATAAGAACAGGAGTTAACAAAAACCTAAGGAACTGGAGGCCCTACTGTTAAGATTAAAATAAGAAAAATTGCTGCACTGAAACAGACGTAAGGACTTACATAACCCACCCTTGGCATGAGGCATATTTTCATCGAAAGCTGAATTGGCACGTGGCACTGCATTATCTAACTGCAGCTTCTTTGTGCTTCATACAGGATGAAGGAGACAGAACATCCACGATGGAAGGGACCTCCTGCCAGGTGCTGCTGCAGCATGTGGTTCCAGCTGTTCCAGCTGCAGAGCACAGGGGGTTTTCTCCCATGCAGGTCAGCAGCATCCCCGGGGCTGAGCTTACAGGAGGGAGCTGTGAAGCCACAGCAGCCTGCCAGCCCTTGCATCACACACTCTGGATCACCAGGGTGTCACTCGGCCACCAGACTCCACTGCTTCCCCAGTCCTCTCCCCGGCCAGCCTGGAGTACCTCCATCAAACCCAACAGCATCCAGAGCCAGGAGCTCAGGCAGCATGACTCAGGAGCTGCAAACACCCAGAGACAGGTAGGAGCCAGGCCAGCAGGATCTCAAACTGGGTGGCACTTATTCTAAAAAGAAGCCAACAGGGAAGTCTCTCTGTACTTAACTAATTAAAGGCAAGTGCTCTGCAGCCATTTCTGCTTCAAACAGCAGTACTGAAAGACTAGAACAGCAAGAGATACCCCTCAAGCAACACCACCTTTTCACAGACCAATGAACACGGGCTATGAGCCCAAGAAACAGGCTCCTCTGAGAATGAAAACCACCACTGAAGCCACTCCACAAGCTTAGAATATTTAAGAACCAGCAGTCTCCTATTTGCAAAAGGATAAATTGTGACTTAAATAAAAGGCTGAAAAAGCTGGTTGATGTAGAGCTAAACTGGTGCTCTGGAACAAGAAACACCACCAACACCAGGCTGTCTTTTATCTCCGAGATAAAAACTGCTTTCACTGTAATCAGCATCAGTGCTGTTCCTACAAGAGCTCAGTCCCCCCTCGCAGCTGGAGCTGCCACACTGATTGTTGGTGCTGTGTGTTTTCTCCCACTCAGCAGCCCAACCTTGGCCCAGCACAGCTCCTGCAGCAGCCTTTGGACCAATGCAGGACTCAGAACAGTTCCCATTTATTTCCACACTCAGAGCTTTACAATAAAAGCATCAGCTTAGCCAACCTGTAGAGTTTTTTTTAATAGATGTTTTGGAAATCATCAGGAAGCTCACAGGGACACAAACACTGACCCCCAGCAACCCTCAGCGCTGCTCTCATGGATTCAGGCAGGGCCCCGAGTGCTCCTGCTCTGCAGTAATGAACAGTTTGTAATTAACATTAACCCTATCAGGTTATCAAGCTCTGTACTGCACTTTATATCTTATTACCTCCCTGCTCCAGTTGTTTCATTATTTATAGTTTCCTCATCCAAGTTAGTGTCTCCCTGTGAATCCTCTACTGCAGAGGGAGGCAAGAGAGCTTTCACCCCACTTTCCCAGAAAAGTCTTTCAGATACTTCAGCAAACTTCGAAAACTGCTTCTGCACCACTTTACCAGTACCCCCATAGTACAGGCAAAGCAACTGTTATTAACTTTATAACCTATCAACACATTACAAAAATCTGGATTTGGGAAAAGTTTTATCATCTTTCATTCTTTCTGCATTTTCACTCAGGCTGGAGAATAGAACAAATTATTTTTCAGAATTTCAGAAAAAATACATCCAACACTTAGCATTTTGTGTTTGCTTCTAACACCAGGAAGCCAATGCAGCCCTTGCTATGGGCTACACAGTGTTGTGGCCACTACACGTACAGCTTATAAATGAAAATTTAAAAGCAGCCACCTGAGTCAGATGCCTGGCATCTCTATCAATTTCCACAAAACAGAGACTAAACTAACCGAGTGCTTCCAATATCCTCTGCACAGGAGACAAAAAACAGGCTTGAATTTTCAAGGAGACAGAGCAGGGAGGTTTACATCAAACACACTGATAGGGCTGCAAGAGCCAGGAGCCAAGAGCAGCAAAGACCAAACAGGTCCCCAGGTATCTGGAGAGCAGCAGCAGCAGCTCTGCTCACGGGATGTTTGCTGGGCACAGCCACGAGACCTTGACAAACAGCTTCCCAAAACAAGAGCTGGACTAGGCTCGGGCAGAAATGCAAAAAGCAGTGGAGTCCTTTGTGCCCAAGGCTTGGCTTGGGGAGAAGTCGCAGAAGCACCCAGAGAGGGAGGACAGCAAACAACAGTGAGAAGGGTGCCCTGCATTCACCTGCGCTGGGAGGGAACTGCAAAGGCTCACTGAGAGCCACTCGAGGGGAATGAGCAAGGAGACACTTGTGTGTGTGAACAAAGGCTGTGAGGAGTGGCAGAGCACACTCCAACCTGACCAGAGAGATCACATCAGTGTGACCCACAGCACCCCAGCACCCCCAAGCCCTTGTGGGGCAGCTCTCACACACAACAGCCTCCCCCAGAACACGGGCTGCTCTTCTCCTCAGCTTTTCTTAAAAGGCAAAGCCAGGACACAGATCAAGTGACCTTCCTACAGGCACATGGAGCTGGAGGAAACACAAGGAATGGAAGACAGGTATTCCGTCGGGAGAGATAGGAGCCCACCCTCAACTTGAAATACTTAAGGGAAGGGATATGCTAATTTTTCCTGCACCCCTGAACACCAAAGAATTCCTCCTAACCCTGCATTTCAACAAGAAACCGAATACAAGTCCAAGTTTATAACAAAAGAGGCTCCTCTTTAAGGAATGGGAAAGCACAGGGTCACAGCCCTAAGGCTTACGGGGATATACACTGCAATCCTTGTCCCAGACAAAGTTCCCAGGTTCATCCCCATGCAAAGCTAAGGCCCCTGGATACCAGAGGCACATGAAAATCATGAACTTTTGCCAGGAACTGCTGCTATTTATACCCAGAGTCAAAAACCAGCCACAGCACATGGCAAGTTTCTCATCCTCAGTGCCAGGTGGCAGCAGAGGTCAAAGGCAACCCCGACCAGGACAGGTCTGCAGCAGTGATTTGTTTGCTCAAGAATGATTTTAAATGATCTTTTATGAAATATTCATCTCTGCTAGAAGTAATGTACAGGACCCAAAAATCCTGCAGCTTCCAGCTGACGAAATGCAGGAGCAGCAAAGTTGACCAGAATCCACGTGGTGGACAATAAAAAAAGGTACAGTGAATCAGCTGAAGACAGAACATTTGAAAAAGCAGTTTGGGACATGCAAATATCTCCCCTTCTAGCAATCCTCATGAGAAACAAATGCAACAGCTTCAATTTCCAGGAAATATTAAACACCTGCTGAATAAAATAGCTTTTTCTGAGTATCTGCCTGAAGTTAATCATCACTTCATGAAGTCTAACCAGCCATTTGCATTAAGAGCTCCACAGAAGCACTGCAGTTAGAAATCAGGATTTTAAAAAGGCTAATCATTAGATCTGAAACATGAAACAATTATAAGTAATTAATGCTGCAATTAATGCTTTTTATTAGTTCTAGATGTTGCTAGGGGCAACTGAGATACCAGCCCTGATCCTATTACAGGCTCCCTGGACACTAGAAATACCTTAAATCATTTTTTCACATCAGTTAAGTGCACATGAAGGATGAGAGGCACAGATAAGTGGGCTGTGTTGCTTTAAAAGCATTATGCTCTTCAGATAACTGCTCCTGCAGAAGTGCACTTGCTCTCCAATCCCCCTGCAGCCAGCCTGCAATGTTTTCAAAGTGAAGAGAGAGTCTCAGCCATCACAAATCAAACTGCTGCTGGCTCTGAGAGCTTTGGCTGCACTCCTACCACAGTTAACTCCATAGGGAACCTGCACCTCTGGGAACAGACAAACTGTGGTGGATCCGAGCTGCAGGTCCTGTCACCTCACACCCTGGGCAGTGAGGGAATTCCTGTTATGCCACTTCAGGCATTGAGAAGTGTCTAGGTTAAAGCCAAGGCTTTCTAGGCAATTCATAATTTTCAGTTTTAGTATCTCAAAGCATCTCCAGAGTTCTTTCCAAAGGAATCTGGTTCCTAGGACGGGTTTCTAAACCCTGGGTGAATAAGGAGAGCACTCTTGAGTAAGAAACAGCTACTAACACACATAACAACTGGGTTCCTGCAGTGCCATCCACACAGACTCTCCAGCCCCAATATATAATTTGTTTCATGTCTGAGAGCAAGCAGCCTGGTGTAGAAGACACTGCTACAATTGTGGTGAGAAACTGAGCTGCATAAACCCCATGAGAGCTTTAAAAAGTCCTTCAAGAGCTCAATGAAACACTGAAGCGGAAGCTGAGGGACTGTCAGGTGAGCAAGACCAGGACAGCACGCGATGCACAAATGGATTCCAGTGGATTCTATCCCACTCCAAGCACTGCTCAAGCTCAACAGGCTGTTCCCCCCTTTTCACTTACTCGAGAGTTGTCATTTCCTCCAGTGCATTTGCACTTTGCAGCACGTGCAAGCACACCAGGGAACTGAGAATAAGATACACACAATGAAGCTGTGCTGCCTTTTTTCAGAGTCACAGGTCCATGGGCATCACTAGAAGACAGGTACAAGAGGTCAGCAGGTGCCTGGACAGTCCTTCACCCCTTACACAAGCAGCTCATTAAAGAATGAGGAGGTTAAATGACTTGGACTGGTCACACAGTGATCCCAGCAGAGGAGCAAGCTGTGTTCGGCTGCTCTGTCAGCTCTGGCCCAAGCGCTCCGGAGCAGAGGTCCGGTCCCGGGAGCTGTGCTGCCCTCACTCCCACACCACACGTGCTCCTGCCCGGCCGCTCCGCTGGCTCTGTGCTCCGAAGATCATTCACAGCCACAAACCAACGGCAGGAAAGCAGTTACACCAGCGCTACACCTTTCCCAGCAAGCAGCCACTTCCTTCCACCTGAGACAAAGTCCACAGGGCCCGATAACGCTCGGCAGGTGCAGCACAACCCCGGCACCACAGAAAGGCCCGATTTCTGCCATGCCACAAGCCCTGACTTTTCCCCAACAGATGGGCTGTGGACAAATGCAGCTTTTGGCGCTGTTTCCTGTTATTATGGATAACATCCATGAAGAGGATGCCCTTGCTGAGATGCCTGTCCATTCTGTGATCCCTGCCTCATGGAATTACTGGACTGCGATAAAGAACTCGGCCAGGCATAGATCAAGTTGCCCATTGCTGGAACAGGAGTAACTTAGATCTCCCTTGCTTCAATCAGAGGGAAGAAGAAAAAGAAAGCGCAAACAACAAGGATTCTCCCATGAAGAGAAAGCAGGAAAAGCAAGGCTACCAAAACATCACTTCCTCAGCAGCAATATAATTTAATTCCTTTACTCCCGCCTGTATTCTATGCTGGCTTACAAACAAAAGGAGTCACTGCAGCACATTAAAAGTTTTGCTAATAACAGTTTTTACGGCCATTACCATAACACAGGCAAGGCTTGCCGGGCCAGACACACAGAAGACAGCACAAGGTGCCTTAATCTTCACCGCCGAGTCTGCACCGCCCGTGCCATCTCCCGCCCTCACGTCAGGCGGCCACGGCCAGTCCCGAGCGGGGGAGCCGCGGCCGCAGCGCTCCCCTCAGAACGGGCCCGGCCCGGCCGCTGCCGCCCGGGAAACCGCGAGCAGAACACACGAGTGCACCGCAGGGCTCAGGGCCCCTCGCCTCCCCGCACCCTGCCCTTCACGGCCCCCGCTCGCCGGGCGCTGCGGCACGGCCGGCCCCAGCCCACGGCCCCGGGGTCACCGCGGGGCCGGAGCGCTGACCTTGGGCCGCGCGGGAGCGCTCCCG
>VZRV01008886.1:1855375-1917942 GCA_013398115.1 Falcunculus frontatus
GAGGCCGCCGAGGCCCAGCCCGGCCGCCTCCCACCGTGTCCCGCATCCCGGGCCTCTCCCGGCCGCTGCACTGATGCGGGTTTGTTTCCCACAGCCCCGCTCCCTGCCCGGCCCCGCGGCCTCTGCCGGGTGCCCCGGTCGGGCCTTGGGCACCTTCACAAAGCGGTGGGAATGGCTCCTGTCACTGGTGTTCAGAGCTGCTACAGCGTCCTCCGCCTGCCCGGCCTCCGAGCCAGAGCACCTCATTGCCCGCTAACACAGCCGGACACGCGAGCAGTGGATCTGAGCTTTAGACAGAGTTTTACACAAACGTGTGGCTGGTGGTGACACATTAGTGAGCAAATACTAGCCAGAAGCTACAGCAATGGATTGGAACTGCAAGGCTGAACCAGAATGAGAAATGCAAATCTCTGTTCAGGCAAGGTTATTGCTCGGCTGCAGCAGCACCAAGTTGGAATTAATAGAGGCTTTTCATGTTGTTGTGTAATATTTGTGACATTTCCCCCCGGGGCTTTTGGCATCCTTACAGAAGATCCAGTGTGTAAATGATTTCTGCGTCCCAAGGAACCTCTGAGATTTTGGGGAGATACACAGTAGTGAAGCTCGGCTGGTCAGTGCTGGCATTGCCACCCTCTGTGGGCTGTGTGACAGCAGATTCCAGGACAGCTCTGGGCAAGGCACTCGGAGGAGACTGTGGGAAATCATTGACGCTGTTCTAAGGAGGTTGGGAATTTCCAGAGGAGGCTGGTGAGAGAGGGAAAGGCCCCAGGGTGTGGCAGGAGCAGCCCAAGCAGCAGCCACGTCTTGGGAAGGGTCAGTGCTGACCCTTGCGGGGCATCACTGGGAATTCTGTGTTACTGTGACACCCGGAGAGGTTTGGCCTCCACCCTGGGTCTGTGTGGGAAGAGTTGTTTGGGCGTGGTGTGTCCTATCTCCAAATAATCCAGCGGAATTGGGTGGAAGCAGACGCAGTGGCAGGAGCCAGGTGCTGTGGGTGCTGCTCCTTCCCGTGCAGCCGGGCAGCTCAGAGGGCACAGGATGCTGTGCTGCTTCAGGGCTTCTGAGGAGACTGCTCTGCGTTTGTCACTGGACCTGTCTTGGTGGGGACAGGTGGCTCTGGATTTCCCAGTGGAACAACTTCAGCTAGTTTTTTTTTTTCTTTAGCAGCAAAGTCAGAGGGAAGCAGTACGCCAGGGAGGGGTGGTTCATGCTTTGGGGCAGGAGCAGGGAGCAGCCGAGCTGGAGCGAGTTATAAACCAGAGCAGTTGCTGGGGGTATCCAGTGTGGCCGCAGCAGCGCAGGAAAGCACTTCAAGCCTCCTTCCAGCTTGAAAGCCTGAGCTTCCTGTTCGTCTGGCAGTCCCGGATTGCCCCCATCAGCCTCCTCCTTTTGCAGTAGCCAGGGCTCATCCCGCAGAGCCACTGCTGTTCGCAGAGCTCACCTGGCTGTGAGCAGCACGCTGTGCACCACGCAGTGCTGCACAAACCTGCTGCACAAACCTGCTGCACAAACCTGCTGCACACACCTTCACTGCAGCCACGGGGAAGCTCAGGGCTGCGCCGACCGGGCTGGCTGAAGTCAAACCTGCCCCTTGTTTATTGACACGTGCCTGCAGCAGGCAGTTGGTACCTGAGAGTGTAAATGAGTAACTTGGAGAAATCAGTCCTCTGTAAGTAGGACTGCCCTTCCTAAATCACTGATTTGTGTAAGTATTTTTCTGTGAAAAGTTCCTGGTTTACCTCAAATCTTTTTGTTTAGAGCAGTTGGGAATTAATACTAAATACCCACTTAAAAACTACAAATTGTGCCACACACAAAGCGGAAAAATCCATCGGTGTTGAGACTTTGCTCTTTTGATGTCACTAACCCGAGGATCTCAGAAGTTTGTCCGTTAAGAATTCCCAACCGACAGCCACCCTTGGCTGTTGCTGTTGGGCAATTCCAGCGTTTACAGTGCCTGGTGGTCAAACATTCAGGGATTTGTCAAGGTCACAGCCACAGCCTGTGTCAGACACACGTGGGCACCAGAACTGCTGAAGCCTCTTGTGGACCCAGCCGTTTCACTGCTCTGTGTCCTCATAGCCCAAGGAAGAGGAGGAGGAGGAGGAGGAGGAGGGCTGGATGGGCAGCTCCTCAGCGTATGCACCCTGGCTTGCTGCACAGCCAGCTCTCCTGGGCAGACCTTGCTCTCCCAGTACCTAACTGGGGGTGGATGCAGCAGAACAGATATTTCCAGTTTGTCTGAAGGACAGTATGCTATGAGAAAAAAAAATTAAAATACAATTTAATAGTTCAGGGGGGTTTTCTTGCGCATATAGTTACTCCTGGCTATTTATAGCGCTGTCATTTAAATATCCCAAAAGATCCAGTCGTCAGGTTTTTTCATGATTCCTTTGAAGAACAAACCCATACTTGTTTGAACAAGTCCCATCATGGGAGTTGTTTTTCTACACTCTCCACCCCCACAAGCCTGGGAGTGATTTTAATTTGAGAGCTTGTTAAGCAGAGGAGCAGCCAACTGAGGAGCCCCTGTTGCAAGGGACAAAGGACTCACACCTGAAAATCTTAACTCCAGTAGTGGGGAAGGCATTTCACTGCTCTGAGAGGGACCCAGCACTGCACAGCTGCAGGAGTGTGGCTTTGGCCCTTAGTTCTGTAACACAGGTGACTCATCCATCACAAAAGAGCTGTTTGAGTTCAGGTGTTCTGTCCTCTGTCCTTGGAGGGGCCTAAGGGGAGGACGGACACATAAAACACAAAGTGATGAAGCAGAATCCAATCCTATGACAGGACCTAAGGGAACAGATATCACCCATCTCACCTGGGACAGTGCTGGGGCACCAACAGCTCTGAGCCATCCTGGGGTCAGCCACGAACAACTTTCTTTCTTTTCCTCCTTGTGCAGTTTTTAGCTCCAGAACAAAATTCATCCCCCAAGATCAAGTAAGTTCTGCATTTTTACTTTATTATTTTCCTTTGTAAAATATTTCAGCAGCATCAGCTGGGCAGGGGTTTTGAAGCTATTTCCTTAGACAGAATTGCCTGCTCCAACTGTGCAATTTTCTCCTAAATAGTTCTTCCAACTGCATACATAACTAAAATAAAACTTTCCTTTCATTCCCTCCCTGTGGCTACAGTGTATTTGTGATCTCAAGTAGCAGGGAGGCTTGACTGTCCAAAAGAGGAACTTTAGGAACGTTTTTGGCAGCAGTGATTGAGCAGGTGCTGGTTCCCACTCCAGGTCCAAATCAGAACTCGTTTCCTCTGACGTAAAGAAAATGAAATTTAACAATTCACACACTGCTGCTCACTCGTGCAGCCCCAGCTGGCACCAGGAGCACGACAGGAATCACCTGTCCAGGTGTCTGCAGGTCTGTCTGTTCACCGTGCAGGAACAATAAGATGTCTCAGAAGAAGTCAATGCAGTCACGCTTTAATGTGTCTTTACATCCTTTTACGATTCACAAAGCCAGAATATAAGTACTTATACAATTTTAATGGGAAAGTAATGTATCCCCCTAAAAGAAAAATAGATGTGATTAATCATTTGTCAGAGAAGTTGCCTGACAGCTGAAACCTCAAGCTTCTAGGCTAAAAAAGCTCAAATAGACAAATTATACTGAATTGTTCTTTAAAGACCAAGCAGCTGTTTTATTACAATATTAAATTTACATTTTAAAAAGAAATATTCTGATTTATTATTCAGTTATGATAATCTTATTGAAGTGACATGAAAGTCATGACAATGGGCTTTCTTCTTCCTCAGTCACCGCAGGCAATCTTAGATCTGTGCAGGATCCCACACCCAGAGCAGCACCAGTCTGGGAAGATAAACCCCAGACATTGGATTTTAACTGGAATCTTAATTTTCCCCAGAAAAAGTGGGGGTTTGGGTCTGGGACTGGGCTGGATCCCTTGGTTCAGCCCCAAAGAACCCACTCAAACTTGTCCCAACAGAGAGAGGACATCAGCGTACACCACCTTTACCCCACAGCCCCCGGGAATGACCTTCGAACAACTGGGAGCAGGTTGAATTTACATTTTACTTCAAAAAAAAGGGGGAAGTACATACATGAGGGGAGAATGGGGTGAACAATAATTATCTGCAACCAGGTTTCCACCACTGTGACCCACAGCTCCCACCAGCACTGGGACCCGCGGGCTCTCCAGGCTCACACGCTCGGTTTTACAGCACGACTGGGACTGGGATCAGGAAACCCTTGGGAAGCCGAGGCCGGATGGAAGCAGTGAGATCATACACGGGGTGAGTGTGTCGTACACAGCTTCTGGTTTAAATGACGTAACGCACCAGCAGGAGGGAGGAGTAGTTAACAGTTACTAACACTAGAATAATCAAATTTGTATGTTATACATATACAGCAACTAACTGCTTTACAAAAAAAGCAAAATAATACAATATATTGTCACATGTATTTACAGTGTAGTAAATATACTTTTCTGTCAAATTTTACACAAAAACTATTTACAGGTGAATATACTGCATAAAAAAAAAGGTGGGACCAACACTCTGAGTGACTGTCTGTGGTTTGTTGCATAACAATAGGACGTGCTTTGTGACATCGGAAAAAATTAACCTTAGAATGAAACAGAAAAAGCCCTAAAACCTACAACCCGGGTCAGAGCCAGCCCTGGCACGTGCCGGGGGCTCAGCCCACGAGACTCAGTGAAATGTTCCCTGTCCTGGGAAACCTCATGCACGGTAAAGCAGAAACATCGGCATCATTACAGGTAGATTATGCACTATTCAAATACTACTGAGTTATCTTTAAGTCAGGGAAAATACAAACACAAACAGAATGTTAATTGTCTTTACAGTACTGAGCTGTGGTCAGTGCGGGGCGGGGAACGGGCTCTGAGCCAGGGGGGTCACACACGCTCCCCAGGAGGGCACTACATGGTCCACGTGTTCCAACTGGATTTTTCTGAATCTTAAGTTTTCATGTCAGAGCACAGGGACTCCGGGGCTGCAGCTCCAGCCCTGCAGCAGAGCCTGGAGCTGCAGAGCCTGGAGCTGCAGAGCCTGGAGCAGCAGCCACTGCCAGCAGCCCGCGGGCTGCCCGGAGTGCAGCAGCACTGGGGACCCTGGGATGGGGTCCCGTGTGTCAGGTCGGGGCTCACACCCACACTGTCACCAGCAACAACCTGCTGGTCACCGGAGAACAGAGCAGCAGGTGGAGAAAGGATGGAGCAGCCCAGGATGGGAGCAGTGCTCCCAGGGATGGAATGGGCAGGATGGAGAGTGCTCAAACAGGGAAAGAACAAAGGAAGGAGGATGGGAGAAAGAAAAAGAGGCAAATCCCAGCAGTGGCTGCTGGAAGAAGTGGGAGAGCAATGCAGTGACAGTAAGGCACTCAACAACTAATTACTGATGGGAGTTTAATCATTACACAAAGGCCATGGTTCCCTGGGAGCCAAGCACGAGTTTCCCAAGCACCAGTACTAGAAGACAATGTTCCTGTCTATCGGGGCACACACGATCCCAAATTAAACCTTGGCCATCAGCAGTCCTTACACCCCAATTCACCCTCGTTACCTGACACAGGTGTCTGACACCCCTGCTCTGCCAGAGTCCAGGCCCTCTCACTGAACCACTCATGCAGGGAAAAACTCCAACCAACTCCCTCCTTCCAGGAAAGAGGAAATTCAGTTTTGTTCACTGACTTTATGAAGAGACCAGTTTTTTCAGCTGGGACTGAGAGCCTGGAGTAGTTCTCACAGGGAAGGTGACTTTCATCCCTGTCCCCTCTGCTCTCACATCTCTGTGCTGCAGAGAACACAGCAGTTCTGATGGAGGGACACTTCTGACATGGGCACTGCAGAAAGGTGAAGGGCTCGCTCTCTGCCCAAACAAAATCAGTCGGGCAGTTCCTCTGGAATTACTGTTCCTGTGTGCAGGAGACCTGCTCATATGAGAAACAACTGAAAACAGCACATCACCTTTACAAGAGATTCTTGTTTTCCTCCTACCTCCAAACCCTCAGGCTGCTACAATTCCTTGTCCTCAGCAAAACGGGAAGGGCTGGAACAAACTCGACTGGGCACAACCCAGTGCAAACCCCAGTGACACCAGGGGTGGCTCCTCACAATCTGAGCTGTGGGATGACAATGGTTTCTAACCCGGGGACCCCAAACCCAAGGCTCGAGCCCCTGCTCTGTCCCTGAGCCCAGCTCAGCCTCGTGGCCCTGCTCAGACCCCACTCTGTGTCACCAGTGACCACGTTCCTGCCCTGGCGCCTGCACCACCCGAGTGAGGGGATTTGGTTAATTGCACCAGTTCATCTTTCTAACCTGTTTATTCCATGACTGCTAATTCTAAGTTTTCCTCTTGTTTTGGCAAACTATTTGCATATGAAGTTTGTGTTCATAGTTTTTCCAGGACTGTAAACAAATTAAAGAAATTGTTATTTTATGAATCAATACAATAAAGGTATTTTTATTTACATAAATGTTACATTGTTACTGTGTGGATACATGGGAATTATGTGCTATAGCAATAAAATTGGAACCCTTAAATGTACCATTCTCTAATAATTTAGCTGTGGAGTTTGATTTACTGAAAGCCACTAACGATTGCACTGGAGGACTGGCTTTTACCTAATGGATATACTTTTTTTTTCCTTTAAAGCCACTGAAGGATTGTAATTCCTACCACAGCAGAGGGATCTGAAACTGGGAAGCGGATCTGTTTCTGAGCAGGAGCTGTGTGAGCCCCCAGGGACACAGCCCCTGCCTGAACTCCAGCTCGGCCCAACTCAGACACCCCCACATGTGCCTGCAGGGCACTGGGACCCACAGTGGGACCAGTACCAGGACCAGCACTGGGACCCACAGTGGGACCAGCACTGGGACCAGCACCAGGACCAGCACCGGGACCAGCACCAGGACCAGCACTGGGACCAGCACCGGGACCAGCACGGGCACCCACAGTGGGACCAGCACTGGGACCAGCACCGGGACCAGCACCGGGACCAGCACTGGGACCAGCACTGGGACCAGCACCGCCTCCTCCCTTGCCAGCACAGCCGGTGCCCGACTGCCACCCTGACAGTGACGGCACCTCAGGTTTGTGTAACCCCCGCAGGACCCCGAACCCGTCCCTGGGAGGTGACTGCGCCACCGCCAGACGTCCCTGGAATTGGACACAGTGTCAGTTAATTTAAATTCATGTACCTTGAGCAGACGTGGCTGTTTCTGTCCCTGCTCGGGAAGCACAGGGGCAGCTTTGCCACACACCATCCCCCAGAGCCAGGAATGAATCTATCCCATTTCCCCTCCATTCCCCATTGGATATTCTGCCAGGAGCTCTGGAAGGTGTGTGTTGTTGGGAAGAGCAGAACTAAAGCAGGTGCTACAATGACAGCCCGAGGGTCAGTTCCCAGGGATTTTCCCCTGTACAACTTCCTCAGGGCAGATAAAGTACAGCAAAACAAACGAAAAAAAGCTTTGGGAAAAAAAAACCAGTTTGTCCAGTCTGGTCCATGTACAGTCCAAGTGTGTGAAGCTTGGTCTGGGGAATGAGGGACTCCTGCAGCCTCCTTTTCCTCTCCCCTTTATTGCTAATTACCTGAAATTTAACCTAATCCACCACTTCTGTTAAGCTCCTTGTACTGCAGCTATCATGAAATTCTTCTCAGTGTGGTAAAAAAAAGTACACAGCTAAAATCGTACAGGTTTGGATTAAAACCAGGATTAGAGAAACTTCCCCGGCTCAGGAAGCCACTACCTTGAGGCGTGCAAACAGGGTTAAGGATCAACACTTCCCTTAGCAGGAACACCCGAGGCCAGAGCGGACACACGGCGGGGCTGGGAAATGGCTTTGGATTCGGACAAGACGCGGCTCTGCAGCGCTACGGAACTCCAACCTCCCCCGGGGCACGCGCGTGGCTCTGGAACACCGGCTGAACCCGAAGGCGGGGGAACGGAGGCGGTAACTCAGGCAGTGGGTCAGGAGTTGATCATCTGGCAGCAACGCGGCTGGCGGGATGGGAACTGTACAGATCAAGTGCAGCATCACACCCGGTGGAGGGCCCTTCGCGAGGGGCCGCGCGCGTCAGTCAGGTCCAAAAATAAAAAATAAAATTAAAAAGCGACAATCACACGATCTTTTTGATGCTGTGACGCTTGAAGCTGCCGGCGCTTCGCTGCTTCTGCACTTGGCTGGCGGAGCCGTGGCGCATCCTCCCGCTGTTGGTGTGGCCGGCAGTGGGCGAGAGCTCCACGTTCTCCTTGTCGATCCCTGCGGAGACACAAGGGCCGCGCTGAGCGCCGCAGCCGCGGGCATCCCGGAGGGGGCGGCTCCCTCTGGGGGTCCGACCCCGCCGAGCTCCGCCCGCCCGGCACCGCCGGGACGTGTTTAAAAAGAATCAAATTCGATTTGTGGCACGTGAGGGCTGCAGAGCCGCTCGCTCCTGCCCTCCAGCCTGTGGAGCCGGTGGAGAGCAAAGGGACAGTAAAACCAAGAAAACTTAGCTGTCCTGCAGAAAACGAAAGTCTGCTTAAGTGAGGGAAGGAGGAAAACGCAAAACAAATCATCAAATTCACTCTTAATGAGTAAAGAAACAGTTTCCTAAGGAGGGTCTTGACAGGAAACAGGCACAGAGGAGGTGAGGCCGGGACAAGGTCCTGCAGAGTAAAACTCTGTTATGCTTTGCTAAAAGTCTCCCATCAAACAAACCTCAAAACTGAACTGTTTTAGTGAAGACCCCACACTGACACGACACCAGCACCCAGTGCCTGGCGTTAGAGCCCACTGCCACTGCACACCCAAAGCCCAGGGCCGGGCTTAGTGCAGATGTGCTCCCGATCCATTGATGCTCTTTATGCTGACACTGCTGTGAGTTACCCCTCTGCAGCAGCCTCTCCGTGTAGCTGCCACACTGTGTCTGTCTGGTGAGGATGCAAGTACAATCAGCAGCAAAAATTAGGATGTCTGACAGCAAATACAAAGGTTAGAACAAAGTTCTGTTCCTGTAAGTGACATATCCACAATTATGTGCAAGAAATTGACTGGCGTTGGCATTAGTGGGAACAAAGAACACCCTCCAAACTTGGCACAGGGACAACGTGAGGGCTCCAGCCAGAGGTTGCACCTTCCTCTCCTTGTGCGAGCGGCAGCACAAAACCCCCAAACTATGCTGAGGACAGGGACAACCCATGGGCATGAGCAAAAAACCCTCTTCTGCAGCTTTCTCTTACTTCTCCACACAAGGCAGAAATGCAGAAGTGTGCAGCTCCTGATTTACTGCACCTCTGTCTGCTGCAGTTTAGTCCAAAGAACTCGTGTCTGTTTGCCCATGTGTCCCTGCAGCCAGAGCTGAGTCCTGGTGAATCTAAAGAGCTCACACCAAACAGTTCATTTTAGCTTCACAAGTGCAGCAGAGTGATTTTCGGTATCAGGCATCCACTTGTCTGTTACCACATTTATTCTCAAGGCTGTGGGTGACTTTCTCTGCTCTACCACCAGGTATTATTGGCATCCCCCAAGAAATGCACCAGCTTAGTTAGCACTTGCTGAAGCCATTCCCGTGTCAGAAACTGCTCCTCATGCCACAGCCCGGCCCTAACGCAGCTCAAGCAGCATTTCGTGCAAATATGAAAGAAGAGAGTACCTGGATGAGGCAGCTGCATGAAAACTGCAGACTTAGAGCAAGGCAGAGAAGCTTCACAGACACAGAATGAAAGAAATAAACGTAAGTGAATAATGTCCGTGAGACAGGAAAGGGAGGGAAAGGAACAGAGATGGTGACAGACAAAACATTCATAAACAATGATCCTGCCTAGTTGTTTCCAGATGCAAGAAATGAATTTTTCATGTATCTGCAACTTAGCACTTGTAGCCATAATAAAAAAATGCACTTGGCTGAAAATGTTTCTTTTAACTCAGTGCTGCTGAACACGTGGCCTTCACACTGGAGTCTGAAATTTCATTTCCAAGCAAACAGGGCTCAGAGTGCCAGCAGTGTGTTGTTTGAGACTCACTATTAACCCGAACGAGTTCCCCAGTTCCCAACTCTGTTTGTGGAGACTCTTAACCAGCCTTTGACAAAAGCCATCTGTTTGCACAGCACTTGGAAGGAATGTTTGACGAGCTGGATTAATTCCTTCCTCTCAGCTTGTAAAGGAAGAGGGAATGGAAAGTGGCGCAGAAGGAAGGAGGACATTTACAGAGCAAAATGCTTCTTTCCCTTGCAGAGAGCTCAATCCTGCACCATCACCTCATCCCTGGAAATGACCTGCTGGAGCTGCCACCGACGCTGTGCTCCAAATGGAAAGATGCTGCCCAGAATGTCCTTCCACACTGACAGCAAGGTCTGTTCCCAAAGAAACCCCTGTTCCCACATCATTGCAACAGCCCTGCCTTACCCCTGCTCCTCTGCACCTGAACAAACCACCCCAGTGCCTGTGAGCCAGGGGTGCCCAGCCAGCAACACCTCTGTAAAGGCTGTCCCTCAATATAAGGGGGGTCTGGCCTTCCATCAAGGTTAGAAACGAAACAGAAATAAAAGGTTGGTTGATGTGAGTGTTCAGAACTGCAGAAGATAAATCATCACTGAAGAAATATCCCAAAGTATAATATTTATGACAAAAAGTATTTCCTCAACATATGAGCCACCCCTCCAAATCACTTCTTGAGTCTTCATGCAGATTTCTTTGATATAAATTCTATTTTCTTCCTATATTTAATTTCCTCTGGCTTATGGTGCTGTACTGAATAAAAAGTTTTGCTCTTCACTCCTTTTCACCCTGCAAATCTTTGCTGTTTAATTTCACCTCTGCATTCCCCTGCAATTCCCTTCTTCCATGCCAGAAGTTGAGTATTTTTATCCATTTACTGCCTCTGATGACTGCACTTTTTCTGCACACCCTTAACTTTACCATCAGCATATTTCTGGCAATATAACAGTCTAAAGGGACCCACATGAACTGTTTTTTCCTGGAAGGCAGAGCCCGACTCCGGTGCAATGCCCATGTGAGCACTGGCCTCGGATCACACAGGCAACTGGAGCAGTGTCAGCCCACACCAGTCTGCTGGGCACTGAGGGATTATCTTCCCCAATGTGTGCTGCCCCTTGCAGTGCCCAGATCAGCCTTTTCTCCTAGCAAATTACCTTGTTTGTATGTTTATATTTATTAGTTTTCAAGCCCTCACTTGCTGCACATGTTCCACATGAAGGTGCTGCTGTTCTGATGCCCTTAATGCTCTTCCCTTCAACGGAGCAACCTGGGAGACAGCTTTTGTGCTGGATAAAGCCCAGGATCTGAACCAACAGGATAACAGCTCAGGAACAGTTTAATATTCATTTGACTCCACAATGCACCAATGTTTGATGCACAAACACATCCGAAGAGCCAACGAGGCTCCTAAACCAGGAAATTCCCACATTTCCCCCACCCAGGTGGTACCAGAACAGGCACTGACCTGGGGAGTGCTGGGAAGTGGCAAGTGAGGTCATGGAGTTGGAGAGGTTGAGGTTTGCAGTGATGCTGAGCTGGCTCTGCACCGCCGGAGGATACGGAGATGTGGGGGTCAGGAGAGATTCTTCACTGGTTTCCTCATCAATTCCAGGCAAATACGTGTCAATCAAGGCATCAAGGAACTTCACTATGAGCTCAGCATAGTCTGGGATTTGGGTTTGCTGTGGGAGATGGGGGGGGGGAAAAAAGATTGTTCTTTCCTTTGTACTGTCCTGTCAGTTTGAGCTTTGCTCCAGAGCTCAAGTCCCACTGTTTGGCCTGCACATTTTTAAGAACATTTGGCCTTGTCCAGACCAATCTAAATGTACACACTGCAGACCAGGTGTCAGTGTGACCTCAGTGTGTGGGAGCCCAGGGGCAGCAAGAGGGGCTGCAGAGCCCCTGCCCAGCCCCACACCTGGGCCACTTCCCTTGGGATGGTTGGACACATGGGCAGGGCTCCACTGGCTCTGCCCCAACACAGAACTGAGCCTTGTGGAATCATCACTTATCAAATTAACTCCCTACCCAGTAAGATACATGTAATAAAGTGACCCTGGGAGCAGAAAAGCTGCACTTGCCCATCTGGCTGCTTTTACCCCACTCTGGTAACTCATCTATCACAGCACCTGCTCCAGGCCCAGGGCTGGTTTTAGCCCTAGAGGTGCCCCGACACTCTCTGCTCACTCATAAGTGCTTCTTATGAGCATCTTTCCTGCAGCACCAGTGTGCCCCAGAAAGGCCAAACAGTCCAGACCCCACAGAGCTCTTACCTTGGAGAAGGGGCCAGCAAACCTCCACAGCCCATTAAATCCAAAACCTGCAACAACAAATAGAACACCACCATAAAAGTCCAGCTCTCACCTGACAGAGAACAACCAGAGAGTGCTCCCAGTACAGCACTTTTTTTAAGAAAAAAGGAAAAATATTTACTCTGTAGATAAGATGTTTGGTATTGGGGTGGAGACTCCTCATGGTACACAACACTCTGCACAATCCCATGAATTGGATTCAACAAGTTTGGATCCTGGCACAGCGATAAAAGGGTATTGATCTTGGAATCCAATAAATTATGCCTGAAGAAAGGAGAAGTGGCTTAGTTTTTGGTCATTAAATAAAATAAACCTGCAGTTCCCAACTGACTTTAGCAACCAGCAGTTCAGGTGGGATTTTCACATTCCCAGTGATTTCAGAACACAGTTCCTCACTCTGCTCCAAGAGGACTCTGATGATGTGCTCAGGTTGTTTGTGAATGCCTGCTCGCCTTGACTTCTGACAGCTGGGTTTCCTTTACACACATTCACTCCAGAAAAACTACAGCAGGTGTCTAAAGAAACACCCAAAGAGCACCTGCACTAGGCTTTAAATCAGCTTTGAAACACCCAGGGGACAGATTAAAATCAGCCAGCATGGACAGACTGCAGCTGTAACCTCCACAAGCGCCTTGTAGATGCTTGTCCTGGACCAGAGACCTCTAAAGAAGAGCCAGGCACAGAGTTATGGTAACCAGAACTTCAGGTACTCACACAACAGGAAAGACCTTTGGGAAGACAACACTGGCTTCTGCTAAATACTCGTAGAGGATGCGCTGGTCGAACTCGTCCGTGGTGTATTTCACCAGCGTGGCCTGGCAGGGAAGGAGCCATTAGTTCACCTGGGTGGTTGCAGCCTTTGCTTAAAGGTTCTAAGCTTTAAAGGGTTTAAGATTTCTGACTAGCAGAAAGCAGCATTACAAAAGATTGATTTATGTCTCCATTGAGAAACAACAGAAACAATTGGCAGCAACTTGTATTTCGGCAATAAATGCATCTGGTCAGTTTTTTACACAACTGAGTCTTTCTGAATCGTACCTGGAGTGGGAACTGCAGTGGTGCAGCTGAAGGAAGTGCTATCAGACTGCACCTCTATTACTAGTTAATGACTTTTAAACTGAATTATGTTGGGATTCCAATAATGCTAATTTCTTTTAAACTGTAATATATTAATAAACTTTTATTATACAAAATAGTTTGTCATAAAAATCAGCCAGGAAACACTCCAAGGAACATGTTTGTTTTGCTGGGAGATAAAAGGACATCAGAAAATAGCAGACAACACACAGAAGAAAGCTTACAAGAACTGTAAGCAGCAGTGCTTGAATTTTTGGGTCAGTCAGAACTTCTTCATCCAGGAGGACGTTTGACTCGGAAACGGAAACTTTCCGGAGGTGTGGGTGTTGCTGTGGCGATATTCTCTGGGTTTCTGCCAGATAAAAAAGAGCAACTCATCCAGAGCAAAATAAACCCAAAGCAAGACAGAATCAGGTTCTGCACAAGAGAGTCAGTCGTGTGCAAACCTCGGAGCTCACCAGCCTCGTCACAAAGGTCAAAGCAACGACTGCGCTGTAATGCAGCAGCACTGGACCACTACATGGGATGTGTTATCAGATGGCAAACAAAAACCCCAATTTCCTCTTCAGTGAAATACAGGCCCAGGGGTGTAAGTACCAAATTTGGGGTCAGGCAGATACAAGAGAAGAACCCTGGTCTTGCATTGCAATTGGGGGTGGGGGCACAGGAAGCAGATGGGGGAGAAGATGAAGAGAGGCATTCCAGGCATCAGCTCACGTTCCATCTCCTGCAGGAATTTGCAGCTGGGGCTTATTAACTTATAGAAAGCCAAATGCTATTTATTTAATTGCACTCCTGTATGCAGTCCTTTAGAGCTGCCCCTGATTCTGCACCTGTAAACTGAGCAGCTCCAGTGCAGCTGCCAGAGATACGAAGGCTGCACCCTGCAGAAGCCATTGCTAAGAAAAGTGCTTCTCCCTTACCTTGGAGTAACCTTGGTAAATAAACACTGAATTTAGAAATAGTCCTTTGTATAGATATACAAAGCGTTTATAATTAGTATTATTCTTAAAATGTTAGTCCTGTGTCTCACCCATTTCATAATCATTTTCGGCTACTCTCCTCATTTTGGGAGGCGTTGTGATTCCAGATTCCATGTCTTGCCTTTTAGGAGCCTTTGTGTCCGATATCAAATGGTCAAAACTTTTCCTTGTACCTAAAAACAATTTATCAGGCAATTAAAAACATTAAACCTAAATCCATATTCTAACTTTTTCTGATTTTCTGGCCAAGCTACTCCCCTATCTACCATGTGTTGACAGGAATCTGGGGACCTTTTCACCATTTTCAGGGATGGGACAGAAAATACGATCACACCATGCCGCTCTCCATCACAGCTTCCAAAGTGCTTCACAATACACAGGAGGGAGCATGCAATTAGTCAGGGGGGCATGCCATGGACTCCTGGCCCCCACACGGAATACACATGCCAGGACGTGGTTACTGAAAAGGGAGCAGGAAAGGGCTGGAATGAAGGAAATGCCCCTCTTCTTCCACCTGTGTAATGCCAAAAGGCTTCCACAAGTTCTGCAAAGTGACTCAGCTTGTTCCTCTGATACACGAGTTTGTTGTAAACACGATGCACTGAGAAGCCATGAGTACAAATCAGATTGTTTACACACATCTACCGTGTTCTGGGACCATCTCCTCCAGCCCCAGCCAGAGCACTCAATGGAGCAGCTAAATATCCACTTCCTGGGTTTGCTGGAAAGGGCCGGGAGCACAAAACTGGCACTAGGAATCTTCAGGATCTGGAATATCTTTTTTTCTCCACTTCAACATGCACATTTTGAGCATTGCTCTTGCTCCCCCCCTCACATCCAAAAGATCTGAGTCCTCTTTAACTGTCCAGTGCCCTGAAATTTGTATTTTGCAGAAACTGCACTTATTCCTCTCAATCAGGAATAAGCCCTTAAAGCCAGAACTAATACAAGAACAATTTTTCTCCAGTAATGCTTCCCAGGGTATTCTGTAGACAGACCAATAAATTAGTTATGTTAATAACCTAGAAGCTTTTTAGTGTTGGCTTGTGAAGGCTGCCCCATGTCCAAGCTCATGGATTTCCGGGTGCGAGGGCTGATCTGTCCCACTGTTGGGTAACTGGCAGCCAGGTGTCTGTCTGACCCCTTGGGGGATGACCAGGGCTGGTTTTCCTTTAGTGTCCTGCAAGTGCAGAGAAATTCAATTAAGAAAATCTTAAAACTGTGCTATTTAGGCAGAGGTTTTTCAAGCAGCCAAACTATCCTTTCTTAAACCCATCTTTCCTACCAGGTTAATCTCCCCAAAACACAAATTAAGAAATAGTAATTACTTCGCTTGCAAAGATGTCTGAGCTAGTGAAAACAAACAATCTGATGTGAATATGATGCTGAAGAGATAAAAAATAAAGCAATGAAAAGAACACAAGCAAATCAGCCTATGGGGCAAGATGAAACATATTTAGTAATCAGCTACTCCAATCTCAGTGCTAAAAAAAGAGATCCTTAGTGAAGTGCTCCCTGCTGAGGACACAGGCTCTCCATGGCACTTCCAGTTGATTTCCTGGCTGATCTCTCTGGCTGCATAGATGCTGTAACAAGGTGTCAAGGTTTCCCAGTGACACAGACAAGTACGTTCCCTGGAGCTCTTAAAAGGACAAACAAAATGTTCTTCTAAAATATAAATGAGATTAAATCAGGTCTTGTAGAAAGATTTAGCAAAAGGTTTAACAGCCTCCAGAGCAGTTAAGCTCTGAAAATTAAATCTGTACCAATTCTACAACCAAATTTCTCTGTGACTCCTGATCCCAGTGTAAGGAGCAGATTGCTCAGGAGCCATCACAGCCCCTGGCCTCTGTGCCACCAGTGGGGTTCAGTTCTCAGCACACCACAGCTCACTTACTGAAGGAAAAGGGCTCTGCAACGTGGGTAACTTATCTAAAAGTGAGACAACCAACCTATAGCTAGTGTCACTGTGATGGATGGGGTAGGTATCCATAGGAACATTTTCCATTGAGACGTCTGTCAGCAGCAGAGATTTCCTGTGCTTGAGGCTGCAGCGGCTCCGCACCTCCTCAGACACCGTCAGCAGGGCTGCAGAGCCAAACAGAGGGAGGGAAGCAGGAATGCAGTGAACAACATAAACAATGTTCCATCCATGTGCATTTTTTGCATACATCAGTGTACATTTACATCAAGACCACTGAGCTGCAATTACACCTCAGGAAACGCACAGATTAAAAGCAGGTCGTTTAAAAAGAATTATGTTCTCCATCCAGTTACAATGACAAGATTTACACATTTGCCCTCACATAGTCACAATTTCTATGTCCTGACCACCAGAAACCTGAATGCTATTTACACCAAGAAACCTCCAGCCTCCCTGAAGAAGTCCCAGAGCTGCAGAGGAGGTGCTGTGCTGGCAGAGCCCTCAGTCCCCAAAAAGCCTTCCCGATGTGCCCACCCTGCCCACACTCCTGTCCACCAGTTACAAGTTTTCTTTGTGCTGGTACAATTTTAACAACCTCAACCTGAAGGAATTACACAATGATCCACTCCTTTTCAGTCAGCCCAGACTGGAAAGGAGGTTTGGTTCATTACCTGCCAGGTAAGCCACGCTCTGGGTGTTCACCTCGAACTTGTCACAGTTCCTGTGTTTGTTAACCAGAGCAAGGAGTGTGTGCAAAATCCTCACTGTTCTTGCTACAGTGGTAGGGGAAGGATGCCTGTACCCTGAGAAACAAAAGATTGTATTTAACTTTTCAATCCATATTTATGAAGCACTAATATTTTGAAAGCATTTATAAATATTTTCCAGCATACCCTCAGACATTCCATCTCAAGGGTAAGAGAGCACAGTGCTATCAGAAATGGCGCATTTAACACTAATTCTTTCTGTCCCTCCCCTCAAAACTGCATTAATTTCAAATGTCTGTGAATACATTATATCTGTTATCTCACAAATCACTATTCTAAAAAAACTGGTGAGCCTGAGCACAGGCAAACAGAGAGACACGTTCTTGGAGGAAGAAGTAAAAGACTGCAGCAGATGAAGCTCTGCACCCTGTGACAGTTCAGAACTTCCAGCAGCAGCACTAAAGACCTTCACAGGAGAAGTATAAAGGAAACCTGGCGAAGTCTTTTAATCCAGGAGTGTTTAATTCTGTATCTACTCTGTCATCCAAGTTACTTATAATCCACCACCCAGTCTGGCCCCTTTATCCCTCGGTTTGTTTTTATTTCTGAAGTACGAGTGCTCATCTCAAACAAAGAGCAGTATGCAGTCTTACCTTTCAGGAGGTGTCCCACTAGTGCAAAGTTAAAGTTGGAGTTGAAATTTAGCCCCACAAAATGATCCATCTGCTTGCAGTGCCATTCGAGAGGTCTCCTGATCTCCATGAACACTTCTTCTGGGCTCTGACCCATAAAGACAAAATACAAGAGCACCTCACTGAAAGTTACTCAGCACATCTCAAGTTTGTTGGGATTTTTGTTTAAGTGACAGAACAGTTCTTTTAAGAGGTTACAGGAAAATATCAAACACTTCTCACAGACCACATCTGGACATTTCTGTTCCAGTTTTGAACAGAGTAATGACAGCTTCTCTCCACGTCTTTGTCTATGGATACCACCCAAGTGAAACAATTTCTAATGCAATCTTTAGGTTTAGTTGCTTAACGAGTGTTCACAAGGACAAAGGTGGGGTTTTTCCCCTTTTCCATCAGCTCTGACTGCTGCCACGAGTGAAGGCTGTGGGCTCACCTTGTCGTTGAAGACGCGCAGGCTGTCCAGGGTGTGCAGGTTCTGCTCCAGCAGGGCTGTCCCTGCCGAGTACAGGTTCACCTCATCCAGCTGCAGCACGGCCATGGCCACCCAGAACAGAGCCTTGTGCATAGGGGAGTCCTGGGGGGAGAGAAAGAGCCACCATTTCACTTTAGAGTCACTTCCTGCAGGTGAAAGACACCCGGGACAGAGGGGAGGGTTTGTCCCCCTCGTAGCAGGTTTTGTCCTCAGCCATTCCAAGCAAACACACACTCATATGGACCTGTTAATGCACTTCACAGCTGAACAGTAGAAAGGAAATTAATTTCAAGCCCTGCTTGCACCTCCCAAGCCATTCCTCCTCTCCAAGCCATCCCTTCCTTGCTCACAGAGTGTCAGACCCACATTGCCCTGTGCCAGCCTGACCAGAAATGGCTCTGTTGTTCTCAGTCTGAACACGGGCTGCAGCTCTGCACATGGACCTGGCCAGGCACTTCCTCGTCAAAATCAGAACCACACACAGGAGGAACTGGCATTCAACACATCCCGGTCTCCTGAGCAGAGTTTTTTCCAGAACAAGTTTTATTCACCACCAGGAGCTGCACGAGGCTCTTTGCTCCTGCTGCACCCCTGGTGTGCTCCCAGACAGGAGCCTGGCACTGACCCTGGCTGGCTGAACCAGCAGCACCCCACACGTGGCCATTCCCCCAGCCCTGGCGTGCAGGGCACCAGCACAGGCAGCTGAAGGCAGCACTGGAGCCTTGTGGAAGGAACGGGCACAGCCTGGGCACAGCTCTGCCCAACTGCCAGGGCCCTGCTCTGGGAAGCAGAACAGAACATTCCCCAGCACTGCTCAAGCCTTTGCACTGGTCCCACAATCTGCCACACTTCCCATATGTGCTACTGCCACGCTTGAGTCACTGGGAAGTGTGAACTTCAGAAACTCCAGCACTTACTTGTATTTCTGAGATTATACCCGTAGTCATAACTTACAAAACACATTCTCACTTTATTCTAAAAAGCCAGTTATTTACCTTGTTAAGAAGAGGCTGCAGCTTGGTCAGGGCTATAACTGTGGCTTCTATTAGAACTTGGCTATTATAATTATCAGGGCCTTTTAAACAGCTCTCAAGTCCCTTTTTGAAAAAAGAGAGTAATTAAAAATACAACCGTAATTACATTTTGCTTTGTAAAAAGAAGATCAAAGCTCTGCACAATAACTGTTTTTCTCAATTATTTACAAAGCCTGAGCTTATTTTAAACCAACTCTCGAGAATTTTTCCAAATGGAGATTTAGACAGCAGAAATAAATGTACGGCTGCACAATGTGTACCCAAACGCTCAGGCTGCAGGGGGGGTGTAAGAGCTGGAGAAAGACTCTTTTATCATTTAGATGCTATTCAATTAAAGTTTGTGTCCATAAAACTCTAATAAAATGCTTAAAAGACACATATTTAGTACATTGTTCACCTGCTATGGAACACAACCCACTTCAGAATGATGGAACGTCACTGTCAAGCCAGGCACCTGCTTCAAAGTTTTCTGATATCAATCAGCTCTTTACTATATTTACTCACAACACATGAGATTATTCACTTCCTTTGAGAAAAAGGAAGCTATGAATCATGTGCATGCTGGTAAATGCCTTAACAGAAAATTTCTCATTTATTCAAATACTGACTGCTGGATCCACCTGTGTCAGGAATGTTAAACTCAATATTGAGACTTATTGATACTCTAGAAGTCACAGCAGTGATGGAACTTATTGACACCAAATCGATCTAAATTCAAAAGCCTGGCCTATAGAAAGTGTATTTCCAATCCGTTCTATACAAGAATATGCTTGAAAAAACATTTATCCTAAAATTATGCCAAGTTCTATATTTGGTGGGAAAATAAAGCTAAAAATAGCTACTTTTTGAGTCACAAAGGAAAACAGACCCATATACCTTGCTGAGGATTCGGATTATTTGTTTTATTTGTCCATGAGACACTCGTTTACTTATACAGCCAAAGACAACCAGTGCTCTTGGCTGGAGGGAGGGGTTGTACTGGAATGCAAACCTGTGAAGAGACAGAGTACACTGCACTAAACAACATATATACAACTATATATATATATATAACAAAAAGCTGAGAACTCTGGGGGTACTGCACAGGCAGGGAGGGCTCAGGGTTTGAGATCTATGACTTACTTTTGAGCTAGTTCAGTCCACTGGTCCAGCCACTTGCACGTTGGAATATCCCTCATACAAGCCTAAAGAGAAAAATAGATTGCTTGAAAGGATGTAACATGAAGAAAATGTATTTGCACAGTTGGGAACGTGCAGAAGTTTGGCTTTCAGAGATCAGCTGTTAACTGTCAGCAGGAAGGAGGCCCAGCCCTGCTGCCAGCAGTGCCCCTGTCCCTCAGGGTCAGTGCCCTGTCCCTCAGGGGTCAGTGCCCCCTCCCCACACACCTCCATGATCTCCAGCAGTGCCTCAGTGACCGTCTCCAGCGAGGTCAGGGCGAAGGTCTCGCGCTCGTAGGAGCCGGGTGAGAAGGACCGGTCGCGGTAGCTGGAGCGGAACGCGATCACCGCGGCCGACTTCACTTTGCTGATCCCAAACAGCAAATAAAACTTGGGCAGAGAGAACTCAGTCAAGCTCAGCCTTAAAACTTGCTTGGTCTCCTCTGTTGAATAAAGTTGCACGTATTAGATTTACACCGGGGAAACTGAAATCCACATTTTCCCCCCTGTGAGGTCTCTCCCTCCAGGGACACCAACAGCCAAGAGGTCCCTGTGCCCATTCCAACACTGCTCCCTTTGCTACCACCCCGAGCCAGGCACAGCAGCTCTGCTCTCCTGCCCTGACTGCTGGAACCAGGCACAGGAAATGGATTCTAGAGACTGCTACAGAGGAACTTGTTTAAAGATGTGGCTCTGTGAGTTCTCCTCACAGTGATTCAGAAAATGGAAACCCAGAGTGTTCCTGCTCTGAAATACCAACAGAACTGGAAGTTCAAACTGCAGCAGACTCTGCTTTTGGCTCTGGCACTCACATGAAGAAAGAGACAGCACAAGAAAATGATGGCCCTGCTCTGGCACTGAGTATCTTTACAGTTCTGATCTTTCAGCTGATTTCAGTGCACTTCAAACCCCCTGTGTGAGCAGGAGGCTCAGCAGCACATGCATCAGAGCACAGACAGACAGACACCTCTGTGTGTGTGTGTGCACCCACTCTCCCTGATGATATGTACAGACATAAAATGAGATTTCAGATACTTAAAAAAGACAAGATCACATAAACTTAGAATTTTTTTTCTGCACAAAATTCAGCCTGGTTTTACATTGTACTTCTGGGGTAAGAAGTGTCAAATTGCTAATATCAATTATTTTAGGACTGCTAAAATATAACAGTAGATAAAATACCTGTTTTAACATTGTAACTTCACAATTCCCTTATGTAATTGATATTTTTGTTACCACATTATGCAACCCTTCACAAGATGCACATGAGCCAGTTTTAGCACAGATGTATTTTCTCCTTCGCCTTACCAGAAAATCACGGTACTTTCCTCTCTTTTTCTAAAACCCATTATACAAACAATTTACACTATGCACCTGCTCTGAGATATTTTTTAATTCCGTACTCATTTCTTGTTGATCATATCCTCATTCTGATTTGTATTCATGCTGAACTACAACCCACTATTTTCAAACTCTCTTAATAGTTTGCAGAGAAAGACAACTCAAATATTTGTTAAACAAATTAAGGAGCAATCAGCTTCATTGAAAATCCAAAAAAGCTCACCACTGAAGTGAAGCTGTGAACAAGTGCAAAGAGAGTGAATGATGTTGATGACGAGCCCATGAGTGGAAGCTCTGAGGGAAAGGGGCCCCGTGGCCACGAGCAGAGTCACCACGTGGAAGAGGTAGGGGAGATGTGCTGCCACGTCCAGGGAGTTGTTGAAGGACAGCATGAGCATGTACCGAGCCAGAATGGCAATGTCATCCCACATCAGGTGCTGCTCCAGCGTGGGTGTGGGGGACAGACAGGTCTTGTCAATGATTTTACACATCCTCCCAATCACCTGAAAAGAGAGCAACCATTCCGTTCTACTCAAACGGGGGAGAACAGCTCAGAATTTCAGTAAAAACCATCAACATTTAACACTGAAATTACTGTTTTGCTTGGAACCTATTTCATCATGGGTTTTGCATTATTGCCTGTCCTGAGTTACCAGACAGCATCTCAGTGTCACGTTAGCAAACAAGTTGAAATTATTCTGTAAAAGGAAATGAAGGCAAAGAGGGAACTCACTTTGCTTGACACCAGTTTGACATTGCCAGAAGCCAGTGCTACAGCTGTGTCTGCCATCACCTCAGCTTTGATGGAGCCCAAGCCCCCCGTGGCACTGGTTTTGATGAAACTGTCCAGCACTACATCCAGGAGATCTGTTATCTGACAGAGAAAAAATTCCTTTCTTACCAGTCAGATTAACTTTACTTTTCCACAGTGAACCACCCTTTACACAGCAATCACTCATTTCTTTAGCTGAAGATGCACAACTACCACAAACTGAAGCATCACTTTTAGTTACTTGTTGAATTCCATTACATTTTACTCCCAATGCTTCAGAACCAGAAACTATAATTTAGTTAGCACTACTTTTACTTTATTATCCACATTAAAGCATAACTATTTATAAAATGCTGACCCTAGCAAGAAGAAACCTGACTTGAAGTGCAAGAAAACGTGTGTTTGTTTACAAATGATGCAGAATTGGTACCTGTCCCAGACTGCCCCATATCTTGGCCTGAATGGAAGGATACATCTGTTTCTCGTTGATGGTCATGGTGATGAGCTTGTCCAGGATGGCGGTGACGCGCTGGCGCTTGGCGTCGTCGTTGTGCTTGCAGAAGCGCACCAGGTTGGACAGCCAGGGGGTCATGTACTCCAGGCACAGGTGCTTCAGCTCGATGCCTGCAACAACACCCACCTCGTCACACAGCCAGCACTGGCCTCTCTTCAGAAATAACTTCCTCAGCGCTTTTCCTTTCAGTTTTAGTGCCTAAAATAATTACTGTCAGAGCTGAGCAGAGAACACTGGGAGAACAGAGAGGTTTCAAAAAGGCATGGCAAAAGGAGAGAGCAACAGAGCCAATGAGGAAGCTCAGTTGACTAAGCTAGATCTAAAATCTTTTTAGAGATTAGAAGCTTTTCAAATTCATGGTTGGCACTAACAAGCACTGGAGTTACTTACTGGATTTGCTAAATCCTGAAATACATTCCTCCAAGAACTCCAAGGTGAGGTGTGGCTCGTTTGCTGCAAGAGTCTTACTGATAGATACAATAAATAGTGTGTTGTTGGCAGGAATACACAGACCTGAAGTTTCCAGTAACTGGCCCTCAATCTTTAAATTAAAGGTACAGGTTAAGGCACATAGGAGATTATAGGCAGCAGACCTGTAACAAAGCAAACAATGTGATTTGTAAGAGCTTTCTTGTACTTTTGAACATATACATGTTATACACCACACTACTGACATTTCAAAAATCAAATCAATGCTGCTGTAGTAGAAATTACATCTAAATCCCGAACTTTTTCCCTGCACTGGTTCCAATTCGGAGAAAAAAAAATTTCCTTGGAGAAATAGAAGAATTTATTCCTCCACTTGCTGTGAACAATTTCTGCTAAGGTTACACAGTGTGTTTGAAGGGCTTTGTACTGAACTTCTCAGAACAGCTTGGAGTTCCAGGAAATTCTAAATCCCTCCAGGTGTACCTGAGCTGCTGGGAGAGAGCCTGCCCAGGGGTGCCCCTGGCCAGCACCCAGCCTGGGGGAGCCTGTTCTGACACATATCACAAGCTGCTCTAAGAGGAATAGCTCCCACGTTCTTAAATAGAAGCTCAACACCACGGAAATCAAATGTACCCAATAAATACAGAGTGCAAAGCAGAAGTATTTCTCTTATGAAGAGAAATTAAGCTTCCTTCATGCCTTCACTTCCTCTGACAGTGTGTGCCCTTCTTCACTCATAGAAACTCCATGTTTATTTATTAAAAACTGCATTTTATGGAGCTGTGGTGAAAGAAAACTTGTTTTGCTCAAGAGAGAATTCCTAACACTACAGCAGCCCTGGGAAGCCTCCTGTCTGTGAGCAGAGAGCAGCAGTGTCAGAGCTCTGTACCTCAGGCTGGGGTCGGAGCTGCCCAGGTTGAGCAGGGCGATGTTGAGCAGCGTCCCGGGCACGTCCTTGGGGCGGATCTTGGTGTGCTGGGGGATGGAGTCGGGCTGGGACAGCTCCCAGCGCGTGCGGATGTGGATGATGGACCTGACGATGGCTTCACACTCCTGGTGCATGAAGGTGAGCGGGGTGCCCTGGTTGGCAATGGTCAGGGTGAACTGGTTCTCATCCACCAGGCAGATCTCCTCGATCTCGGAGGCGTAGTAGATGTCGTTGAGGAACACGGTCTGGCCCAGCACCCGCGTGCGCTCTGCCGACGTCACCTGCACCGCTGTCGAGCCAACCTTGGGGACAGAAGGGAAAACTGCTCCAGCACCTCTTGGCAATCACACAAAGAGAGAAAAGCCTGACACTTCGACTTTTAGAAAAGATAAACAGAGCAAATTTCGTGCTTCCTAAAGGGGCATACTAGAAAGTTGTGATTTCTCCTCGAGACAAGGGAGGAGAATTAAGAGACAGTAAAATCATATCCAAATCCTTATACAAATGTAACAGATCACTAGGAAATGCATTAAAAGCACTTACTTTAATAGAAACTTTGGTGTCTTTATGAGCCAGTTTGAGAGCATTGTGAAACACTTTCAAGTCCTCCTCCAAAGCCAAGGTAGCTGCTGGGAGTTTCTGCTGGTCGTGTTCGATGTGCTCTGCCAGCTTCCCTGGAGAGTCTATGAAAACAAGCCTTTTGCTCCCTTTCAAACCTGTCAAGAGCCTTTCATGGTATTTGGTGTATTCTCTGACCCAAGAGTTACAGTTATAAATAAAAACTGCTGCGACATTTTCATAAGCAAAGCCTGGAAAAACTACAAACCATTTAGAAAGAAAGTCTGTTTTAAAGCGATTACTGGGGCCAGCGTGTGTGAGGTCCACCACGATTTCATATGGCTTTGCATAGTATGGCTTCAGGGTCAGCAGCACGTGGTAGATCAGCAAATCCCCGTTGATCTGACCAGTCTTGAACCTGTAAGACAAGACAGACACGGCTGGGTCACGTTTGAGGCCCACAGCACTAACCCCTGAGTGCCCAGGCACATCAACAGCAGCCACAGTCCTGTCCATGAGCCAGACTGACCCTTCTCATGGTCCTGCAAACACCCCCAGGCCACAGCAGCAGGGACACCACTGCCTCTGGCACTGCCTCACACTCCAGCCACGTTTAGTGCCCAGGATGAGGAAGCTTGGATTTAACTCAACTTCATCCTGAAGTGCCCCACCACTTTGTAACAACCTTAGAGATTCAAATTCTATCTATATTTATATGTGGAAAAAAATATTTATCTCAGGAGTCTTAAGAATAATCAAACATCCACACCCCAACTTTTTCAGAGGGTCTCAGAGCCACTCTGATTATTCTGTCCTGCAGCACTCTAATGCTTGGGGGGTGTTTCTAAGAATGGTCAGTCCTCTGAGGAGTATGGAGGATTTGCCTACAAAAACAGCTCTTTTCAAAAACATCCACATAACTCAGAATATTTTTTTCTCACTTAAAGATTCTCTGAATTTTGAGACCGGGCAATGCATTTGCCTAAACCACATCTCTAGAGTTCACACAGCAGACTGAATTCTAGTAGGAATAATGAATTAAAAATAAATTCATCAGTACTTGTGAAAATTTAATATACTTTCAAATACCTGTCACTGCTCTGAGCTGTCATTAACTCCTCCAAGGCAAACAACAGGCTACAGAAGAGCTGGTGACTGCTGTAAGCACAGGTGTAGCTTTAAGGGTTTTGGGACACTTCCCTCCATAGCACCTGAGTGCAGGACAACCCCAGAGACAGAACAAGAACATTCATCTGCTCAAGAGATTTTTTTTTTCCCCGTTACCTCCTGTGGTTCTGAGAGCTAAGTCGGGCAGTTGGTGTTTTTCCCCCTAACGTCTCATGGTATAGCTATTACCCAAAGGAAGTGTGTCATCGCTGTGGTTTTAGTTCCCCACTTAGAGCCACATGTCATTGCAGCTACAGATTTGCCTAAAAAACACCAGCGCTGCCCAAATCTCCCTGCCTGATGGTTGTTTGCATCCTAGGAGCAAAATATATGCACAAAGAAATCTTATTGTCAAAGGATTAAATATCTGAAACACCCATGTTCTGTTGACTACATCTTGGCAAGGTAAGTACACATTTTTGTTCTCCTATTTTAAGTTGTAATTCAAAGTTTCCTACATTTTGTAGAAAATTATGTGCAAAAGTATTTTTAAAGAAGTTTGAGTAACTCAAAAATAGTAACAAACTGTAGAAATATTATCTCCAACTGAATCAGGGAAGCTGATAAACTGTGTTTGTACTCATATTAAAGGTTATTCAGTCAGACTCCTAGGCATTAACAGTGACAGCCACTACTTAGCTCTGTTGTTCCTGCACTGCAGATCTTGCTGGGTACTGAGACCCCATCAATACCCAGACACGAAGGGTTGAACTAAAAAGAAAACCAGCTCTTTAAAGACCAGCTCCTTTGCTCTTGTGATTTCAAGCACAGCCCTTCACACCACGAGCTCGCTGATTTTTAAGAAAAGCACATCTGGTCTGGAAGCCCACAATGAACAGTGGGCTCAGTGTGCCCGGGCAGAGCAGGGAGCTGCACCCAGGGCAGGGACAGGAACGCTGCAGCGTGGCTGTGCTGGCTCTGCCTGCTCTGCTCAAAGGAGCTGAAATGTTGTTAAAAAAGCCCCAAGCTTTGCTGGGTTTGCTTTTCTTTTCCTTTTCAAAGTATGCAACAAGGCATCATCCAGGTGACTTCTACCATATACAGACAAAAAAATTATACCTGAGCTGTAGTTTATGACTAAGATGGTTTCTAGTTCAAACTGAACAAACAGGATTCAGCTCAGGATGGAGAATAATTTTATGTTATGGGTGAACTGCAACATTAAAGACACAGATTTTTAGCCGCTCCCTTGTCACTAAGGAGAGATCCCTGCACACACCAGGTGAATCCCTGCCTTCCCTTCACCTGGTCACACACCAGGAACATCACTTCTCTCCTTTTTCATATTTACACACACACAAACACACTTTGTTACCTTTACAGGCAACAAACAAATTTGTTCAAGAACAAACATACTTATAAAAGTAACAGTGTTACTTTTGGTCATTCTCTATAGCATTTAAATTTGCACCAAGCAGAGTGTGTAACATCCAAAGGAGACACTTGGATCTGTTACTAGAGACAGAAGAAAGACACTGGTGGGACACCAGCCTCACCCTGGGAAGGTCAGCAGCAGCAGTGCCTGGGTCACTGCTTGGCTGAGTTGCCACTCTTAATCTGAGGTTATCTTCGTATCAGACCAATCCCACTCTTACATTCCTACCCTCCAGACAAATTCAACAGGTACAGATTTGAATACCCCACAAATGTGAAACAGAACGTACGAATAATTACTCTCATTTGCATAATTATCGGTGGCGTTTTAAAGAAAATGTCACAATCTGTAGCACGTTTGGGAGAAAAATACAAGAAGTACATTTGTGATAAAGAGCTTCTTGTACAAAAAAGAAGAAAAATAAGAGAACAAAGATTTTCCTGGGCATTTTGAAGTACTCCAGACAGCTGCACCAGGAACTAGACACAATTCACATAAGTTACTGCTGTCACTTACAGGAACATTTTGGGCCCAAGTTTTCCCCTTGCCCATCTGTTACCTGCAGGGTTTCCCTGCCCACCCCAGGGGAATTCAGGGAGGTGAGAAGCAGTCAGTGATCTGTAACCTCCTCAGGGTTCTCCATTCCCCGTGTAAAAGCAGAAGTGATGACAGGGTCTAACATGGGCAGCTTCAGAGAGAAGGAACTCCCAGAGTCTGCCCTGACATCACGAAGCACCCAGTAGGAAACACTTTTCTTTCTCTCTTTGCTCCATGTTCTTTTTTGATCTTTGTATGTTTTCTATAAACCTCAAACTGTCAGAAGTTTGAGACAATTTATTCTTTCACAATCCGGGCGCTTGAACTCGTCCTCCTACAATCCTCAAAGCGAGGCCAAGTATTTTTCATCAAAAAGGCTGCTATTCCCTGGGAAGTCCAATCCAAAACTCTAAGAACCAGCATCTGCTAAACTAACACCATAATTTGTATTTTTGCAGGGGACTCAACAGGAAGATGAAGACCAAGAGATGCAGTAACCCACACCTGGCCTTCCCTGTCATGATCATCTTCTGCCTGTGGCTGCAAACGAGTGCAAACCACACGGGTTACCCTCAGCTCAGAGATGAAACCTGGAGTCCCATCAGCCAAAACCTCAGTGGGAGCCAGAACAGAACAGATGGAAGCACAAATTCTCCTCTGAGCCTCAATTTCAGCAGCCAAACGACTACTTTTGAAGTGAAAAGTACCCAGCCATCCTTCTCCTCCACAGTGGCCCAAAATTCAACATCTTCTCCTGCCAAAATACAAAGTACCCTGTCATCCTTCTCTTCCTCAAAGGCCCAAAATCTGACTTCCCCTGCCCCGAGTACAGTTTCCACCACTGGAGGATTGGGGAAAAGCAGCAAACCCGAGAGCCCAATGACCAAAGAAACCTGTGAAGACAATAAGTCTTTCATACTGATTTGCTTCATTATCATTGCAGTTCTTGTGCTCATCTGCACCTGCCTCTTTCTGTCCACAGTTATAGTAGCCAACAAAATGTCCTATCTCAAAAGAGCCCAGCAAGGCAAACGCAGGCCCAGGAGCAACGGTGACCTCCTGGCCACCAACAGCTTTTGGCCCATGGCAGCAGGAACGTGGCAGAGGATGCCCAAGGAGACAAGTGGAACTGAGCTGATAATGCAGGAGCTGGTATCAGGGAGGGATGCTGTGAACCAAAGGAAAACTGAAGATGAAACTACTGAGAAACTCACCAAAGCAGCAGATAATGAACAAGAAAGCAAAGAACCATCCCAGTCACGCAAACCCATTTTAACCAATTTTGTAGTTGAGATTTAATTCACACTCAGGTAAAAATTCATCTTTTCCCTTTGTTATACCATTAATGTAAGGCAAAAACTTGACTTTCGAGTAACAAGAATTTCCCCCCAGGAAAGCTAAACCCAGAGTTTAGAGTTTTTCCATTTATGCCAGTGGGAATGCTGCAGCCATGTGTGGATCCAGAAGGCAGTAAGACTGTGTTAAATAGCTCTCTGTAAGTAGTGTCAGCACTGGTTTTACTCTTTTGACCAGAAATCAGGGTGACAGGAGCTGAACAGGATAAACCACAAGGACAGAATCTGCCCATGCTCAAAGACCACGGAGGGGAACAAGGAACTGTCACTCTGATCACCACACTGAACACTAAGATGCTGCACAGGTATAACCAAGTTGCTTTTCAAAGAAAACCATACATTAGTCACAACTCTGATTCAACCCCTGATTCAGGATCTAGTTCCTCTCAAAATGCCCTTCTGGATTTTCCATCAAGAACTTCTTAAACCAGCTTAATTACTTTTGAAGCAGACCGATTTGAACCATATTTATTGTGTTTTGACATTGTCTGTGAATAGATGAAGTTTGTAGTATTTGCTAGAATATGAGAACTTGTTCAATTTGTTATTTTCAATAAACTTGCAATATCAGTTTTTAAATGACTTACATGATACTATTTCTCTAAGTCAAAACGTTAGAAAAAATATGACCAGGCACTTTGGAATGTTATATTCCTGTAACACTGGCTGAGCTCAGGAAAGCTCTCTGATGACTCGCTGTGATTTCTGCATCATGAAACACACTCCACTTTCTCCTGACACCAGTAAGAACATGCCAAGAATTTCTTCAAACCACGACAACTTTTAGTTTCTTTATTCTCAGAGACCTGACCTTCCCATAATTCCAGGGAGGTGCCTGTGGCTGCTCTCCCTGCAGCAGAGCTTTGCTGTTTTAAGAAACGTGAGAAGCTTTCCACAGGCTTCTCCTTGGGCTGAAGAAGCTCTGTTGCACTGCGGTTACAAGTGCTGAGACTGCACAGTGCCAAAGCTCCAAACATCCTGTGCAGCTGTAACCAACAGCTGTGACACATAAGATGGTCATACAAGTTTGAGAGGACCAGGATGACTGAATCCCCCACCCCAAATCCTTTAGATCACCCATTAACTCGGCTGCCAGGGCAGCTACAGCAGCAGCAGAGGCAGGACCACAGCACTGTGGCAGCCAGGAGAGAGACAGCTCAAAAAATGCAACTGCCAGGCTCAAAGATGGGTTGTGTAGTGAGGAAAATGAAGGTGGAAGGAGTCTGTACGCTTAGCCTAGAACTGGGAATCAGTTGAAGAGAACGGGGAGGAGACAAAGGAATCAGACAAGAAACACTGAGTTACTGTGTGAGTGTGGGATCAGGATGTGTGTTTGCTGCAGGAGCAGGCAGAGTGTCAAAGAGAGAAGCAGTGCAGTCAGAAGAGAGGCACAACAGAGAAGGGCTGCAGAGGAATCTGTCAGTAGCCACAGGCAGAACACAATTGCAAAATGCCACGAGGACGTATTTGGTGTGGGTTTCTTTCCGCCAGGCAACCTTTCCAGGCACAAATGTTCCAGGAGACCAAAGAGAGCAGCTTGAGTTACACTCCATGGAATGGACGGGGACAGACAGGGGGAAGCAGCTGCTCAGAGCACAGCCCTCCATCAGTGATGGCAGCAGGTCCCAACCCCGTCCAGAAAAACAACCGAGCGAGTAGGGACAGGCTGAGGGTGAAATCAGATTTTGCCCTCTGCCTCTCAACGCAGCTACACAACAGAGGATGTGCAAGCAGCCAGCATCTCACGATCACACAGCTTTCCATGACTCACCAAGGAGCCCAGGGGTGGCTTCCCACTAATGATCCTGAGAGGACAGCAAACCCACCACTGAATTACATCAGCAACTCAAATCCAGCCCAAACTTGCACGGTTTTTGACTCACACAGAAGAAACTACAACTATTTTCTACAAAGACAGGCAAGCAGGTATTTGAGAATTTCCCCATGAACACACACAGGTGCCTGATGTGGCAAGAGCCACAAACCCGTTTTTACACGAGCCCAGCAGTGCTGGCAGAGCAGAAGTTTGCCCAGAGAACACACGATCTGTGAGATAAGAGTCCCTGAGCCGCCCGGCGCGGACGCTTCCTGCCAGTGTTGGCAACTTCCTCCCTCTCTGCACAAACTTCAGCGTGAAAAGAGCCATTTTACACTGTTTGACTCGGAGCACACACAGCCCTCCTGAGCCTCCAAACAACAAAGTCAGACGGTGCTTGCTTGAGAGAAGATAAATGTACAGGTAAGGATCAATTTCAAGTATTCACTCTATTTTGGAAAGAGGGGAGCAGGATAAAAACTGAATTGAACCATTTTAACCCGTTACAAACCCGACAGTTTAGACCACGATGTTCTTGAGTCATTAACTTACTGCTCATGTGTGTTTACACTACCGCATTTAAAATTTAATTTTGCGTATTTGTAAACCCATAAAGACTCATGCATATTAATCTCCCAGAAATAGCTTCACAGGACTAGCACTATAGTAACTAATGAATTAGCTCAAATTGCATGAAAGTGACTTCAGAAGGAAAAGAGCTGCGTAGGGGATGGATTTTATATCACTTATTTCATATGGAGACATTTAGAGAGCTGAACTCTAATCAGTACAGAAAAAAAAAATCTGTTTCATGCCAACAGCTCAACATTTGCACAATCTGCATGCAGGAATTTATTTATAAAACATTTTACCATTAGAATGCTGTGTCATTATAGAATCGGTACTTGGAAAACTTTTGAATATTTTGCTATGCTGAAGAAAGATGAGAACAGGAAATAGAAGTTTAAGAGAATTGTAAAGAGCTTTTTACTTCTGTCTCAGCTTCTATCACAACAAGCCATTTCTTCACTTCTGACAACCCCGTTTGTCAATGCTGCAGTTTGTTCCAGGTCCATAACCAGTTACATGATTGATAAAGGCTATTCTGAAACCCTGTGAGGACTGCTCTGCCAATGTCTTTTTCTGATAAGGTGAAAAAAGATGATAATAAGCCATTACCTTCAAACAAGTCACTTTATTAATATGATCAATAATGTTGAAAATCTATTTGTAAAGTCAGTGACAAACCTGATCATGCAGATGGGAACAGGCTTGCAATGTGAAATATCGGGTAGAACGTTATTTTCACTATGATGGTGTTAACACAAAACTGTCTGGTGGCAGTAAAGTGCAAAAATGCAGTTTACAAGTTACCATGTTCTACTTCTTCCCTGCCATAGGAGAGGACACTCGTGAAGAGGCTGGAGGGAAATGGCCAGCAGCCAGCTCATACTGGTTCTCTTCTGCGGGGAGATCTGGAGATCCCTTTCTGCAGCAGCACCTCACCACGCTGCCATGACCGAAAGCCACACCACTGCCAGGAGTCCAAGAGCAGACAAAGCCCTTCTCTACCCACTGCAAGCAACTGGGCCCAGTTTATACCAGTCTGACACATCCCCGGCTGTTACAGAAGCCCAGGACCTCCCAGGAGAGGAGGAAGCTGGGGACGGCAGCTGGGTAGCAGCACTGATAATTGGCATCATTTTGATGGGGATGACGCTGGCGAATATCGTAATTCTCCTGTGGAAATGCTGCATGAGGCCTGTTCTGGCCGAGTCCCACTGGGCAGGCCGGTCCCCCTTCGCGGATGGGGACACGCCAGACCTCTTCATGGACTCTGACCAGGGCACCAAGCGCTCTTCAGTCTTATTTATGTTGCCTTGGAGATTGAAACAAGGCACAAACTTGCAGGACCCAAGTGTCTCAGAGAACCCACCACAGCACACTACCAGCACTGAGAACGGGCAGCTGCCGGCCATGGGCTGCTCCGGAGCCGGCACGGTCCCAGCTCCAGCTCCTGCCTCAGAGCCAGCCAACACTGCAGCTGACTGCTGTCCTCCCCCAGACACTCCACCCGAGTCCTCCGACCTGCCACCACCCCCTGACTGGCTCAGGGAACCCGCAGAGGAGCCCAGCTCAGATCCCAGCAAGCACTCGGCACTTCACTTGGAAACAGAGGAACCACTGCCCCCACCACCTGAACTACTGATCCAGGACATCCATGAAACACTGCCCCAGCCAGAACACCCTTTGTAGACTGCCAAATTAATTTTTGGAATACTCCACATTTTTCTTAAATCAAGTAATTTTCAAAAAAGTGACAAAAGGAGAAGTTGATGCAGGCAAGAACAGTGAGGCCCCAGCACTTCCTTGGCATTTCCCTGGTGTTTCCCAACTTCGGCTTTCACAAGAGAGAACAATCTGCTTCTGCCTGAAGCAAATTTCCTACTGCAATACAAATTGTGCCCAGTCGTCACCTGTAACTAGAGATTGCAGAAGCCAGAGTACACAGCTGTGTGTGCCAGCACAGCCAGACACAGGTAACACACACATGGAGATGTCCGAGACAGCCCAGCTTCAGAGGGACTCGGCTTCTCACCAGGGTTTGCTCCACTGGGCTGTGCAAGTGAATGCAATCAATTCCAGTTCATTTTAATAAAGCTTTCTGAGTTAAAGATGTTTTGGTCACTTAAAGCCCAACTGAGTATTTGCTTAGATACAGAATGCCCTCAGTTACTAACACAAACTCATTTAATGGCTCATGGATGCCAGATTCCTTTGAACTCCCAGTGTCCAAGTGCTTTACATGCTCCTCTCTGGGCCCTGAGAACCAGCACAGCTCATCTCCCCCACACCAGCCTTGGCTGGGCTGGCTTTTGGGTGGGAAGTAGCAGGCTGGTATCAGAAGTGAATTAATTTTAGTATTTTTTTTTACCGGTGCTGAATATTTATATTTATAGAAAGAAGCTGCTAGATGCTGAAGCTAGCTTTCCATGAGAGCTCTGCAAAATGGCAGAGTTTGGAGTTCACCTGAGGAGGGAATAGATTTGTGGATGGAGCACAGAGCACGGGTTTGCAGACAATAAACTTCAAAATTTTCAAAGTACCGCTAATAAAGAGTACTACGTTGTGCAAATGCAATTCCAGGCTGCTGTGCATACAATGGCCATAGGAAAATACATTTCCAATTTTCTTTACAGTTTACATAAGCTATATGACCGGGTATGCCTAAAGAATAGCATGACAATTATACAAAGATTTTTGTAAGGCTCATTGCATTATACCCTGTTAAAATTAACAGCACTATAAACGAAACATTTTAACACTCTCATATTGCTTTGAGAAAATCAGAGAGAGATTTCCTGTAGAAATCTGTAAAATCCTACAAGCCGAGCTATTTTATACCTGACAACACAGTGATAGCCTGATCCGAGGAGTAGAAAACAGAGTATTTTAAAATACAAAAATATATTCTGGCAACATAGCTCAAAAAAGCTTAAGCTAGGGAAGCCTAAATTCACATTAACCTCTATTACAGGAGGAGAGATTAAGAGAAGGCAAAGAGAACCCAAGTTAAGCTGACTTTTCAAACAGAAACACGAACTGGAAGCGCAGCCCGAGCTGCCAGAGCCTGCGGGCGTGCGGGGGAGCCGCGTCTGCAGGCAGCGTGTGCTCGGGAGGCAGCCGGAGCACGGCAGGGCTGTGCAGCAGGGAGGGCACTCACTGCTCCGGCCCGGCCCAGCCCGGCCCAGCCCGGCCCAGCCTGGCAGGTCCTGGCAGTGCTCGAGGCCGGCTCTGCAGTGCCCAGAGGATCAGGTGGTTGCGGAGCCGGGCGCAGCCGTACGATGCAGCTGAGACAAGCACAGCCCCCGGCAGCCTCTGGAGCTGCTCTCCAGAACAAGGCGACCTCTAAGCTCCGATCCATCACAGAAACGATGTGCTGATACTGCAGGACACCACGGTAAGTTTGTGCTTTTTGATTTTACTCACAAAAGCCTACTACCAAATCAGAGATGGAAACGGGAATGGAATTAGTAGCTGATGGCAGATGCTTGCACCAGAAATTTGCTGCAGTGTCAGAGATTTCTTACTAACGGTAACTCGGGTTCTAAACATGTGTTTCCAGCTCTGAGATCGTAATTAACACTGTAAGGAGGGAAAAATGCTACAGTGCATATTAGCATGAACACTGGAATCTGGGTTTCAAGCTAAATTCCTATGATGTATTTTAACCAATTTACTTAAGCAAACAGCATGCCTGGATGGGGGGGACTGCTACATTACTGCAGAGATTTGTGAAGATCCAGTTGACAGCCATTTTTTCATCCTCTATAAATGAACACATTATTCCAAACATAATATAGGCTTGAAATCACTAAAAACAAGAAGCAGACATTGTATAACGTTTGGAAGAGACTTGCGTTTTCGGAAGAAAGCCCTCGTTTGAGCTGGAGGGGGAAAGGGAGATGAAAAAAACAAGTCTCATTCTGCCAGACAACATGACAGGCTGAAGGGATGCTTTGTGAAGTCTCTCTTGAACAATTCTAAAAAGGACCGTGCCACAAAGGGGGTTATTGATATTTTTACTTAATTTCTCCTGCAAGTGGCCATTGCCAAGACAACCCTTATACAGAGATAAAATGTATTACATGGATTTAAAGGGTGTCATTTTGGTATATTTATTTCCAGGCAACAATGGAATACCAGATATTGAATACATCTACCTGTCTGCTGGTCCTTCTGGTTTTCATACCCACTGGTTTGGGTATCTGTCCTTCTAGCTGTAAGTGCTCAGGAAACGACAGGAATGTGGACTGTTCAGGCAGAAACTTAACTGTACTGCCCCAGGGACTTCAAGACAACCTTACATATTTAAATCTGTCCTTTAACCAGTTTGTAGATCTCGATCATCAGCTAACGAGGTTCACCAATCTGAGGACCCTTGATATTTCAAATAATTGGCTCAAGAATGTTCCTGCTCACCTGCCCAAGTCCTTATGGGAATTATATGCCACAAACAACAACATTAAAGTTCTTCAGAAACTTGATACAGCTTACCAGTGGAACCTTAGAGTGCTCGATGTTTCCAGGAATATGGTGGAAAGAGCTGTCCTGATCAACAACACACTGAGCAGTCTCAAGTTTCTCAATCTCAGCAGCAACAAACTTTGGACAGTTCCAACCAATATGCCCTACAACATAGAGACGGTGGATCTATCCAATAACTTCTTGTCCCAGATACTCCCAGGAACACTGGTGAGACTGCAACACCTCACAAGCCTCTACCTGCACAACAACAAGTTCTCATACATTCCCGACAAAGCTTTCGACCAGCTCTCCCAGCTGCAGGTAGTAACTCTGTACAACAACCCCTGGTCCTGCAGCGATAGCCAAAACATCCCTTACGTGCTGCAGTGGGTGCAGGGCACAGCTGCCCGTGTCGTGGGGGCCCCCTGTGCTGACCAGCCCTGGCCCTGGGCGAGCACCACGCCGGCCCCGGCCCAGCCCACGGCCCTGGACTCCAGCCCCATGATCAAAGGCACGAAGGCGGCGGACAGGGAGACTTCTGCCGCGGCACCTGAGCCCACCAAAGTGACCAAAACGCACAAACAATTTAAAGCCAAGGAAGTCGCTCCCTTGGCGACCCAAAGCCACCCGGTTCTGTTCCCCGGCACGGACCGGCCCCTGCTCCACTCCCCCGACGGCCCCCAGGAGGCCGCGGCCACACGCACAATCCACGTCCAGGACTCCTCCGAGGGCAACGCCAGCCTGGCCCCCGCCACGGGATCCTCCACCACTCCCATGACTTTAAGCATCACCAGTGGCATGCCAACAAACTACTCCAAGATGCCTCAAAGCACAACCGCTACCTTAAGGAAGGAGGAGCCCACGCCGAGTGCCCCCGACGCGCGCGTGCCCTCCCGTGCCAGCCGCTGGGAGATGGGGCTGCTGCTTTACCTCGCAGCGCTGCACGCCGTGGCCCTGCCTCTGGACTAAGGGCTTGCACCCCGTGGAAGTTACTGAGCTTATTCCTGTGATCGCAGCTGGAGTTAACACATCCAGCTGAAACAATGAATCAGAATGAAAGAAATTCAAAGTTCTGACTCTGATCTAAAGGAAGTAACAGTTCTTAAAGACGTGCACACTAATGTCTTGATACTAAGCTGCTACTTATTTTCATATGTCTTAATTGAGTACAACTAATCTATTATTTTGTTTTTAAAAATGTGCTTATTTTGTATTTAAATTTTTCATTTTACTTGCACAGAATAAACACATCAGAATTTTAAGTACTGATTTTATGTATGATTTTGTCGTTGAACAACTGGAAAAAAACAGAAGGCCTGTATCATATCTGCATTGTCTTGCTTGACCTGCCAGTGAGCAATTCCTGTAATATAGATTCTTTGTAAGTTATGATGACATGCAAAAGAAAGGGAAAAAATAAAGGAACTAAACTGAGCTGTTTCACTAATCAGAAGTTATTCCTGAGCAAAATCGCTAGCATGTATATCTATGTTTGCTTCATATGTATTAGAGCATTTTAAATATGAAGAACAACAGTTTTGAATTTAGGAAATAAATACGACAATGCCATGATGTCTGCTAAGAGGGTGTAAATTGAGAAGGCAACATGATCCAGCGTCAGCATGGGACAGTGGTAGGGGCCGGCATCTTTCTGCTCTGGCTTGACTTAGACACTGCAGGCAAGTTATTGCTCTCTCCATATTTAAAAAAAAAAAAAAAGAAAGAAAAAAAAAAGATAAAAGTAGAGAAAAATGCCAGATGTTCAATGCCATGACACTGTCAAACGGCAAGGAGTTATCTACCCAAATTAATGACCTGGAACTCCTTGACTTTATGTCAAGCGACATCCTGAAATGTTAATATGTTCTGCTTAAAAGAATACCACAAATCAGCCAGAACGTAGCAAACTACTATCAGTAAAATGAAATACCAGCCAATCTCTAACACAAGTCATGTAACAAATCAATTAAGCAATTAGCTGGTGAGCTGTCATCAAAACAATCCTGATTCTTGTGACTTCAAAGAGAATGAATTCAGTCCATGGCACTGAACATGCCCAAATCCCTGCTTTCTAAGGGCGAGCATGGATGCTCTTCTCCTCGACATCTGCACCGTCAGCCAGTAGAAATAGTCGCACGCATGGTTCTGTCCACTCTAGGAAAATTATTTAAATTATGGCAAAGGTACTTGATATACTACAGATGAAGTTTTGCAAACAGCATGAAATGAAAACTGAAGAACAAGCTAATTGAAAAAGTATTATCCACTTAATATTACAGATCTTATATGATGTTTTCCATTCATTCCAGGCCATTTAATTTCCAGTTATTGTAGCATGAAGGTGCTGCAAAACCCAGAAAACCTCACAACTGAGACTGGAGTCCCCTACCTGTTTCTCCTAAGGTGTCAATGGGGCTGTAGATCATTTACAACCACTGGTATCAGAGAAATGACAACTTTCCAATTGTGAACAGTATTTCTATAACCGGAAACGTGTTTTAATTTCTAACAGTAAATGTTACACAATGGATTTGTACAGTTATTTCATTGGCATTTAAGTGAAAATAAAGTTATGTTTGTATTGAACGGAACTAGCGACTGTGCTTCTTTTCAAATAAGGAAAGTAATACCAATAAATGGCTAGCGTTGTATTATACAATCCTGTTTAAAGCAGACATTTGCTGCTTTATCAGACCATCCTCACGTCTTATGGGGGAAATTACGGTTATATTAAAGTGTATTATTTAGATACTGATATATCTCTATTATTGTTTAGCAATAAGCTGATGAGATGATCGCAACATTGGGACTATCCTTCCCCTTCCTACCCTCGAGAACTTAGAAATACCAAAAAAGTCCCTGCTGCCGCTCTCTTTGGACAGTCCCTGTGCTTGCTAAGTGCTGGCTGACTCTAACACGGCCCCAGCCTAATTCCCATGCTCAGAACTCAGCCATTCCCAGAACTGCCTCATTCACATGGCCTCATCCCACACAGTGGGAGCAGCTGGGCTTGCAAGGCAGGACTGAGCACAACATGAGGTGCTGTGGCTGAACTGCTTGATTTGAGGAAATTACAGGAAATACTGCATGTGTCTTTGCTGCAGAATCAGTACAGGATGCCAAATTCTATTGCCTTAAAAAAACCTACACGGAATCAACTTTAAAGGCTCTGAGAATGTTTCACCCATAATGAGATAATCTGATGGCAACAGGAAATCACTATTTTCCAGAGGTTATTTGGGGCAAATTGCAAGCCCCCACACTTGCTATCCAGACTTCTAACTTCTCAGCATGCTAATAAAAGCCTGCAAGTGGAAATGGGGCCGTGGGGTTTTCCAAAGGCACGGGCAGGATTGGGAAGCTGGATCCCAGACCCAGAGCTGGGTATGAAATGAGCCGGCACCGCCGAGCTCCCTCCCAAACCCCGCCTGAGCTGTGCAGCACAGGGCTTCTTGCTCAGACTGCTTTCAGTAAAGCAGACTGGAATTTAGGCTTCCTGGTATTTTTCTGGAATACGAATGAGTCGATAAGGCAGCAGGGAGGAGGCAGAAGTGTGGGAGCCGAGCACTTGTTGCTGGGCAACTGCGCAGCCACTCTGAGCTAAGCCCCAGGGCCTGGGTTTGTAAACACGCTGGGCACTCAGACCTCCAGAAATACAAAATAATCTATTCTCGGTGAAATTGGTACCCAAAACAACTATTTAGCGCTTCAGGGCAATATTCAAAATACCCAGAAAAGCTCTGGAACTCCTCTAATAGCTGTGTGCTCGCTCTGGAAAGGGTAAAATTGCTGTGGGGATTGCTGCGGTCTGCAGCAATAACTCAGAGGGTTTTATTCCTATTAATTAGTTTGGGATCAGCTTTAAAACCTAATGGCAGTAGTTCAAGATCAATATTTATTGATTTATGGATCATTTTAGTAACAGGGTAGGGATTAAAAACAGAAGAGCACTGGCTCCAGAAGCTGGGTTGTTGCCCAGGAAACAAAATGTGAAGATAGATGACAGAAGGAATTAAATTTCACAGCACAAGAAGGACATAAACTGATCCAGATATATCAGTAAAATGACTCAACAATGCCTTAGCAACAAGATCTCCAACCTAAAAAAAAAAAAAAAAAAAATAAAGGGAAAAAATAACCCCAAAAAACCCCAGCCTGCTACAGGCCCTCAAACAGCCTGGCAGCTCCAATCTAAACAGTTTTTCCACATTTCACACCTTGAAAACACACCTGGCTCAGAACCAGAAGACAAACACCCCAAATAAGCTCCACTTAGCCACATCCCTATGAGAAGAGATGATGCCAGAGCATCATCCTAGAGCAAAGCCCTTCCTGCTGGTTTGAAAGGCAGCCCTGCCAGGACGACTGAACAGTGCAGCTGCTGAAGAGAAAGGTAATAACTCCCCTAGCAGCAAGGCTCGTGTCAAAGTACAACAGTATTTGCATTAATAGCCCACACCTGGATAAAATGTTCAGAAATCTGCTCCTTCCCACCCTCTCTAAAGGCAGGAGTGCTTGGCTGACTGGACCATGGCAGTTTCGCCCAGGAAGGCAGCTTTGGATAAATTACTTTTTCTACTTTTAAAGAAGGGGGAGGTGAGTTAGGCCTAGCAAACATGTGGTGCAAACTTTTGTCTTGATTTACTTCCAGAAATTCTTTCACTGCAGATGAAATAACCATTTCTTGCTCTGCAAATGAAGGAAACTCTGCATGTCAGGTCTGCACAGAATACATAAGGATGCCTCGGATCACTGCCAGGCACAGTCACTTTTTAAGATGGGTTATCACTACTCTCTGCATTTGTATGCCTAATTTCTTGTCTGAACAAGGCAGGATAACAATGCAGGCATTTTGTTTTACCTGACATGAAATAAGACTGTGTCTAATGGAACAAAATGGAGAAGAAAAACGTGGCAAGCAAACAGAGAGTGTTTTAAAGAGAATTCAAAAGACTGCCTTTGCTTCTAACTCTATGTGTGTAAGGGGCTTAAACATTAGGGATCTTGCTAAAAAAAAAAATAAATTTTAAAGGGGGGGAAAAAGCATCCAGGCTGCCCTTGAGCCAGCCCCTTCTGTCAGCACACCTGCAGGTTTCATGGACTGTTGTGTGGCTTTTGAAGACAAAAAATCAGGACAGAAGATAAGTCATGCTACTCCGAGGCAAACCAGCCTCCCCAGTGCTGTCAGCACACCCCCACCAGCAGCACCTCAGCACAGAGAGCAGCTTCAGCAGCTCATCCAATCTTCAGAGCTGCCTCTGACCACACCCGGGGTGAGCACAGGGATTTCCCTTTCCTTAACACCTCTAGGAATTACTCCTGTCATGGGTGTAATTACTACAAAATGACAGTTTTGGTTTAGGAAACAACGCAAAAATACTGTCAGCAAATTTCAACAAATAAGCTATTTTCAGACTCTGTTACCAAGCTGGTGTCTCTTACATACACTTGACACCTTTGACTGACAGGCTCATTTCAGAGTGGGAAGGTGAAAGGTTTCTTACCGCCGAGCGATGTAGTAGAAAACAGGATTGCCAACTTTGGATGTCCCAGCTTGGTAGAAAATATTTAATGTTTTCAGTGCTTTGAACTCCTCCTTTTCATGTACCTGATGCCTAAAAAGCAATACATTGACAACAACTTTCACAACTGCCTTTTAAACAAATTTTAAAAATCCCAAACCCTCTTTACTTCCATCTCTAAACAAAAGTATTAAGTTCACACAATCCTGAGCCTTCCTTAAATCACATGTTATCACCATCTCTGGTTCTCAATTCAGTTTTTTTAATTAAAATCTACTCAGAAACCTAAAAAGGTTTATGTAGACTCAGCTTCTTAAACTCCCCTTCAAAATAGAGGGAGTCTTGATAGCAGTGAGAGGCTTAAGAACTGCTGACACCTCCTCACATGGTAAAGTCTAGAAACCCACATTGTGTGTCCCCACCACAATAATCTCATTACCTTGTCATAAACTCTTCAAACTTGGAACTAGTGAGATTTAAGCTGGACCAGTGTGTATCTGCCACAGGTTTGTGCTCAGGAGGCCCCAGGTAGGCAAGAAGCGTTGCCATCTTGTCAAAAGGTCGTCGTCCAACAGCCTTGTGGTCCCTAAGAACAATGTGTTCCTTGTCAGGAGAGCCCTTCTTTACTCAGCAATTCCCCTTTTTTTTACCCTTCCTCACCCGGAACAAGCTGGATTTTTTTTTTTTAAAGTATGAGAAGTCCTCAATGACTGATATTCTTCTCAGTAATAAGAGACACATAGGAGAATATTTCCAAATATTAAGAGCTTTAAGCTGAGGGAAGGGAGATTTAGATTGGGTATTGGGAAGGAATTGTTCCCTGGGAGGGTGGGGAGGCCCTGGCACAGGGTGCCCAGAGCAGCTGTGGCTGCCCCTGGATCCCTGGCAGTGCCCAAGGCCAGGCTGGACACTGGGGCTTGGGGCACCCTGGGACAGTGGAAGGTGTCCCTGCCATGGCAGGGGGTGGGATGGGATGAGCTTTAGGGTCCATTCCAGGGCTCTGACAGCTTTCCCCTCGGCACAGCCCTCCTGCCAGGCCTGCAGCCCCACCTGTTGCTGGACAGGTACTGGCCGATCTTCTCCTGGTTGTTCCAGAGCAGGCGGTGCAGCGCCAGCACGTTGCCGTCGCTGATGAAGGACAGGCTGTGGTTGACGGTGTCGCTGGCAGGGCAGTCGGACGCGATGTCCAGGAAAAACCTGCAATTCAAACCAGGACTAAGCATTGCTGGGGGAGGGAGAGCAGGGGCTGTGAGGGCACTGGGAGCTCTCTCCCCACACGCTGCAGCCTGTGTGCCGTCCCCAACCCGTACCTTCGTGCCGCGTCAAAATTGCTCTTCACAAAGTCATTAAAAGGCCGCATGTGCTCCTCTTTTGTAAACAGCACGTGGTTGGCAATGCTCTGAAGGATCTAAAGGAAAAAAAGATGGCAAACACACACAAAGGATTAATGTATTCACTGTTACAGTAATTAACACAAATATTTCTGCCAGTGAAGTTAAACTGGCAGAAACAGTTTATTTTCACTTGCTTTCTTGAGGTTTCACAACAAAAGGCCAGTAAGTCAACTAATTCAAAATACATTAACTTTCAAAGTCTTTTCTTTCACATACTTTTAAACACTAGCAAACCAGTTCACTTGTTTATGAACTTTAAACTAGGAAAATAAATCATCTTTCAAACCACCAGTAAGTTATTAACTATTTCTCCTGGAACTTAAGACAGGTTAGTAAAAGCAGTAGCACACCCCTATTTAAAGAAAAATATAATTTCTCAACATTTACAATGTGTAATATGCACAGGCCACAGAATTTGTATGCCATCATTAAACCTTTTTAAAAATTTTTTTACAAGAAATATGACCAAATGAGATTAAAGACAGCAAAAATTCCTTCTTTAGTAGTAGGATGAACTTGATCAATGCTGGCTGCTGTTACCCTCACTGTGCTCACAGGAACATCGGTCTCTTTGTTTGTTTCCAAATGAGAAGTTCAAGGGAAGGGCTGGAATTCCGCTCTCTTATCCATCATTTTGGCAAAGTGTTTGTCCCCATCCTTACGTTGCTGAGAGCTCAAACAATGCCACGATGCATAAACACAGCACAGACACTGCACTTTCAATAAACGTGACGGTTGTACAAAAAACTCCCGAGTTTCCCTACATTTTCTCATACTGGTCAAAGAGCAGTACTGAAGCAGGTAGAACATAAAATACGGGCACGTAAAAAATCTTTCTGGATTCACCTTTGACATGAGCTTCAGCCCCCGCTCGATCCTGGGCGGGGGTTTCTTGTCCAGGATGCCCGCCTCGTACGGGGACACGATGGCGGGGTTGATGAAGCGCAGGAACATGGCGCTGCCCACGGCCCCGATGCTGTTCTGAGGGAAGCGCTGGCTCACCACCTGTGCACGGACAATTACACACAACAGTCCTGCATTAAGCAAAGGGAAGGGGCTGAGAAAAGCCTTGCGTGCCAAGCCAAGCCTAAGCATTCCTTCCACACCGATCATGCTCAGCGCACTGCAGTGGGACTCTCTTGCATCCCAGAGAACCAGAACAAGAGGGGAAGGAGCGGGGCTCTCCGACAGCAGCTGGCTCTCCCCCAGCTGCAGCTCAGCTCCCCTGGCAGGGACACGGCTCCCAGAGCTCCTGGCCAATGTCTCAGAGCTGACCCCAGGCAGGGCCCTGCCCCTGGGGTGCTGCAGCCCCAGCCTCAGGTGTGCACTGCCCTCCCCCAGCTCAGGGAACGCCCTTCAGCTCCTGGGTCCTTTATCTGTGTGTTTGTAACTGCACAACTGAGCCAGGAGCCTCTCCAGCAGTAACACTGCTGCTGCACGGTTCCAGGAGAAAGTTTCAATTTGTGAGGAGCAGCTATTTGCAGAAATACCCTTCAGAACCACCACCTGTCCACAGCAGCACAGGAGCCAGAGCTGAGTGGCCAGTGCACTCCTCTGCCTACACATACACTGTGTAAAACCACTGAGCAGATTTAAAATATTGTCCTTTGCCATCCAGGAAAAAAAAAATAATTCTGAAGATGTTGTAAAAAAAAGGAAATCTCTTTTCTTCTAGAAAATCAACTATGCATTACTAAGAGGAGAGTTGTTCTTTGAATATCTTTCATTTAACTTTGAAAAGTTAAAGACAAAGCTTCCTGACAAAAATAAAGTTCTTAGATATGCAACATGTGGTTTTATAAAACATTAATATCTGTATGGGTATTTTGTAATGAGTAACAACGGTTATTCAAAATGAGTCAGATTCTTCCTTTCCAAAGAATAGAATTAGCAAACTTGGTATTATCACGTATAGTTCAAAATAAAAAAACCTCCAAACAAATCCCAGTTTAGTAAAATACTTCAAAACATAACTAATGCAATCTCAAATCATGCTGCTTAAACCAGACAAAGCCATTAGTACAAAATACACCAAGAATCACTTTGGTTCAGTAGCAACTCCAGTCAGTTACCGTGTGATGCAATTACTGATATTTTCTTGTAAAATACTGGTTTGCCCACAGCTTTTGCATTTTAAACATGATTACTATTCTGCTCAATTACAGCAAAAATAAGAGAGTATTTAATAAAAGTCTAAATCTCCATTCTGGTTGATTCATACTTTATATTTTCAGGTCACTGCCAAAGAAAAGAATAAGTCTGAACTTCTAAAGACAACGCTCTAAAGCAACCCACAGATCTAAACTCTAACACAGAAAGTTACTTAAAATGGGAAATCTGCTTTCCTCAGGAAATAATACAAGTGCTAAAGTTGGGGTTTTCTTGCTTAATCACAAAGCAAACAAAAGAACATGTGTCAGAAACAAGTCCCATGAGCCTCTTTCCAGTACCCCACAAATATTAATTGTTCTTTGCCCAGGATGCAAGCTCAGGTTATCTGCCAGAGTGTTAAAGCAGCTCAACAACCCCAGATTTTTTTTTCAAAACCAAAGAAAACATTTTTCTTCCACAATTTTTTAATTTGAAGATGGTGGCAAGGCTAGAAGAGTCAGAATATTAAATACTAAGCAGTAATGTTAAAAATGTCTCATTTACTCAAATAGGCACACAGAGAATATTTTAAATCTAACTTAATTCCAGTGTTAATTGAAATGAAAGCTATTTTGTGCCAGAATTAGTAGAATGATTTTACAGTGAGGTCAAATAGACTGAAGTGAAGATATTTTGAACAAACAGCAAAAGATTTCTGTTGTGCTTTGAAAGAAATGGCTAATAAAAAGGTCTCCAAACTTACTGATTTTTTGTTTTCCTTTTTTTCTTTTACGGTAGCTTTATTCAGTAGAGAGTGGCAAGTTGCCTACAGAACAGAGATGAGCACAAACAAGTCACAGCACCAACTACATACAGCAACAAAAAACCAATGTTGACTTGTACATAAATTACACAGTAAAATGTAACAAACATAACCAACAAAAAATGAAATATATAAACTAAAGACTGATGATGGAGTTTTTATTCCACAGTTTTATTACATTTTATTTACAAAGCACTAATACAAAACAAGCAAATGTTGAATTTCAATCATTTCTACTATTTCTGGCTAGATTAAAAGTCAAACCACATCAATGTGCTCATGATACACAATCTTGGGCCTTAAATGGTGTATTCAGCTTTCAAATATATTTTACCATCCCCAAATAATTTTAACAGTACAAATAGTAGTGTTATACCTTTGAAATACATATTACTTTAAAAATTAAATTTAGAGTTTTAAATCTTCCCAATGTTTCTCTGTGTGTCCTTCAATTTGGTTAGACCTGTGAACCATCAGGGTTATTACCACTGTGAGAGGTAACTCTGTCATGAAACACTCTCTGGACAAAGGCAGAAAAAAGCTACAGTCTATGTCAATTTATTAGAGATTTCCAAATCAAGAGATCTGACTTGATTATGCTTATTTCTGCATTTCACTGAGATGCAAAGGGACCCACCAAGAAGACTCCAGTTCTGTCCTATTTCCAGCAGGATCTGAGCAAAGCCCCAGCCCCTCGTGCCCTGCTCCCCAGCCAGAGGTGCATCAACGCTCCCGGGAGCTGGGACAGGGCTGGGCATCCCTGGGAAGCCTCCAGCAGCACCCAGGGCTGGCTGCCAGCCAGCCTGCAGCACTCAGCCACCTCCAGAGTGTCACACTGGCACTGGCAGAGAGCTTCCACGAGTTAAGGATGGAACAGAATGAAAAGCAAACAACCCAAACCAGCCAGTAAAACTCTCTGCTAAGCAAGATGAACTGAAACTTGTGCAGGACCTATTAACATTTAACCACTGGCACATCTGCCAGCTTTCCCTGTGTAATTTCCACGAGTGGCTTCTGGAGCAGTTGTACACACACTCTACTCACTGAGATACTGCAGCTAGAGGAAAATTTCCACCTCGCTTTCCTAAGAAAAACCATGTATGTTTGTGGGGATGACAGAGGCAGCAGAGATTCTCTGCAGGAGTTACTGTGAGCATGCTTGTTCTCACACCACACTCCTGACCATACATTACCTGTAAGGAGCCAGGTGAATCTGTCCCAGTAGCCAGTTATTGATGTTTCCAAAGGAAAACACTCACTGGGCTCTGTTCCCAAAACCGAAACACCAGCCAGCAAAGATGCCAATATCCAGCTAAAGACACCGTTTCTGTGAGGTTGCCACAGCGATTAAAATCAGCTACTGATCATTTACAGAACACACCTGGTGAGCATTCTTCACACACAGTTACTTTAAAACTCTAAGCATAAAAAACCACCACAAAATTCAGTCTTGTTTACTCTCACACTACTGCTTGGGGTGGAACACACTCACCTTTTTAAAAGGGAAGTTATCTTATAAAAATCACCTATTTGGTTCTTATGATAAAAATGGATTAATGCCCCCAAATCAGATCTTGATTGTACTTTCTTTCGGGTAAAGGCCAGACTCTTCAAAACTCTCTGGAACTTTAAGTACAGAATGACTAACACTATTTGTGATGAACAAACACTTGTACAGAAATCTAGCTGTTACTAGAAACAGTTAAAGTAGTAAATACTGAAGCTAAATATCAGTTAATACCACTTGTATACCTGCCAGGAAATCATCTCTTTTGGGAATAAATTACCCTTATTACCACACACAGTAAAGGCAAGAATAAAACCAACAGACTTGGAAAGGCTTCCCCAGAAGAATCTCTGGGAACGCCTGCTGGTGAGCACATTCTAGAAATTCTGTTTCATGTAGAAATTACCAATGGTTTGCATAGAAATAATTTCTACCAATGTACCACTGAAATGGCAATAATCTGATAGGTCCTGGTAACAGCACATAAACCTAATTCTGGGATGAGGTGTGGGAGAATGTAACCTCCAGCAACAGAAGGAACAACCAAGGCTGTGTGTGATATTTTCAGTAACACTCAAATATTCTTCTAGTTGACATCTGTGACACTGTGGCCACGAAGGAGACCAATCCGCCCACCTCATTTCCTGACTACAAAAACCAAACACATCAAAAAACCCCAAAGTCACTCTGCCACCAACCCAAACACAGCCACTGTCAGGAAGAGAAAGCAATGTTTCAGAGGCCTTTTACAGAGCTGTCAGAGCAGGAACAAGGCTCAGCATCTGCACACCTGGCTCAAAGCAAGGGCTCACAACAACCAGACCACAACAGTCCCAACACACATTCCCTGCTCTCACTCCCAAGCTCTGGGGATTGCAGCAGCTGCCCTGATCACCCCAGCACTCCCTGTGCAAACGGGACCGGAGAGGATTTTTGTCACTCATCATTAGTTCACACAGGTCAGAAAATCCATTTGCTTGGCTTTGCTTTAGACCTAAACACAGACTATGACTGAAAGGCAAGAAGTAGCTCTTCCAGAGCACTTCACTGAGACCACAGCTCCACTCTTCCACCAGGCACAGCATTTCTGTGACAGTCCTCCAACTGGACTGGAAACTGTATTCCCAGTGAGCCCTGAGGGAACTCCTACTTGGATTTTTAGCAACAGCCGAATCCATCACAAACACACAAGGAGACCCAGCAGGACACTGGGCTCAGCAGCCACAGAGCAGAGGAGTTGGGGATGGAGGTCAGGGAACCTGGGTACTTTCAGTCACCTCCTCATTGCCAACCTAAGCCTCAAAACACCACTTAGCCCCTCTGTTCAGACTTGTGTTATTTAACAGAAGTCTGAGAAAAGTCTTTAGAGATGCCCCCTGTGTACAGCACCAAGCTCCAAACTGCTGGAATTTCACAAACCAACCCCAAAGCTTAGGGGCAGGCAACCACTGCAGGCATACCTGGTATAAACAATGGCACACACTGCGCAGCTGGGGTGGGAACTCCGAGGAGGAATTAATGATTGCCTGAAAAAACTTGTCTGTCATTTGCAAGAGACTCCGCTGGTTCTCTTCAAGGCTTTCTGTGGGCTCCAGCCTGAAACAGACCCACACATGTATGACCAGCAATCAAACACGACACAAGCTGCACTTACATCCTTGGTAAGAACCTCATTTCCTCTTTTTCTTATGGAAATACTTGTGATCTTTTACACGAAAGTTTCCATCACTATTTTAAACCATGGAAGGTACAAATAAAAGGTCATGTAAAGCTCAGTAAGGAACAGACAGCTGTAGGTGGGATTCTCTCAGACCATTTCATGCAACATGCATACACAATTCCAACTGATAATTGCATTATCAGTTTCGTGATGGTTTATCTGAAAGGAATTTTTGAGGTAGCCACAGATGCTTGATGGTTAAAGTATTAGTTAGAAGGTCTATCTTTGGGTAAGATACTTAAGAGATGAATACTTATAATTTTTCTAAGAGTTAGAGATAATTTAAAGCAATAGAGCAAGAGGGCTGCAGAGAGAATTAATGTGTCTGGAAAAGTGAGAGGTACAACAGTATGAAAGCATGAGAAAAATATCTGCAACAAGGAAAAAGGAATCCTATTACATACAATGACTGGGAATCACGTTTACAGATAAATACATTTGCTGCTCGCCCTGAATCTCAAACCTTGTTGGATCCACCTCAAAGCTGACGTGCTGCCACTCAGGGGATGTGATCACAGTCCGCAGCAAAGGTTCCAACAGCTTCTGCAAATATGTAGCACCATAGACCTGTGTGCAGGGCAAACAAGAACAGAGGCCAGACTGACGCAGCAATTCACAGGAACGATGCAAAGTTCTGGAAGCTTTCAAGAGCCTGAAAACACTTGATCTATTTTGGCATAAGCCAAATTCCTGTAAAACTCAGGTTTGCACATTATAGTCTCACCTCTGGAACACAACCGAGATCAATTTCTACAGGTATTTTAATTAATTTCCAATTTAAAGAAAACTAACAACCATACTAAAACGCAGGGACTCTTTCTTAGAGCACTGACTCCACACTTTACCTCTGTGAACAACTTTTTAAACTGAAATGGGACCACAAACAAGACCTCAGACTTTACCAGAACAGTCTTCCAGCTGGCACTGGCCCAGAATCACTCATATAACTGAATTAGTCAGAAAAGCAAAGTGTTAGGGGGATAAAGCCAGGGGGGATACCTACTTTTTAAGGGCCTGAGCATAACTTATCTATGAGATTCAGTTCACGAAATGTTAAAACAGAAAAAGAAAACTCCCTAAACTTAACAGATGTGAGAGCTGAGACTAACTAAAACCGAGACCCAAAGGCAACTCTGTATGGTTTTCATCTCATCCCATTACTCAAGTGCTTAACCCCACAGACTGGCAGCTTTGTATTTCTGTATTACTAAACTTTTCCTGCTATTGAAGAGATCTGTAGCAGAGAAAAAAATGAGATAATGTACCTTAAAACAGAAAGTCATTATTTTACTGGCTAAGCTGTTTCCTCGGAAGAGTGTCTGCATGGAGTCTGCCAGCTCGACCTCCTTTGAGAACATATTCCAGAGGAGCTGGTAGAGCAGGTGCCGGGAATCAAAGAGTGTGACCAGGACACGAGCCAGCTCATCCTTAGAGGGAGGAGGAAAGTGTTAATCTGACTCGCAGGGAGCCAAGGCAAGTATAAAACCCAGCATTATGACAAAACCACCAAGCATTTTGCAATAAAGCTTTGTCTGCTACGGGCTCTGGCAGGTAAATATCAAATTACACAAACACAATCTCTCTGCAAACATTTCCTGTGCTACTGCTTGTCTAAAAATCTGCCTCAGGATATCTAGTTATACAAATTCATAATGGTTATCCAGACAGACAAGCAGTTACTCTGCTGTATAACAAAGCCCAACTCATCTTGCTAAAATCTAGAAGAGCAAATACAATTCTGTGTGTCTGCATTAAAGCACACACCACCTGTAATAAATAACCAGCCTGGATGCATTTATTATAATAACTGTATATAAAATTATTTCTAGACATTACCTGAAAATTTACTATAAAAATGTAGTTTATCATCAAGACCTGAACTTAGATTCAGTAAATTTTTTAAGAACATACTAAGAAAGGCTAGCTATTGTTGGTGGTAGCTCTATTCTCTCTGTATCAGACTCTTGTTGGTACAGTTGTCAAATCTTATTATTTTAAAAAAATGTAGGAAATAAAATGCATGGACCAACTCACCCACTGAGAACAAGGCACCACATTGGCTAAAGCCATAGCAATAGGAAGCTCCCCCTGATCACCCATCATCGTAACCAACTCCACCAATCTCTCAAAGCGATCAGCTAGCACTGTTTCTGCCAAGGTATCAAACTCTGTCCCCTGCTGCAGAATTTTGGTGAGGACTTCCATGAACGTGGCTCTCGTCTGGAGGTCCTTATGGTAGCCCAAGCCTGATGAAGAGAAGCCACAAGTACTAAGGAGGATGTAAAAGCACGGGGCACAGCGAGTGCCCGGCAGGCGGAGCCGCGCGCCCACCACCTGCGGGGCGTTACCTATGGAGTGCATGAGGCCGCTGTCCACGTTGGCATTGAGCAGGTTGGACATGGCCAGCACGGTGCAGTGGCGCAGCGATGCCAGCCTGCGCGACATCCCGCGCTTGCGCCCGCCCGCCGCCGCCCCGTCCTCCTCCGCCTCGCTGCAGTCGTTCAGCAGGTTCATGAACAGCGTGAAGTACCTGGGGACAGGCCCTGACGGTCACACGTGCCCTGCACGGCAGCCAACACACAACAATTCCCCCCAAAACCTCACCCACGGCAGCCAGCACACAGCAAATCCCCCAAAACCTTACCCACAGCAGCCAGCACACAGCAAATCCCCCCAAAACCTCACCCACGGCAGCCAGCACACAGCAAATCCCCCCAAAACCTCACCCACGGCAGCCAGCACACAGCAAATCCCCCCAAAACCTCACCCACGGCAGCCAGCACACAGCAAATCCCCCCAAAACCTCACCCACGGCAGCCAGCACACAGCAAATCCCCCCAAAACCTCACCCACGGCAGCCAGCACACAGCAAATCCCCCCAAAACCTCACCCACGGCAGCCAGCACACAGCAAATCCCCCCAAAACCTCACCCACGGCAGCCAGCACACAGCAAATCCCCCCAAAACCTCACCCACGGCAGCCAGCACACAGCAAATCCCCCCAAAACCTCACCCACGGCAGCCAGCACACAGCAAATCCCCCCAAAACCTCACCCACGGCAGCCAGCACACAGCAAATCCCCCCAAAACCTCACCCACGGCAGCCAGCACACAGCAAATCCCCCCAAAACCTCACCCACGGCAGCCAGCACACAGCAAATCCCCCCAAAACCTCACCCACGGCAGCCAGCACACAGCAAATCCCCCCAAAACCTCACCCACGGCAGCCAGCACACAGCAAATCCCCCCAAAACCTCACCCACGGCAGCCAGCACACAGCAAATCCCCCCAAAACCTCACCCACGGCAGCCAGCACACAACAAATCCCCCCAAACCTCACCCACGGTAGCCAACACACAGCAAATCCCCCAAAACCTCACCCCCACCCCGAGGAGCCTCCTCGCAGCACAGCCCAAACCTTAACTGTGCTCCCACAACCTCACTGTGTCCCAAACTTTCATGCATATTCTCCCCAATGCTGGTGTGCCTCTACCAACAGATGTCTTCAAAGAGAGTTTAAGTTTTGTGGATAAAAATAAATAAAACTACAGTATCAAATCGAGCTAATCCCTGCCACGATAGAAACACGTATCTGCATTAAGCAGAAACAAAGCCAAATTTTCTTATTATTTTCTAAATGGAAATGTTTCCATAAACCTGCAAGGCAGAGATTTTGAAATGGGACACAGAAGAGGTAATTCCTGTTGGGATAATAAAATTATTTCTGCTGGAAGGAAAACACAGTTTGTAATAAAGGTCATATAGTGCTTCTCTTTAGAGTGATTGTATAGAGAAATAGTTAAAAGTCACTATTTACTTGAGAAATAATTGAGATTTTGCTTCCATCAACTCAACACCATCTCCTTCTTCAGGCTGGAGTGGAAGCCCAGCAAGAAGAGAGACCACTGCTTCCATACTCGCCTGGTCCAAATCTCTGAAAAATAAAATTTAACAAATAAAATATAAGTCACTTTTTCCTATAGCTCTAACTGCAGATGAAAACCAGCATTTTTAATAATAAAAAGGTATTCTACTACAGTTCTGTCCATCATGAAGACAGCTCTTATATTTTGTGGTACAGGTTCTAAATTAGAAAATACATTAAAAGGAGCCAAGTCATTTAAGACTAAGTATTAAATATAATTCTGCTGTTGCTCACCAAAGCTTCAGTTCCAATTTTCGTGGATATCATGGATAATCCATGGATATCAAATGCCACCTGGAATACTGTTACAGGTGAAGAGTGTCCCTTCTTACCTTGTCAAGCATTTCACATCCTCGTCTGTTGCTTGATTAGATGTTCCCATCACCCAGTCTGTCAAATATTCCACCATTTTGTTCCTGTTACATATAAATACATTGCTTTAGCTTTGTTGGGGTTTTTTACCAGTCTGCATCACACATTAAATTGTCACACGTGTTTTAGTATCACCACAAACTAAATAATATCTTAATGCAGCACCAGGCTCAGAATTCTGAAGACAAAGATGTGGAAACTATCCCTGTACCAGGAATGGTGGGACAAGGTTTTTGGTTTCTTTTTGTAACCACATAATCAAAACAAACTACACTTGCCCACAGTACACTACCCTGTAAGTCACGTAATGCCATCCTTACCTAAATTTCATTTCTTGACAAAATGAAAGGTCATCTCTCCTTTCCATCATTACTTCTACTAACTGACAGAGCTTTGTTTTGATTTGAATGGCATGTACCAGATTTCCAAGCACACGCACATACCTGAAGAAAAAAGTAAAAAGATTCATTAAATATTTCATGCTACTTCACTTCCTCCCCCCCCACCGAGAAAGGCCCTGCATCAGTAGCAAATTTCTTCTGGCCAAAGAAGTTTTCTGTCAGTGTAAAACTAAACTGAAAGATGCCCTTCAGCTGGTTTTTAACCACTAACACCAATGTACAGAAAGTAACCAGGAATGCCTATGGGAATGGGGCCAAGCTATGGAATGGTCAGTGCTTTAAAAGACAAAAGTCACTCTCCAGCAATGCACTTTATGCTACAAAACCAATCTATGTGATTATTGAAGTTGTCAGAACCATAAGGAGGATTGGAAAATCAGCTGCTGCTTCTCCATGGACACAAACAGAAAAGATATAAAGTAGAAGGCTACAACTCACTTAAACATAAAGCCTGTGTGTAGGAAGATCGAGAGGGCTCCTTACCTAACGAGATTCAGCATCATTGTCTCAATGCTCGCTTGTCCAAGGTGTTCTGAGCTCCCTTCTGTGTGATTGTCAAGCAAATTCTTCATTATAGCAATGGTTTGCTCTACAAATTGTGTGTTGGTGTCAGTTAACAAGACCTACAGGAAGAAAATTTCTGGTCTTAATTTTTCACACATAAAACCAAAAAAAAGGGTATTTGCCAAATATACTGCAGCATTTCAAAATCTCACGGACAAGCATTTTTCTAGTTACCACCAAGCCAAGAGAATTCCAATACATATCAAGATTCAATATGTGAATGCTGCCAGCTAAAAGGATCCCACAAACAATCTCACAGATTCTGCACGCAAGAGTTCACTAATTCAAGAATGTTAAATACAGCCTGGAATCACAACCACAATAATCCTTAACATGTGCTGTGATGATCACTCTGCTCACAGAGGGTGTGCACAGAACACAAACAGGGACCCGTTTCAGTCACCCGGGGGAAAGACAGGACTGACACAAACGTGAATAACGTATCACCACTTTACCTGTCCTTGAGAATCAAAGAACTTGCTGATGGTATTCTTCAGTTTGTTGAAGAGCATTGGATAAAGCGCTGGACTGAGCTCCAGCCCCACCAGGTCTTTGATGTTGGTCCTTATCTGCAGCCCCACCTTCTCATGGTTGCAGACCATCAGGGTGAGCAGGCGGTCGATGAATTTGCTGACCGGGGTCTCCACGCTGCCCTCGGTGGAGACCATGGAGATCATGGAGCCCTTGCGCTCGTTGAGGGGGCCCATGGGGGGGCTGTAGGTGGCCAGCCCCGCGCTGCTGCGGTGCTGCAGGCACACCCCACCCAGGGCACACAGGAACCCTGTCATGTTGATCCACTCCTGCAGGGACTCCGTGTCCGACAGGTCGATGGAGCCGCCGCCGCTGACGTGCGACATCCGCCGCTTCACGATCGTCTTGTGCAGGCTCTCGGTCACCTGGCAGACAATGGTCATTTGCTACATTAAAATTCAAATTCCTTAAAACAAATAAGCTTAAAGACTTATTTTGAATTTCTAAAGGTCAAATCAATGGAAAAAATTCATAGTCACCTGCCCATCTTCCATTTTGGTCTTTGGATAGTTAAGGATTAGTTTTGTAGCTTGTTCCCATTTTGCATGTGTATCCTCCCAGGCCTGAAAGAAGACAGATTGAGATTTAACTTCAAAACTACCCGTAGCAACAATATTTCTGGGTTTGTTTTTTTTAATATGCATGCAGAGCACATCAAGTGAGAAGCTAGTTCACCTCTGTGTTGCCTGCAGTGGGGTGTTCGATGCGCCTCAATAACGCCATCACTCTCTTCTGAAGAGCTGCTCTCCCTGCAAATGGCACAGAACATTGAAACAAGTTTTTTGAAAACCCACCTACATCAACTCTGTGATCTTTGAAAGTAAATATTGAATTAAGAGGAACATATCCCTCCTAAAGTCTTTAGAAAGGCAGCTTCTTGTTACACAATTGTAGAATCCTCCTGAGCTCAGTCGCCCAAATTCCTTACACTTTTTAGTAATTCTAATCATTAAGACATTCCATGAAAAGCCAGAACAGCATCAAATCAAAAATCTCAACCTGTATAAAGAACTCAGACACAAGTAACAGTCTCCTGTCCAGGTAAAAAGTTACTTTAACTGACTCATGACTCTTACCTGTCGACATCATGTTGCTCACAGATGCAAACTCCATGAAAGTGTTGTAATTTGGCAAAAAATTATGCACTGAGACTTCATCTACTCCACATCTGATGTCAGCCTCCTCGCAGAGGTGACGGAAGCAGGACATGGCCACCAGGACTGCCTCAATATCTGGGCTCCACAGGAACATGTATAAGGCCACTTCCAACTTGGTCTGGGCTTGGCGACAGATGGGTGTTCCACTGCAGCCCGCTGTGCTTTCCTGGGAAACACAGAATTCCCAGGTGGGGAACATTGCTTATGAATATGGCAATTTTACTAAAATTCAGCCCTGGCCAAACTGTGTTTGAAACCGCTTTTGTTCTAGCAGGAATAAACCATCCTAAACAGGATCAGAACTCTTATATGCTGTCACAAGGGATGCTGTTTGCAATCCTAATAAAGAAATATTCACCAACATTTTAACTGAAAAAATGTGACTCGGTAGGTCTGAAACGTCATTGTTAACCAGCATACTAAATACATGCATTATTTAGGATACATATGTCTTTTCCTCCTCAGAAATTATTAATTTTAGTTTCAAAAATTACTCTAAAAGTAATTTAATTTCTACTTGCCCACAGGTTTTTTTCTCAAGTGTTAAAATTAATTATCAACATGTATTACTTACCATAGAAGAATTCCCCTTCCCTTTCCTGAGGGTAGCTCCTGGTGTACAGCGTATCATTTCATCATGGTCAAGAGAAATTTGACTAGTTCCACTTGCAGACACATCATAAAGGAAGAGGAAGTGGCAGGAACTCCTATCTGATTGCTATAAAGAGAGAGGAGGAAAAGAATATATCAACTGGTATTTTAAAAGAATAAAAGGCATAGATTCGAGGAAGGTAAAAAGCTCTTGGACATTTACACAGTACTTTTTCCACTGCTGCTGTCAGGGCTTATCAAGTTCCTCATGTTAATGGTATCTTACACTGATATTTCCCCTTAAGAAATACATTATTTGATACTTTAAAAATAGCAGAAAGAAGCAAGTCAGAATTCTGGGACTCAGAAGAACATGAGATCCAAAAGGAAACTTTTATTTCATCCATGAACATGTGTATTTTACATAACTATCCTCCCTTTTTCTCACCTTGGGGACTATTTCCCTGTATTAGGCAAAGAGGCACAAGGCACAGGTTTCTGTGAAACATTCATTTTCCAGGCAAGTACAGCAACCTGTGCAGCTAAAGGAAAAAAAAAATAAAAATCCCAAACCTAACTTTGGTTACCAATTCTGCCTCACAAAAGCAGAGAGGAAATGAGAGAACAGAACATGTAGGAGTAGCTATTAAATCTCTTCCAATCAAAAATAACCTGGTAAATAAAGGAAGTGACAAAACAGAACAATTCATGTTAATGATCCCAACAGGGAGATGGTAATGCTCACTTACTTTGTTTTTTAGCAGAAATTTATTCCTACAGATGAGAATCTCTCGCAGCCACTTGAGGATTTCTGTGCTGCTGAGTATCTGATGACTCGTGAGCTTCTTGCAGATATAAAAAAGCATTTGTGAACTGCAGCAAAATGAAATTCAGCATCAGCCTTCTGACGGAGCACCAACACTTCTGCAGGTATTACACTACGTTTTACATAGAAATAGGCACTTAGCATGAACACCCTGTGCAAACACTACCCTGGGCTTTCAGCAGTACAACAGAGAGGTGAGAGTGTGCATGGACAGGCCAAGCTCCCCTGGGACCCTTCCCAGCGCCCGGAGCCCCAGCTCTGCCCAGGACAGAGACAGCACAGACAGGGCAGCACGAGTTACCTACACTGCTCTGACAACGTGTCAACTCTGCTCTGGAAGGAACACATCTAGGGATGTTCCTTCTTCATATCCAGTCAGGCCTCACACTCTCTGTTAAAACTGCCAAAGGGTCCAAATTAGCGTCAGGTGTGATGGGATTTTCCCCCAGCCCGAAGAGACCATGAACTCCCTGAAATGACAGCCCTGAGTGTCAGTTCTGGCCCAACGAGGAGGGGCTCAGCCCAGACTGACCCACAGCAGCCCAAGCCACACTCAGAAGTCACAAGCCCAACCTGCTGGTGCTGGTAACCAAACTTCTCCTACACTGCTGTTCCCTCCTTCCAATCAAACATCAGCACCAATTTACATCACATCACCAAATATTGGTTTTTAAAATTTTAATTATTTAGATTATGTAATTCTTAGAATTCTGAGTTTACAGATTCCTATTTTTTGGTTTAGCATTTTGTGTAATTCTGACTTTTCTGGAACTTTATTTTCCTTCATATTCCCCAAGAAATCAACCACAACAGCTGCTGTGAAGTTATAAAAGGCAAGACAACTTTAATGAATTAGATTTCTTTATAAACATACAGGAAAGACCAATGCAGATCACAGCCCAGGGCAAGCTATCACCTTCCCCAGGTGAGAACTTCAGAGTCGAGGTTAGCAAATCCACACTTCTGGAATTGCTCAGCATTACTCCCCCTCAGTCCCAAAAGGACGAAATAGAATTTAAAAAGTAGCAAACATTTGAATGAGGGTGAAAATCTCTAACTTTTCAATCTAATAATCATTTCTACACCTTAAAATCTGCTGAAGAGAGCCACTTAAGGGAGCAGCAAAATGTTTGTTACATTTTTGTTAAATTCGTATAGTGCAAGAAGATACAACTTTTCCATGAATACACATAACTATTCTGACTGCAGATTCCTGCTGTTGTTGCAAAGCTTTCCCAAAATACTCACAGCTATTTCAAAAGAGAAGACAAATCAAAACAGCTATTTCTCTCATTTATAGAAGTTAATTTACATACCTGATCTCCCAGAATGTTTCTATAGGAGCATCAGGATTCCACAAGTCAATGCTGTCCAACTGGTGCAGAACCAGCAAGGCCTAAAGCCAAAGAGAGTTTCACTTAAAAACTGATATTTACAGAGTACCTGAGCACAGGCAGAGAAACAGTCACATATTCATTACACTGTTTTAAGAACAACAAAAGATATAAAAAGCATTTTCTATAGAAGAGCAAGAGTTCATTGCCAGTCCGTGTCAGCAGCATTTCACTCTAATCTTTATTCCACGCTCATACTGCAGACGCAGAGGTTTTGGGCAGTATTTCTGTACAAAGCCACGCTGCACACACACACAGACACAGACACAGTTTAAAGGGGGGCAGTGGCAGTGTGCAGAGCCCAGGGCTGTGTGGCTCACCTCCATGGCCTCCTGGGCGATGTCGGGCATGCTGGACTGCGGCACCAGCTGCACCAGCCCCGTGATCAGCTCGGCCGTGCTGCCCTGCGAGTCGGGGCCCTGCTTCCTGGGGTTCTGCACGGGAACACACCAACACAGGCTCAGCTGCAAAACCTTCTCGTGCTTGACCACACTACCGACAGCTACTGCAGCACTGCTGGTGCTGAACTAGGGGGATTTCGGGATCTTTCAGAGAATCTGTCATTTTATTTTTAATCCGTAACACGCCTTGCATATCATGTCTCTGACAGAACTGGAATATTTTTATATTAAACCATCACAGGCCCGAGAAAATGGAAGATCTAAGACAGTACTCAGTGAAATGATGACTAATTTCCAACCCCCTTATTTTAATTTTCTTCTATTCCCCTCTCCTTCCCCCACCTTCCCCTTCAGAGTCATAGAACTTTATGCTCCCTCTCATCGTGTTGCTCTGATTCTGTAAAGTCTCCTACAGCTTCCTTTTTATTCCTTTTCCTTTAAAACCACAGGAGCGTCATAACCAGAGAAAAAGATGAGTAGGAAGTGTCCTAGATGGCCAGGTGGCCATTAATTTTTATTCATTTAGTAGCTTCAAAAGTAAATTCCACTATGACGGAACAGTACGACAGTAGGATTTACTTACACACAGCAAAAGCTTTGGATCTGCATGGATCAGTTTCACCAAGGACAACAGCAAGAACTTGTAGCTTCTGGTTTCCAAATCAGTAGGTTTTTCTTTAAATTTAAGGCTTGTCATTTTCTCCTTAAATGTAAGGCTCTGATGGAAGGAAACAAATAACAGTCCTTGTCAGGAAGGTAGTCAAACATAACAGTTATAATTAAACATCTTATGAAATGTATTGCTTTTATCATCCATAATTCAAGAAAAAGTTAAAAAGTATACAAAACTCAAGTATAGTCGCATAGGCTTCTACTTCGAAATCCCCTCTCTCACAGGCAACCACGTTCTTATATCTTTAAAGTTCCCTTAACAATTATTCCAGTGAGCTGCATGTGGACATCAGAAAATTTTTTGTGTAAGAGACAAACTGTGGTGAAAGAAAAGTGGAAAAAGGACCAAAAAGAATTACTGGGTATTTCTCTGGTCTGAGACAGAAATAAAAATAAACATTTCCCACTCATTCTGAGTACATGAGAGGGAATTTTTTCCAAAGGCAAAATAATATCTTTATTTTCTGCTACAGCCCCAGGCCAGATGTTTGCATTTTCACCCCAACAACCTCTGGAAAATGAACCTTTCAGTTCCAAAAGGTACACAGGGTATCGTTCAAATATAAAAATAATCTGCCTCCAGGTGAAAAACTAGTGAACTACTTGTAAGTTTTGAACAAAAGGAGAAAGCCTAGGTTGAAATCCTCTTCAAGGTAACTGATGAGGTACGACATTGTATGATTAAATTCTACAAGAAATTAGGACCTCATGTTATTTCAATAATTGTGCAAATACATGGAATAAAACCTACCACATACATAAAGCATCTGATCAAGAAACTGACAGCACGGTGGTAGAGGTAAGTAACTCTGTGCTAAGCCTTAGTTTGCCACGGTTCAGGGATTTCTAGGAGAGGCACGTGGCGAAAGGCGCAGTGTTTCTGTGAAATCATGTACTGCCTCCACACAACCCAAACCAAAGAGTGCCAGTACCAGAGCCAGGCCAGGCTCTGTGCAATGCACCGAGGGACCAACCGCGGCGGGACGCCCACAGACAGCACCGGACAAGGACAGACGTGGAGGGGATCGACATCAGTGAATTCAGGCTGGAAATCAGGAACCAGTTCTAAACCAGAGCGGGGGGGACTGGGGAAGAGCATCGTGCTGGGCACAGAACCAGCAGTGCCTTCCTGGGGGAAGGAGCTCCGCTGGCGCTGCGAGGGCACCCTGCAGCCCCCGGCCCGGGGGCCCGGCGGGCTCTGCGGGTAACTATGCACAGAAAAGTCAGCGCAAGGAAGGGCTTTTCTGCGGTAGTTACGGGTCATACTTACAGCAGCAGAGGCCCAGGGCCATGCAAAGCAGGGGCTGGCGGGCGTCTGACCACGTGGGCGACAGCAGCCAGGCAGAGGGAAAGTGAGAAGCAGAAGACAAAGCACCACCAGTCAGAGCAGGGGTATTGTCAGGGCAACTATTCTCCAACAGATGAATACACACAGGTGAAAAGCAAGTTAAACATGGTGTAGCTTTCAACCAAATGCATTGTGCTCATTTGCTCTCTTTTGAGAAGTCCAACAGGAGTATTTTTATGTCTCATTTTAGGCTTTCTAAACCAACCCACCAAGACCACTTGCCACAGCAGAAGTCCTCAAGGAACATTCGGAGGAGAATGCAGCAACACAGCTGTGTGTGGACTTACCGGAATAATTTGGATGAACTACAAATCTGAATTTACTCAAGACTTTCTCCAAGACAGCCAAGAATACTGACTTTATTTCATAATGGTTGAAAAATCTTTTACTTTGTTGCTGTCACCAAGAACAAACAGACAACTTGCTAAACATAAAGCAAGACAAATGAACACGCCAATCATGGTAAAAGTATCGCAGTTTTCAGTGACTATCTTCACATACAGAATGCTTTGGTTTTTCACGTTAAGCAAGGATGGACACGTTAGCTGGCTATTCACACAGCCAGAAAGCTTAAAATGGACAGTTAGCCACAGAGGACAGTTACAGGAGAAATACTTGCATGTTCCCAGTTTAAAAGCAGCAGGAAAACTGAGAGACATCGAACTACGAACAGCCAATCCCCCAGTACCGCAGGGCTACAGAGCACGTGTGGCTCCCCGCTGCTCCGTGCATCACCACGCTCTTCCCCCCTCTGGTTTCCAGTACAAAGACGATGATGAAGAGGAGGGCCGGGCCCAGGGGCAGGCGGGAGGGCCCCCCAGGCTTACCGGGGTCATGCGGATGGCGGGGTGCGCCCCGCAGCCCTGCATGGCGCGGTGCAGGGTGTCGCTGAACATGCTGCGCAGCTCCACGGCGTGGCAGTACACGGCGTCGATCCGCGGCCACCAGTCCAGCGCCGACTGCAAGGCAAGGGCAGCGCTGACACCGAGCCACGGCTCTGCGGCCACCGAGGCTGCGGCGTGACCAGCCCTCACCCCGAGCGTCTGCACGCTCACACAGGCACACCCAGCATCCTTCTGCACGCCCAGCATCCTTCTGCACACCCAGCATCCTTCTGCACGCTCACACAGGCACACCCAGCATCCTTCTGCACACCCAGCATCCTTCTGCACGC
>VZRV01008886.1:1918028-1933200 GCA_013398115.1 Falcunculus frontatus
CGGCCACCAGTCCAGGCCCGCCTGCAAGGCAAGGCCAGCGCGGACCCCGAGCCACGGCTCTGCGGCCACCGAGGCTGCGGCGTGACCAGCCCTCACCCCGAGCGTCTGCACGCTCACACAGGCACACCCAGCATCCTTCTGCACGCCCAGCATCCTTCTGCACGCCCAGCATCCTTCTGCACGCCCAGCATCACACTTGTGACGCTTAAATGAGCTGCAACTGAAGGAACGATTCTGACCCAGCTGCTCACTACATCACTCTGCCTCCTGAACAGGCACCAACCCTGAGATGTTCTGCACTCACAAGTGCAGAAGGGAGTGGTGGATTTCAGGATGCTGGATGCTAGGAGAAATACTTCAAAACAGTGTGCACTCAATGCACTGCGATACACTAAACAAAATGGAAAACTGGTATTTTAAGTATTTGATAATATCTCAAAAGCTGTATTACCCCACCACACACACTACCACATCTATTGCAGCATTTTCTCCCCTAATGCTTTTTTTTTCAAATGTAGTGTTTTCATTACAAAGTTGGGATAAAATAAATAGAAAATGCTATATACATTAAGTGATTGCTGGTTGCTCAACACTCACTGCTTCTATTTTCATACTGGTCAGGAAAATATTTCTGAACAGTGTCAAAATTAAAATTGTATTTTACTGACCAAGTACAATAACAATCGAAGATGAGCCACTGCACAGACTTTCAAAATATTTTCATCGCCCAGCACTTACTACCATTTCACACTACTTAAATCCCACTGTACCAAATCCCTGCGGAAAACCACGGGGCCAGCTCTACCCCAGGTCAATAGACTGCAAGTAGCACAAGGTGGTGCATGTCCCTGAGAGTGATTTCAGGCATCAATATTTATCATAACACCAGAGACCATGAGATTCATTTGCCATTCTCCACAAGAGAGTTATAGTGGAACCCAAGCTCTCACACTGTGAATCCCCAGGTGGACAGCAGGAGCAGATCTGCACGTCCTTCCTTAGCAGCAAGCAACTCTTGCTGCACGGATACAAGCAACAAGATTTGATCTGCTATCCAAACTGTATTTACTAAGCAGATATTGATCTGAATAGAAGCCCCAGACCACTGGGCTGATGAAATACTGCCAGAACTTACATTTGTGATGATTCGGTGGAGTGAATTTACCAGCACATAATGAAATGTTGATGGGGAATTCTGTGCCAAGCAGATCTACAATAAAAATACATAAAAGCCACTTAGGAACATCTTTGTCTTTGCCATCTTTCTTATCACCCTGAATAACATTCTGGAGCCTTTTTATTAAATTGACAAAGCTGTCAAATCTGAATGAGAGAAGCCTAATCAGCTGTGAAAAGATTTATCAAAACATGCAGGGATTTATTACTAAGGGATATTTATACAGTTGAACTCATTTATGAGCTTCAAGCTGCTGTTAGCACAGCTTTTATAACTGACAGGTAGTCAATAGTATGTAGAGGATGACTTACCATAAGCAGTGTTCTTACCTTGAAGTGTTGGTTATTGTGAGGATTTATGCGGAAGCAGGAAACCAAGCAGTCAATCATCAGGTCTACATCTGCATTCTGATTGCCTCTTGAAAAAGGTTTGCTTGGGTTAAACAGCAAATTCTGTATAATTCAGAAAAATACAAATATATAAATCAGATACCATGATTATTCTTGGCTACTTTCAATATAAAACTTTCCATTGAAAATCACTGGTATTCAATTAAGAAGAAATTCAAAGTTCACTTCATTATTTCAAAATTCAATTTTCTTCACTGCGATTAGGAAACAGACATTTTTACCTTAAGATCTACTACCATGGACTGCACTAGCAGGAAAATGACGGAATTATCTTCCCAGTTGATGTAGGTAGATGCTTTGCACAGTTTAACACAAGCAATAGCAGCACTTTCAGTCAGCTGCCTGCTCCCACTGTGTCCTGCAAGGGCCTTCCTGAGATTGTCCAGGAACAGCTTCTGCAGAATTCAAACCAGGAACAGTTATAACCAGACACTGTGATGGTAAAAGCCAACCAGTGGCAGCACTCTGGAGAAACCCTGTCATTATTAAGGACATTCCCTTTGATTGACTCGGGACAATCAGAACGGCACAAGGGGGGGCTGTTCACTCTCAGCCATGATGCTGCAGCCACATCAAACCCAGCAGGTGCTGCAACTGTGGGGCTCACAGCCCCCTGCAGACCCCAGAACCTCAACACAGCCGTTTGCTGCGGGTGGAGGCAGAGGAAATCACAGCACAGAGATTCAAATCTCCAAGGAGATGGAAAAGTTCTGAAATAACATTGTTTGGGACAAACTATCTGTATGAATTACTGACAGTGAAAGAACATATGTAAGGTGAGAACTTAAAAAGAGTGCATAAATTTGCATATGGAATTGCACTGTGCTCTTTAAGGAGGAAAGACAAAATTAAATATCCCTGAAATACAGAATCAGCAAAATCAAGCACCCTCTAGAAACCAGTCAGAATTCAGATACTTTTCTTACCTTGTTCATTTTAGTTTCCTCTACCACATCCTTTGCTATATCTTGGATTATCTCTGGACACAGGACCAGGAGGATGATCTGCAGTGGCCACACTGCTGCTTTACGTTTCGTGCTTTCAGCAAAGCCATCCACTAAATCAAACAACTTCTCGGCACAATCTGCATAAAACATAAGCCCAAGTTCAATACCAGCTTTAACTATGAAGAGGTAAAGTACAGGTATAAAAGAGCAGAGGGACAGTTCCACCTACACAGAAGGAAAGTTCTGGTTTGCACATTACTGACATGCTACTGGGGATCAAATGGTCTCAACCCAGTTAAAGACATGGTTTACCTGAAAATATAAATTCTCCTCTCTTTTTCACTAGACACAAGTAAAGGTGATGTTCTCTAAGTTTTTACCCTGTATCAAGATGAAAAATATACATTTAAAGAGTCTCCATCTTTTAGGGTTTATTTCTTAGTGTTGTGAAGCACAAAATGAATCTCTTTAACAGGGGAGTCAGGAAAGAAAAGAGACAGGAACATACCCTTGCCTGCCCTGACAAAGGCTGACAGAAATTTGTTTCTTTGCAGGCTGCACGAGGAGCAAAGAGGGCACAAAATGCAAGTGAATGCATTTGGGGACGTCTGAGAAACCAACCTTGAACACTGTCATGTGTTATGCCTTACCAGCCATGTCAGTCTGGGGGGTTTGGTACAGCTTTGTGAATTCATCAGGATAGTTTTCCACCCAGTTCCAAAATGCCTGCAGATAATGGAAAACACCTTTACATTCCAGAGCTTCAATAGTTTTACTGAACTATGCGTTTAAACAAAGAGAGGTTTTACTCTTAATTCTAATCACTCAAAGTTTCTTGCAAGACATATTTGCAACAAAGGGAGGCAGCAATTTTTATTTTATAGTAAATTACTGAATTGCAACTATTCCTAAACCAGGAGAAAGTCTGCAAATAAGCAGTGAAACAGAAGTATTGAACACTTACCTTCTCAAGACTGTTGATAACAGCTAACTGAGCTACTTTCTTAAGGGCTTTAAACTTGAATACAGTCTCTGTAAAGACAAAACATTTCTGCATTTAGAACAGAAATTTGTTCAAAAGAGCAACACAGGTTATAAAAGACATTAGAAGTGCAGAGCAATTTTCAAACCCATGTTTTTATGCTACTTAACTATTTTTAAATATTTCAGCAAATATATGACTGTTTAGAGTAAAACAGAGCAGTAAATCCCAGATATACAATTGCACTGTGTCATCTCTGACTAACCAGATTCAAACAAATATTTCAAAACACAGGCTCAGATCATACCTTGTAAGAGTCGCTTGAGTTTTGAACAATCCACACTGATGTACTGTAGAAGTTCAATATCGTGAACATCAGCATTATCTTCTGAACAAACAGTCAGTTCCTGCAATCTAAAACCACACAAAGTAAATAAACTTCTCCATCAGATCCTGTCAGACAGCTATGAACACACCTGCGAGTCTATACATTTCAATAGCAGGGGAATGTGCCATCATCTCAGATAAACTTTTCCAGATTTAGAAATAAAAGACAGATCTTAAATGATTAAAAGTTAATATTACAGTCTTATGCCATCCTCATACTGAAAATGGAGCTAGAAAACCAGTGATGAGTCTTACAAGATGCCAGTACCTTCTGGGGATTGACTGACCAAGATCTGCCTAAATCCTCCTGTTATCCACCCTCCTGTGGCAGTAACCTTGTCATCTTTTCAACCAAACATTAAAGTCATGGACTCCTGACACCTTTAGGCTACTGCTCCTTCACAGCAGGTCCTGCCCCAGGTAAGATCTCAGAGCACAGCAGTGACTGATGGTACTGGAGTGAGCTACAACCATTCTTGGTCCATGTTTCTCTGGCCTGAGCACACGGGATGAAGTTTAATCACGCCAGTTTAAACACCACAGCATCTTTTCACACTCGTGTCTCACAGAATTTACTCAGCATCTCCCAGACACCCAGCCACTGATCACTAAAGCGTCTGTTCCCACAAACTCGGGACTGCCACGGCTCCTTCCAAGGCTACAGATGTGTTTCAGACATGGAATGTGATTTCTAGTACTAGACACAAAAGCAGTTCTTCATGTCTTCAGCGCCAGGGAAACTTAACAGCCCTCACTGGGAATGGGAAGGTCCCCACTGCTGTGCTTTTCATGCCAAAAATCCCCCAGCTGCTGTGCAAGGCCCAGAAATATGCCTAAACAGGAAACCCAGGTCAGGGATCAGCAGTGCTGACTGGCAGCAGGCTGACCCCTGTGGAGACCAGCAACAATTGGTCAAACATTTAACTATTGCTGTACAAGCCATCTTCAAGAGAAAACAGGTTAGGGGAAAAGCACTCTGCTCCAGATGGTGGGGCGGGGGGCTCTGGAGTTGGGCAACAAACTTTAAATTTCAAATTACTAAATCATTTTAGACTGATTTCTAAAACACAAACGTTTTCCAAAGAAATATATAAATATATAAGGAAAATATAAATCTTTGTTTCAATTAAATTGGCTCACTCACTGCTACGTGACCATGTAAGGTTGCCCAAGCTCCACTTCTAATAAATCAAGAATGATGCCAACTGTAACACTGTGTGACAAGAGCTAAGCTACTTCAAGCACCTTTCAAAAAACATCAAAGTATTTCAGTAATAAAAAGCTTAGCACACCACTCTAGTGGACTGACAAATGCTGAAGCATCAGAAGGATCTGGAACAGAGCAAAAAGAGCAAAGAATAGATGGAAATTTTGGGCCTGTCTCTTTTCTTATTTAGAAAAGCAGAAAATCCAGTCATTTTTTACAGTAAATGTGCTGTGAAACTCAAGTCAGTCAGAAGACAAATGGGTCTTTTCCAACAACTAACAAACAGCCCAGCTGTTTGTCCCCTTCAGGCATAAGACAGATTTAACATAAAAGCTTCCTAGCACGAAAACAACCACAGGGCTCCAGCAGAGCTGGGGACAATCACCAGTTTTCATTCTAAATTTCTAAGTAAATGGATACAACCATTATCTTCAGCATCCTTTTTTTTTCCAAGACACCTTGCACCCACAAGAACTCATTCAACTTTTTCCGCTGTACTATTTTCATTCACTATTTTCACTCATACTTTTGAAAGCAGATTAAAGAAGCAATAAATGCAGCCAGCAGTAACCCACTATGGGGATGAAACAGGTCCATTTCATAACCTGAAACCCAAGTAAAACTGTGACAGGTTGAGGGCATTCCTCTTGAGAACTATTCTGCCAAAGAGCATTTAAAGCGTTGGCTCCTCTGAACAGCCCGCAGCTGGTGGCAGATAGAGGCTGCAGGCAGCAGTGCAGATGCTGTCCCTCCCCAGGGCTCCTGCAGCAGTGCAGATGCTGTCCCTCCCCAGGGCTCCTGCAGCAGTGCNATGATGTCCCTCCCCAGGGCTCCTGCTGCAGTTCAGATGCTGTCCCTCCCCAGGGCTGCTGCAGCAGTGCAGATGCTTTCCCGCCCCAGGGCTCCTGCAGCAGTGCAGATGCTGTCCCTCCCCAGGGCTCCTGCAGCAGTGCAGATGCTGTCCCTCCCCAGGGCTCCTGCAGCAGTGGGTACCTGGTGGAGATGCGGCTGAAGACGGCGTTGAAGTTGTTGCAGCTGAGCGAGAAGAGCACCCCCGAGGCGGAGCTGCGCAGCTCGGCCGCGTGCTGGTTGCCCTCGCGGTACGTGTGGATGAAGTGGCAGATCTCGGGCAGCAGCTGCTTCACCAGCATGGTCTCGTCCAGGCGCATGGTGTCCTTCGGTTGCTACAAACAAACGGCGTTCCCCTAAATTCTGCTCGGGATCCAACCTCCCGACCTGAGGCTCCTTCCCCTCGGAGCGACGCCCCACCGCAACCAAACCACCCCACAGGACACGAGGCTGATGAACCTCATCGAGCATCAAGCAAAACATCAAACCAGTTGGTGAAGTAGCACACGCTTTGCTCTGATGAATGCATCCTGCTGCTCTGTGGTGAGCATCAGGACAGCATTGACTACCTCGGCTTCCACTGAGGGCTAGAGGGCAAAGCCCACCCTCACTTCTCTTTGGGTAGGGGCTTGGGGGCCATATTTGGACAGTGAGTATTTTGTATTAAAAAATGAACCAAAAAAAGGTGTTTCACTCTTGCCGGGAATTGCTCTGTACAAGTCAAAAATGGCTTAAGTTCCCTGCAAAAGAAAAATCTAATTTTTGCCAGTTTGCACAGTGTGAGACATAAGGAAACTATTTACAAAAGAATTCAAAGTGCAACTTTGCTCTAGTAAGAGCAAGTTTTAACAGAAGGGTCAGCACTAAAGCTTCCTAAAATTCCACCAATGAATTTTCCATAGGGAATTGGGAAGTTTCAGAGACTCCCACTTAGTTGACCTGAGTCCTGTTGCCATGAGAACTTGATGAAACATTGAGCAAGAAATCCATCTGAAGATACCACAGAACACAACATGCTTTGTACAGGGCTTTGGCTCCCTCTGATTTAACATATTCTGCCTCAAACTGCTCTCATTTGAAGTGACAGAGCAAGAAACACTCAGCACAATTTTCAGTTATTTAAATATCATGATCTATCAGGAAAATCACTGTTTCAAATAATATACATAGAAGAAGTATTTAAAAATAACTAAATTCTGAAGTTAAAACTGGTTTTTTGACTCAATGTATCAAAGATAAAAAGTGCCAAAAAGAGGTATTTTCCTCAGCTGTAAAAGCTGGAAATTGAATACAGCTTAAAAATAAAATCCAGCTCTTGTTAAAAGAATAAACCACTGCAAATCTTGCTCTCAGTGAAGTTTGGCTTTGCAATTCCAGCTCAGCATCACTCTCCTCCCAAAGGGACCAGCAAACTGCCTCACAGCAGCTCTGACTGGAAACCTTAGGCCTGGACTCCCAGTGGACATTTGGACATGGTTAACTAATGTAATCTAGGAAACACCTGCAGAAATCATCTCTGGAGTAGTGGCAGAAAAGTTTCTGTGGTATATAAGAGCACATGGAAAATTACTTCAACAAATGAAAGTTTTAAGACATTTAAAGAAAACTCAGCGCTGTATGCAGAGAACTACGGACAAAATGAAAACTTTGTACTGAATTATCTGCTTCTTTTAACATGAAAAAAGGTCACTAATTTTAGGCAATAAAAAGCACCCTCCAAATCGTTAATGCATCAATTACATCAACTACTTGCATTCATAAGAAGTTTTAGTATTTTTTAAATGGCATTAACCCTACTTTGCTCTAAATCTGATGAGTTTTAAGTCTAGTACCAGTAACAACAGATACACAAGCATTTGACTTGTATTCTCCAACCCATTGGATTCCAAGTTAGCAACTGCTTATGCAAGCCTACTCACCCCTGCCAGACATTTTTCCAGTGTATCCAAGATAATCAGCTGAGATAGATATAAATTCTTTTCAGCAGTTTCTCCAAATATTCTCTAGAAGTAGAAAGGATATGGATTCATCTGAGACACAGATATTTGACTTGTAACACACAAAAGTGAAGCAGCAAAGTGGCACAGTAAATTATGGCTCCATTACTGCTCTGGTTTGGAGTTTAGACATAAAGCCAGCAAAAATCAGATTAAAATAGGAATTAAAACCTTATCACTAAAGAAATATCTTTGTCCAGTCTGCACTGTCACACGTCATAAGGAACAAACAGCCCCTGCAAAGTAAGACTGGAGATGCCCTGCAGCCCCTCACCTCCATCGAGCCCATCAGCTGCTCAAAATGCAGGTTCTACCTTTTCAGAACCTATTTTGGTATCAATTACTGCTGACTCTTTTCCAATTACGTATTTCACTGCCAAGGGCTTAATAGAACGGATGTTGCAACAAATCCCTATCAACAAGCTTATTACTGTTGCAAAATTTAGCCCAGGCCACAGGAAGAAACACAGGAGACCCTCCCAAAAGATGCCCCACTGCAGACACGGGAGGAAGGCAGGATTCCCTCGGGTGTTTCAGCCAGCACCCACTTCTGTGCCAACGCCAGGCACTGGCTCCAGCAACATGAACGCAGCAAAAAAAAGCAGGAAAGACTCAGCCAAAAATACATTGGTACAAGTGCCCACAGACGGAGACCTGTCAGAGTCACCCAGAGAAGTTTATTTTACCCCACTGGAGGGGTGGCTCACCTAAGCCCAGGTTTCAGCTGAGACTGTTTCTGAAACCAAGACCATTATAACTGACCGTCTCTTGGACTGGTTTGTTTCAGCCACAGAAATCCTTCTGAATTATTGGCGATTCCCGCAGAAGCTCGGACCATCACACACAACAAACATTCAGACTTGCTCCTCAAGGTAAATGTCGATTTTTTAATTGACACTTTTAGCTAGGTCTTTCCTCTCAAAATCTGTGTATCACACACAGAAACTTCTTTTAACTGTACAGTCTTCTCATTTATCAGCCAATCATCTTGCACATCAACATGTTCCCTCACGCCTGTAGAGTTTAATTAAAATAAATTCTCTCTCCAAAGGGATTACAGGTAGCTTTAAGCAGCCTAAAATCCCTAGCAGCAGGGCAACCTATTTTCTCATTTTATCAGTCCTCTGCAGTTCCAGCAGATGCACATCCCTGTACAACTGACAGCCAAGGGCTCACTCCAAAGAATCTCTCTAAAACCATAAAAAGAAGTACTGGCAGAGCCTGGCCAGTTCTGTTACCTATTTGGGGAGACTCCAAATGATCCCAAATTATACGGATTCAAAACTCAATGAACTAAACTTTTCTCATGGCAAAAAATACATATACTTTATACACACAGACACAAAGTAAAACACCCAAACAGCCTGGAAAATTCAAATAGCCCAAGTTTTAAATCCTTTCCCTGCCCCAAAATCCCAATGCTTTTGTGTGGAACTTGGCTCCGATGGCTGCTGCTGGTGAACTTCAGAACAGAAAATAATTAAGTGTAAAAGGCAAGAAACAATTTGATTAAATTTCAAGTAATTCTCTGCAGATTGTACAACACAAATACATAACTATTTGAAAAAAACACCAAATAACGCAAAATTAGAAAACTTACCATGTTATTAACATTTTTTAAGATATTGGTGAGACCACTGATGACCAGGGAAAACTTGTACTTGGAAATGTTGATGAGACATTCCTTGTTGTGCTCCGTGCTGACTTTGGTGTGGGTATTCTGCTGACAAGCCTTTATTGGAAGCTACAAGAGAGAACTGTTATAAGCTTTTTCACATTGAAATTTACAGCTTTAAAGATTGGTTAAAAACTTGTGACACACCAGAAACCACCTTGAAAAACATTCTACAAGAGAAAACGGCAAACTCGTTATTTCGTCTTCCCTACATTCATCTTCCCATTAGTTATCTATAAAACAAAGTGCTTAAGTTCACCTATTCCTTTTTCTGAACTGAAACTAAACCTCTATTTTGTGATAAATTTTCTACAACCTGAATGTCAAAGCAATCAAAAGGAGCCGAAAAATGTAAGACAGAATTCTAAGAAAAGATTCTTTATTTTAAAAATGGGCTCATTAAAGACCAAAAATCTTCCAAGGCTGACACCTGCAAGAAAAAAATGCATCTTGGGACCTGAGGGGAGGCAAAACCCCAGAGCAGGTGAGCAGCAGCAGTTGTTCCATGTGTGTCCTCTGCTCTGTCACAGGACAGGACTGGCCAAGGAGGAACCAGCAGTGGCCCTGTGGCCCCCAGGGATGTGGGAAACTTTGGGGTCCCCCCACAAACACCCCCACTGATGAATCTCAGCCTCAAACACGCTTGAAGCACCTGTGAGCCCCACGTTACCTGTCCCTGCCCAACACTCAGTGGTAAAAAACAGACCTGAAATCCATCTTTTCCCAGAAAGAGAAAATTCAGAGCGACTGCACAGGCCCCAGATATTCCTGCTGCTGTGGGAACAGTGGGCACTTTGTTTCCTGCTGTACCCAAATTCTTCAGGGGTCACAAACGAGACACTTCCCAGGCACACACCCACTCCCCCTGCCCGCTCCGAGCCGCCACTTCTGGGACGCCACTCTTCAGAAACAATCGTTTTACTCAGGATTTACATTTCTTAAAAGCAAACTAATATAGGAACATTCATGCCATTTGTACTTTCAAGCGTGACCTTGGAATTCCCTATCCATAGAAACTTGAATTGCTACTACAAGTTTTAACCAATTTTGACCAGAATTGTGGATAAAGGTGTATTCTGACAGACAGCAACAGCTCAATGGAAATGCCATGGTGTAATATTTGTGCATTACAAAAGATTATCAGAGAGAAACAGAATTTAAGAGAGGGTAAAAGAAGGATTCCAAGGAATTACAAATCAGCTTTACAGCTGCAAAGTGCTTTAGGAGGCACCTTCCAGGCTGGGGGCTCTGGGAGGGCACCCTCCCCTGCCCCCCTGCAGCCACCTGACACCACTGTGTGCTGGGAAAGTCCAAATGGAATGGTACTGAAGAACCCCAGCCTGGAGCACTTTTGTCCAACAGTTCTGGATGCCGTGTGCCTAACCCAGCCTGGCTGCTGGGAGGGAAAGGGCCTGTGACACACTGACAGCAGCAGGTCCCCGAGGGCTCCGGGAGCTGTGGCACCGAGGGCTGCTCCCAGGACAAGGGCTGAGACTCTGCCTGCAAAGCCACCCAGAGCAACAAGTTCTATGGGGCAACCCAGGTCATTTCCCCTCGAATTTGTGATTCCCTGGCAGTTTGGACTGCAGTGCCTTACAACAGCACGAGGCGCTCCAATGTGCTCGTTTTACCCCTGGAAAAGCAGAATAAACAGCATTTATGACTCAAGCTTTGTTTTCACTGTCAGATGTTATTTTTACAATACATTTTTGGAAGTCATTGGTGGATGATAGATACATTTAATTTAAAATTTCACTATTGCTAGTACTTTTTATTTGAATTTTCAAGTCTCTGTGCTGACAGCAGCAGCAAAGCTTGATACCACTGAGTGCTAAAACACTTGAGAAGAGCCTCTCAAAGAAACTGTGTCATAGATCTAGTTCTGTGTGCTCCCATGCCAGAGAAACATCACATTACACACTTCTGGAGCTTCCTGCCACAACAGCCACTACAACAAGGTCACCTAGAAGTAAAACTGCTTTTTATACTATCATTTAAAATAAGAAACTATACAAAAAGGAAATATTAGCACTGTTATTTTGGGGGTTTTTAATTTCTCAGCTCTTTTCTTTGTGCACTGTGATATGCAGGAGCATTTTATTTCCCCTCACAGGATGCAGTGCCAGTGCTGAGTGACTAAAGAGAATCTACTTTACTTCTCTACAAATATCCATTAATCTAAACATTGGGGGGGGGGGAAGCTGAAATTTTACTTTCATTGACTTTATTTTAGAAAAAGGAAATACTGACAAATGGTTTCCTGTAGAGCTATTTGAATTAGAAACAGAAATTAGAGCACAAAGCTTAAATATAACTGGCTTCAAACTCTGAACACATGCCCTGCTCTGAGCTCACTCCAGAGCAGCAAAGGGACAGTCACTGCCCCAACTCAGCTCCTGTCACCACTGACATAGGAAGCAGCAGCCAAGGAGGCTGCAAATACTCTGAGAACCATCATATCACAGCCAGTGCAGGTTTCTGCTATGGGAAAGATGAAACAGCACACCTTGTGCTGCAGGGCAGGGCTCCAGCCTGGCTCAGCCCCCAGCTCCTGGGGGAATCTGCCCCACACACAGCAGCTGTGAAAAGGAGCTGCACCTTCTGCCCAGCCCAGCCTCACCTCCCAGCACAGGTACATCCCTGGGGTCACAGCCAGCACAACCCAGAACACCTCACAATACATCCCATTACTATGAGTGATCTCCTAACAAGCCACGAGGAAAAACAGAGCTGGTACCTGCAGCCACTGCTTTTGCAGGTCTCTGATTCTGCACAGATTTCAAACACTGTGGAGAAAAATCAACAGGAGAAGGGAATATTTGCTTTAACTTAATATCTTTTAATTAAAGGGAGAATGGAACATTACTAATGACTTTCGGTTTTTACACACTTTCTTAACTGAAAGCCATCATACCTCATGAACTGCAAATGGGGAGCCTAAACCAAAATCCACACAATAAAAGGCTTCTTTCTTTAAAGCATATCATAGAACCACAGGATCACTAATGTTGGAAGAGACCTCTGAGATCATTGAGTCCAACCTGTGATCCCCACCTTTTCACCAGCCCACAACACTGAGTGCAATGTCCAGTCATTCCTTGAACACTTCCAGGGATGGGCACTCTACCACAATAACCACTTACACGGCCACAAGTTTATAAAGGATTAATAGTTTTTATTATATCTGACAGTTTTAAACCAGTCTAGATGTAAGTGGTTTGGGCAGTCAGACTCCTCCAACTATGCTCACAACTATTCCAGCACTGTGCAGGCCTTCCCATGATTTCACATTGTAACACGCTTAAAGCACTATGAAAACACAACACATAAAACTGGAAGTGAACATTTCCGTAGGAAAAACAGAGAGAATTTTATTTTCCAAAGCTCTGACTATGTCTGAAATCACAGGGAATTCCACTAATTTCCAGGCTCTTTGTGCTACTGCAGTCTAATTTTATCCTGTTCACCTCAAGTTTTGAAAAATACAGTAACTACTACTATGTGCAGGCTCTCCTCAGAGCTCTCCCCGTGCTCTCTGTCAGTGTGGTCTGGTCTCACAGGTACCAGCAACAGCTTCTTGTGCAGCAGCTGAAGCCTGGGGGCAGCCCCAGGACAGCCCAGCAGCAGGTGAGGGCTCACTGGAGCACAGGACAGGACTGGCAGGAGCTCCAGGGATCTATTCCGTGAGCCAGGCACTGGTTAATTCACAAAACTCTGCTTGCCAGTCACTCGGGCCCACAGAATTGTACACACAAAAGGAGATTTTGGTTAAAGCAGCATTTTTAACAATAAACAAGAGCAGACCAGAGCAGACTGGTTTGCCCTGATTTCCCTTGTTTTCAATACAGATTAGCATCCTCTCAGCTTGCTGTTTCATCTTTCCTAAAATGAATTCAAGCACTCAGCAAATGAATGAAAAGCCTGTCTACATCTGTAAATTTGGAGGAAAGATGGTTACACTTTCCTTCTTTGCAAAGGAAGGAAGAAACCCTGGCAAAGTTTGTCTTCCCTTGCGCAGGAAAACCCAAACACAACAGACCCGGGCTGCCTTTCTCCCCTCCTCACTCAAAACACACTCCTGACATGCCAAGCAGTGGCTCCTGGTGCTGAATTGAGAGGTCTTGCATTCAGGCAGACACGGGATGCAAACCCTCACAGCTGCATGAACACCACTGAAATAATGTGCACATATTCTGTACATTTTAATAAGACACCATGACTGTGACTGACAATAATGTACTTGATGCATATTATCACTATAACTCCAGTATTTCACCATCTCAAGAATCAGAACAGCTTCCTTCCTACCCACAGAGGATTCCTCCCTTACACCTGTCCGCAATCATGCCATAAAGAGTACAGAAAAATAATTCTGTTCTAAGAAGTTTGTAACTCCTAACAGATGTTGGCAAGCCCAATTCCACAATATACATAACAAAGCAGAGGAAAAAGCCCAGGGCCTTTTAACACCACTACATCAAGAAATATTTTCTTGCATTATCAGGAGCATAATCAATCCTATGTTTTCTAAGCTTATGGAAAAAAATCATCTGTGACTCAAGGGGGAGAATAAGGTAACTATGCAAATATGTCTATAATGTATCGCAAAAATCTGCCTCAATTTAATGTCAGAAGACAAAGTTTGATACTTTCCTCTTCAATACGAACTTCATACATATGTAAAAAGGAACAGCTTGTTTTCCTTGCATCAGGCCACATCTTTCTGCAGGGTGCTGAAGCCCAGCAGCACTGAGGGACAGATGCAGCACAGGAACAAGGCTCAGTCTGGAGAAGCAGCTCCACGATTCTGATGGATTTACACCAAGCAGGGTCTCACAGAGTTGGGCCTCCTGTGACACTGCACTCACAGTGTGGCAAAATGAGACAGACAACACAGGAACTGATCACTGAGCCTCAAGGGAGCTCCCCCACGTCAGGAAAGCACCTTGGGAGTAGGGATGGAGTGTAAGCACTGAGCTTAGCCCCAATGAGAGTCACCCACCTAATCCCAGTAAGCAGTTCCTGCTGGTGGATCAGAAAAATATAAAGTCTAAGGCCAACAAATCCCTCTTCCTTCCATTCAGAAAATCCTTCTCCAAACTACTAGTGCTGACTTTCGCAAGGAGATGTAAATATCCATCACTGCAATAGAAATCAGTGGCTGGAAACCCCTCCTGACGCCTGAGAGCCGTGCTGGCGGGGCTGGGGATGGGACTGCACACAGACATCGCCCTTGCACCGGGGGGCACGGGCAGCACCGCCGCTGCAGTGCCTCCAGCCCTCCCAAACCTCGTTCTCGAGGCTTTGCCTCCCTTCTGGAGAGCCAGATGATGTAAAGCAAGGACGTGAATTTCACAGGAATGTCTACGGAAAGCAGAGACACTTCGGGAGAGGCGGGGGAGCAGCAGCGAAGGGGAGCCAGGCCCCTCCTCACCGCCGCTGCCGGCACAAGGACGGATGGACCGCACCTGGAGCCGCCCGGGCCGGGCAGCGCCGGGACCCCCGCGCGCCGGGCTGCTGAGGGGCGGCTGAGGGGCAGCG
>VZRV01008886.1:1933822-1946181 GCA_013398115.1 Falcunculus frontatus
CGGGGCCGGCGGCACCGAGAAGCCACAGCGGCTGCAGCGGCACTGTCCGCCCTTCGGGGCGCCGCCTGGGCCACACCCGGCCCCGAACGGAGCTGTTCCACCGCTGCTGCCGCCCCTGTCCCTGCCCTGGCCGCAGATGCCCGTGACTGCTCCCCCTGCCCGCCCCCGCGGTGCTCCGGCGCGTCCGCAGCATCTCACAGGGCGATCTCCGCTCCCCTTGCACACAGGACCCTTGGCTGATGCTTTATTCCCCCGGCGGTGGCCGCCTCCAACCGCTGTGCTTGGCACATCACCCACAGGTTTGCTGTCTCAGGCCGGAATGCACAGCTGTATTTTTACCTTTTAAATATAAACCCGGTTGTTTCTATAAATGAACTTATTCTGTTACGTTCCGAATCTTCACTGCAGAACTGTGACAGTAACTACAGACCCGAGTGTGGCACCTTCGTCCCCAGCCTGGTCACACCAGCTCCAGCCAACTGTTTACTCGGTGACTCAGAAAAGTAGGATACACATAAATAAACATCCACTTCCACTTTCCTTCTTGGGAATGTTAATTTGTTTTCCTTCTGGGTAGACAGAAGAACAAAATAATGTTCTTTCATGCTACAGTCATGTTGAAATTCTGATGATATAAATAAAGATGCAGCTTGAGGTGAGGGCTCTGGAACAGCGTATTTAAAATTGGCAGAAGAACTGGAGAATCGAATGGAATTTCTGTTCCCCCACTCAGCCAGGGCCTCGATGTGACTCAGAGAGTCTTGCTGTTATCACAGCACACAGGAATTATTACCAGCAATAGCAATATCAAATTTATCCTGAGTTAACTTCCCTTGTGAATAATGAGCAATAAAAATCCCGTAATTTGGATTTACAGGACAAACAATTCCATTGCATTCTAGCATCAAATCCAGGAACTTGGGTGACAGCAAATATTTAAAGAGCAGATGTTTTATAAAAAGATGAAAATCAATTGCAAATACTTAATTTAAGAAAAAACCCCAGCTAATTGGTTGAAGAATAATTTGTCATTTGTGCCTGCCATGCTGTGGTTGTGTCTGTCAGGAAATGCAGAGAGCATCCCCACGGGCACAGACAGGAGCCCAACACCGGGTTTGAAGTGCCCTGGGTCGTGGAGCATCCATTTGCTGCATGCTGTGGAGCAAAGCTATTGATCCCTCTGCTCCAAGGGCAGTGCCATGGCCAGCACCACCCTGCTTCAGCCACGTTTCCAAAGCTGTCTGGTGTTCTAGAAAAGCCTCCTCTGTGCTGGTTATACAGCCCCTGCCCAGCCACACCTGCATGCTCTGTGCAGGGTTTTGTTTCACCACCACGATCTCCCCAGGGCAGAAGCTGGGGTTCTGTTCCCAAGAGCTCCTACGGGGATTGCTGTGGGTGTGAGGGCACCTGGGCAGGGCCAGCACCAGGTGAGATCCCAGAGTCAGAGCAAAGGCTTTGTCACAGCGAGTGCAGAGAACACAAAGCACAAACACCAAACGCACAGAGACGAACACAAAACACCCCACGGGTTCAGTGGGGCAGAGCTCTTACCCAGGATGGTTCATTAACTCACAATTAAACCTGAGGGCTGGGTCTCCCTGCTGGAGGCAGAACCGACCCCGCTGGGCCCTTCTTGTCACGTCTGCTTTTCCAACTTTTTATGTATTTGACCCCTCGGTGTCCCACAGCAATCAGGAATAATCTCCACTGAAGGCAATCCAGCCACGATCTTCACAGGGATCTCTACGTTCTGCCAAAATCTAAACAATAATAAGTCATGTAGGGGCAGGAAAGGGCTTCAGCTGACTGATACGGTTATGAAAAACATGTCCCAAAATGCCAGAAAGAAATCAGGGTGATAAGATTAGATCAGAGAGAAGCATCCTGGGAACTCCTGACTGAGGTGGAAAAGGACAGGCTATTTCTTCCCTTCAAAATGTACTAAACAAAACAAACAGTGCTTCTTCCTGCTTCTGGCAGTGTTTTTCCCAAAGCAAATCTGTTCCCTAAAAGCAAACATGACTTGCTGTAGTATTCCCAGATTTTAGATGCAGGGGTTGAATGGCAATGTTGGAAATTCTCACAGTTTCCCCAAACTCCCTGAAAAATGTCAACCATTATTTAGACTGGAGACCCATTCTCCCACTGCTGCCCTAAAAAACCCCACAATATGTCTACTATTAATTTTTGTGCCAGACCCTGCCTGTGGCTCTGTGAACCCCCACCTGATTCTGCCCTCCCCCAAGCAAAGACAGCACAGTCTGTAACAGCCAGCTGGGTATTGCTGGAGGATAAACCATTCCAAGTTCCCCAGCTTCTGGCAACCCTTGAGCTGTGGCACCATTTCTTCAGCAGCTCTTGACAACCTCCTGCTTGTGGATTTTTAAGGACACTTTAGCAAGAGCTTTTTAATGCACCTCCTTAAGCTTCTATGTAAACTGAACCAAGGTATTGCAGCCTAAGGCATCCACTGAGTGTTGTCAGGTTTTGGTGTGAATGCCAATGACTTTTCCTCGCTAAAAATTTCCCATTGTGGCTGTCAAAGTGGCACTGGTGGTAGGAGTCACATGGCACAGGGAAGTCCCTGACATGTCTCTATTCCCTCTCAGCAGAGCCTGAAGAACCAAGCCATAAAGTGTGAGTTGGAAGTTTATCTGTGTGGGAAGAGTCCCCCTCATGAAATTTCCAGCCATGGATGTTTTTAATCCAGCCAAAAATGCCCCTTGAATCACTTCCTTGGAGGTATTCTGGCACTTCTGCTTTTTGCCTGAGTTAGAGGACGAGGAAGCAGATGAGAAGGTCGAGGCACACGGAGGAAACGACCTGGGCAGGTCTGCAGGAAAACCTCAGGGAATTCTCAGCTCACACTTTGTCCTTGCTGGGGAGTGAAGGTGCTGATCCTGTGTCACAGATACCATCGGTTAACAACACCACCTCCAATCAAGTCCCCTTCATCGGTAGAAGCCCTGTGGCATTTCCTTCCTCTCTGATGCATTTTACCCTTTCAGATTCAGTTAATTTCTGAACATCACCCACACTGTACCCAGTACCCTGGGCCTCTCTGGCATTACACCTGAACACTTCTCTTGGCTTCTTGACAGAGAATACGGATTTTTTTTTTTGCCCGCTCACATCTTTGTCTTCTGCTTTCCTCTACTTTGTGTTTTCAACGCAAATTATTTATTTATTAACCTTTCTTTCTTCTGACTCCCTGAAGCCTCTGTTTCATCCTTTGATTTTTTTCTCTCCATTCCTCCCATCCCAGTTTCTCATTTTCACCAACATTTGTCAAACACTCCAGCAGTGGCTCAAATATGCTGAGTGACACTTTTCAATTTCCATTTATCAGCTTTGGTCCAGAAACCTCCCATCCCTTCTGGAAACATTCCTCCGGAAGGCACAGGTTTGATCCCAATTCCTGATGGATGGAGTGTCATTGTGGGGGAACTGTGCCAAATTCGCCATGAGGGTCAAAAATACTTCTCTCCCGTTCTTAAGAGAAGCCAAACAAACAAACCTAAGTAAAGGAGGAAGGAAGGGAGGAAGGAAAGGATCTGCCAAGATTTAGTAAGAGGTGACTTAAACTTGTCAGCCACAAACCCCTTAACCGCGGGGTTTAACCCGGAGCGGGCAGGCTCCCAAGGAGCGCCCGGGCCTCCCTGGCAGAGCTGCAGCTCTTCTTCCTCCGCTGAGACACTTCAGTGCTCCCCCGCTCTCCGCCGCTCCCATGCATTTGTCCATCAGAGGGCATTAGAGGCCGCTAAACCCCCTCAGCTTCGGGCTGGCTCCAGAGAACAGCCCGGTGGCTCCAGCAGCGAGCGCTGGGTTCGTGTTCTCCCCGGGGCTGTGTTTTACTGACCCACCCGGCACGCGTGGATCCGCTGCAAAACGTGAAGAAACCTTTTCCTTTGTGTGCTCTGCTTCCCAGTCCCTCCCTGACTGCAACGGGATCCGCTAAACAAGAACAGAGCCTGCAAATGATCTGACTAGATTAATGGTAATAACAGAATGATGGATTATGCTCCAGAGAAATTAGAGATTCTGTACAAAATATTCACATTGGAACTTCCAACCCAAAAAGTCCAGTCGTCAAAGGATCATTCAAATTGTAGCACGATGTTTCATACAATCAATTCTAAATGCAAATATTTCTGTTCCAGTAGAAATCTCATTTGGATGCAAAACACCAGGAGTCTAATCCCTGATACCTGATCTGATAAAAGAAATAGTCTATTATCAAGGCCTAGTAAGAGCTCAGATATTCTAATTGCACTTAATGGAACGGAATATTTTCTGAAATGGAGGCTGATGGTGCACGGCAAAGGGACACAGCCCTGTTAGTGTCTGCCTGTTTGCCTTGGAGCTATAAACAAGCTCTTTGTCGAGTCCCAGTTGAAGTTTGTTTGATCACAATCACTCCCAGTGTATGTGTTCATGTTCAAAAGACTTCAGCAGAATGAGATCATTTTGTGTATCTACTTTTCCCTTCCCTAGTGAGTAATGCCATCCCCACGTACGGCAGTCATTGCAGAGGTTAAGTTACTTAAATATTATAAAGCAGTATTTAAATTGTTCTGGATGACTAATCAGTTCAGCCTAGATTAGAACATTGCCCCAAAGGGTAATTCGAGGTTATCATTTCCTCTCCCTGACATTTTGTTTCCTTTCTTGTTAATCACACAACAGGGTCAGCAAGAGGAGCTTTCAGCTTGTTCCCAGTCCCCATCTCCTCTGCATCCTGCAGTGTTTCCACTGCAAGCAGTGCAGGATTCTCCATAAAATCACATTAAACTTGTCTGTGCAATTCCCATTCAGTTCAGTGGCATTATTTCTCAGTTAGACCAGCTGATTTTAGATTATAATCACATAGTCTGGGAGGCAGGATTTGGGTTCAGTACCATCAGCACATCCATCAAGCGTGGCCTTTGTTGCAGCAGCCTGGGTCTGAGCCCTGCTGCACCACAGCACTCCTCCTGCCAGTTCAGCACTGACCTAAGGGCTGGGGGCAGAAATGGGATTTACTGTCACAGGTGGAGTCGGTGGTTAGCAAAGACCTGCAGCATCCACACGTGGGATACCTGGACTTTATTTTAACTTAAACATGGATGCAGTGCACCGGGGACAAAAGCCACTGGAGCAGCCCAGCCACCAGAGACTGCCTTTCCTTCCTCCTCTGTCTTCTTAAGTACTCAGGTGTAGAGGAGGGACTGAGGAGGGAAAGGAATTGTCTGATGGAAAGGTAAGTCTTTAAGAACCGGGAGAATGTCAAGACCAGAACTGAGTTTTCTGCTTCTTAAACAACCTCTGTGTAAGCCTCGTGTCAGCCTGTATGAATTTATGAATATAAAGAGTCTTTGTTACTGAAGAGTTTTCCCCAACTGCTGCTCAGTTTCCTCCCCATGACTCATGCCATTAGCTGATGCTGCCCTATTTAATTGCAACTGCTGCTTAAGCCCACACAAGCTTTTCTAAAATAAAACTTTGAAAAAGCTTACTTGCAGTAGATATCCAGCAGTTTGGATGGATGGTACACGGCAACATCCTTTGGATAAAACATGTGCTGCTTTGCTGGGCTTCCAAATAATGCTGAGCAGCACAGAGGCCTCATGGTGTCTTTGAGCTGCTGATAAATGGAGCTGGAAACTGGGGATGAAGCTTACCCCGGAGCCGTGCCCCTCTTGTGAACACCAGGGTTACATTTGCACTTTCCTGGTGAGCTCCCAGCTGGCATCCAAACACAGACCCAGTCTCTGTATTCATTTTTAAAATTCTCTGGCCACATGGGCAATGACAATGGTGGAGAATCAAACTGCTGGCCATTAATAACTCTCCTTGCCCTAAACCTGAACCTGACCCTTTAAGGACTCATTAACCTGCTTTGCATTTTGGGACTGGTTTTTCATTGTGGGTGTAATTTTGCAGCGCTGCAGGTCCACGGATTTCCCAAATATCATCATGTGACTTAAAAGCAGCAGAGAAACAAAGACACCACCTCTGCCTTACTTGCAGTCATAACAGGGATTAAGAAACAACAAGAAAGCATTCCAGAGCTGCAGAGGGCAGGGAAAAATGCCAAGCTCTCTCAGAGTATGCAGTATGACAGGAAAAGCCAGCTCCAACAGAAAGAAGGCAAGAGGGCAACGCTTCCAGGCTCAGTAAGGAAGGAAAGGAAAAGATTACAGCTGTGCAGCTCACGAGCTTCCTCCAGCTTAATTGTGTAATGGAATTGCACTTAAAATATTTTCTTGCCTCAGACTGGCAGGATTCAAGTGGTCAATTCATCTTTTCCTTCCATGTATGGATCTCAATTTAAATTTAAAAAAGGAGATTTTACCCTTCTTTTGCACAGTCACGGCTGAACAGCCTTCAAATGCAGCCCAAAAAAGGGATTGAGCCATGTGGGAGTTGGAAGGCTTTGACCCAGGAGCATGGAAGGGACTGCAGTTTAAAGATTTAGAAGCTGCACGTAGATTGAGTGTGAGTAAATCTGCCTGATCTCCACGTGGCAGCTTTATCACCTTCCACCCGAGTTGTGTAACTCAGCCTTTACTACACAACGTGCTGTTTGCACTGCAGGGGCTCGTCAGGGCTCCCACTGCATCCCAGACCCTTTGTATTGGCGCTGCACAGGCACAGATGGAAAAGCAATCTCATCCCTGTAACCTGAGAAGATGGAGCAGGCAAAATTCCGGAGGGCGAGGGGCGGCCGGGAAAGCAGCTGGGACTGACCCCATGCTCACCCAGGCAGGCAGCAGCACCGGGCCAGCCTCAGCCTCCCCCCGACCAGAGCAGGGCCCTTCCTGGAAAGTGCCCCTTCCCCAGAGCCTCGGGCAGCAGCTGGGCTGTCTCCGGCAGGATGCAGCCTCGCAGCGTGGCTGCACATTGCCTTACACGTCAGGTCCGGCAGCAGTGTGCCCTCTGTCCCACGTCTGTAGGTCCCAGCAGCCTTTTCCCAGGGTTCAGCTGCCTTGGCACCTCATGTTCAGCCAGCCACGAGTCCCTTTGTTCTGCAGCTGATCCCTGTGTCCGTAGGTCTGGGCACGTCCAGCTCATCCCCCATTTATGACATCAGGCAGAAAGGTAAATTATGCTCCCACAAATCCTGCTTTGCTTTAGTGGGGAACCTATTAATCTTATTTGTTACACATTTTGTGTGCAAACTGTGCCTTCAGGAGAGCTATAATGAGAGTATAACCGAAATCTCGTCAGCCTCTTTCGGGAAACATTTATAAACAGACCAGAGCAGGCCCCAGTGAACCTGGGTCCTACCTGTGTACACACTGCCCACACGCTGCTTGCACAAGGGACTTATTAGCTACCAACTGCTGTATTTTCAGTGCTAGTGGCAACACTGAGCTTTTACTTTCCATGCTATAGAGGCTGCTGGGATAATGGAGCCCATAATTACATCCAGCCACTCGTTAGGGCTCAAATTACAAAACCGGATTTCTGTGCCAGACCTTCAGGAAGTAAGCCATGGAAGGAATCTCACAAATAACCTGCAATTATGTTAATGCAGAGGGCAGGGCCTTCCCTTAAGAGCTTTGAGACTCAGTGGAGTGACCCTGGCTGGCTGATCAGAGCCAGACGTGCAGTGGAGAGAAAGGTGCTGCAGGAGGTGAATTACACAGGCACAGCCCTGGTGCCTCTGTACCCAGGGCTGTTTAGGAATAAAGAAACAAAGCCTGTGGTGTGGGGCAGCCAGACAGCGGGGTCTGTGTTGCCGTGGCTTATTCCTTTACCCTGAGGAATGGGCTGTGCTCACATCAGACACATGGTCACAGCTCCATTTGCAGTATGAGTTTAACCGTATCTCTTCCCAGAGTGTTCTCCCAGCCCCGGAAAGCTGTGAGCAGACCAGCTCTCACACCTGCCCAGGACTGTGGGGAACAGAGACCCGGAGGGGGCATCACTGAAAGGCACAGCACGGCCAGCTCTGCTCAGAGCTCCCTCCCCGTGTGTCTGTGCTCGGGGTGTCAGCACGAAGCGCTTCACACCAGCCTCACTCTGCACACACTGGGCAAGCACGGCCACACGTCCCCAGGTCACCACAGATGGCAAGTTCCTGTGCTCCTCCCTCGCTCTTATACCTATTTACAACATTTTTACAACCCAAAAATGGGGGCTGGGAGAAGATTACTTGTCCAACCTCCACCTCCAAAGAATGTCCATTTCTCTCAGCTTCTTCACCTCCTCCGTAGCCCCCTGCACGTGTTCCCTGTAGCAACAGGGCTGGACACAAGCCACCCAAATATTTTCAAGCTCAGTTCCACACCAGCTCAGGCCCACCTCGAGCTATTTGATCTGTGAGCAAACACTCTTTATCTATAAGCAACCTGCTCTTTCCCAACTCCCTGCAGCAGGAATGCAGCCTCGGCTGTTTCCAGGCAGAAGCTGTCACACACAGCCCTGCAATTCCCCAACATGCTCTCTTCTTCCGTCCTGATTATTTTATTGATCAGCTCTACAGAATGTAGGGGGTCTATCCCATTTGTTTTTCCTATTAAACTCAACCTGCTTTTCTATAAATTGAATTTATAAATGCTTTATTGACATTACACTGACACCCTTCATGCCACTGATTTTCCCTCTGCACAATCGTGATGGTCCAATGCCAAAACACAGATTTAAAAAAAAAAGACAACAAAAAAACACCAAAAATATTCTTTCCATTGTGAACATGTTCAGCAGTTTATTACTGCCTGCACCCCAGGTTAGCAGCAACCACTGTAAAGTTCTGCCTTCAGTCAGATATTTAAAAAAAAAAAAAAAGTTAAATATTTCATATTAACACAAAAGTGTTTGGGTTTGGAACAATTCAGAACATTCTCTGCTGTCTTGTGATCTGTACACTCAGAGCTGGCCAGGACACAGCCCTTTTTCTGACTTGTTATGTGACTGCTTTGCATTCCTCTGGTCTTACAGCAGCTTCCCAATCCCAGCTGGGTTTGGCCAATGCCTGATGGCACCAGAATTGAGCGCTCGGCTCCTCAGCACTTGCAGAGGCAGCACTTTTGCTTTGAAAGGCACAACTTGTTACCCACTGGGACATTCAGCTCTTCTGGCTCTGCTGTACCGAGCAGGGAATGAAATGCATGACAGGAGGATAAGCAGTCCAAGAAAGGCTATTTTAAATCTGGCAGACAAGGCTTGTTGCAGTTCAAATTCCCCCAGAAGGAAGGTAGCAAAATTAGGAAGAGAGCCTTAGTGCTTCTGATTCTACCTCCTGTGCCTTGGCCACGAGGCCGTGTGGCCCCACTGGTTTTACTGGACCAGGCAGAACACTTTAAACCCTGGTTAAAGTGACAGACTTGGGGCTTTGCACCATTGGAAATAGACAGATATAATTAGATACAATTATGTTAGAGGGAACAGCGGATCCTGTGCCTGCCAGTGTCGCACTGCTCCTCCCCAGCCCCAACAGCCTGGACAGGAACACACAAACCCAGCACGTTCCAGACAGGATGTTTCAAGGAAGAAGTGAAATAGCTGTGTGGTAGAGGGAGGGATATTGGAGGTTGTGCTGGCACACGTGAGGGTGGGGGTACACGAGTCCCGGGTAGGCTGACCTGCTTCCTCTGTAACACAGGGAACCTTCTCCCCTGCCCTGCTTTGGGACAGCTCAGAACTGTCAGTGTCACTCCAGCCATCTGAGATAAGACCTCTCATACCCTCAGAGAGTAAATTTAGCACAGATATTTCTGAAAGCAGCTCCTTTACAAGGCACCCATGGCTGGCTTGCAGAAAAGGGATGGTTTGAATCTAAAAGGAGTAACCCCAAACTTCTGTCTCCGTTATTTCAGTGCAGCTACTCATCATGGAAGCACTGAATTCCCCACATACACTGAGCCATCTGCTCTATTTATTATACCCAAAGACGTGCTCCAAAAATTATAAAATCCCAACGAGACCAAAAGAACGCAGAGAAAAAATTCCCATAGTCTGATATTCCATCTGTGCAGCTTTTGCACTGCACACTCTTTTAGCAGAGCTTTACAAATTAACCCCTTAAGTACCAGATGTACATCAATTTAGAATCACCTAAAATTTATCACAAGAAGCAACGGTAAATAAGCCACAGAGCAATGAAGAAAAGGTGGAGAGAGAAATGACAGCCCAGAATTCCAGGAAGGGAGGCAGCCTTATCTGGTGCCTGTGGGAAAATCACACATTATGCTCCTGGTTGCTCCATGATGACCCTGAGAAAGTGGCCTCATCCCCCCATTCCTCCTCCCAACTGCTGTTTGCCTTGTCTGTTTAGACTGCAAACTCTCCAGGGCCACAGTGGTGCCAATACTGCTCATAGCCACCAGGCAAACAACAACACCTACGTGAAATGAAGCAACAGCTGAAATGGTGCCAGGCCCAGCAGCAGCTCATGGCAGGAACAACTGCAGCAAGGGGGGCAGCAGACACTCAGGGGCAAAGACTGCTGAGATTTTGAAAATGTATTTACAGACCACGAGCTGGCAAAGCCCCGTACACAAGGTCTCATTCACTCTAACAGCTCCTTGCAGGGCTGGGCTCGTTGCTTTATTGGTATGTTGAGGTTTTTAACCCTTCAGCTTGGGAGGGCTGTCACTTGGACCTCCTTAGGATCAGAGATTCACAGAATGTCCTGAATTGGAAGGAACCCACAAGGATCATTGAAGTCCAACTCCTGGCAGCACTTTCCTGCCTAATTTCTCTGCTGCTCACCATTCAGTGAGCTGTGAGCCCTTGTCCTCTTCAACCTTCTCTGCCCTCTCCTTCTTTCTTCCATTCTGCTTTTTCCTTTCACCTTCTCTTCTGCCTCCACAAACTGAGGCTGAACTTTCTCCATCCCCAGGAGGTTCTCAAAACAAACAGGAGCTTGTGAATTATTAACAGTGTAGACTAAAAATAGCATAATTTTTAATGGCAAGCACTATTGCACAGATGAGCTACCTTGGACTTAAGTGTGACTGGCCCTAACTGTTCCTAATTTGCCAGGAGTGCTGTATAGAATGACAACTCTGAGGATGAGGAACATGACTTGTGGGCCTTAAAAAGAGAAGACAAAGCAAAAGAAATGGGTAGAGCTGAATTCACCATGTCAGAATGCAGGAATGCGAAATCAACAGACCCTGGTGCTCCAGCAGCCTGGGGAAAAGCTCCATAGCCTGGATCCTGGAAGGTATTTCCAAGACACGCGAAAAGAACAAAAGCCCTTTCACTTGTGAGAGTTTATTGCAGTGAGCAAAGACTTGATGGAGAAAGATGGCACCAGTTTGTGAGCTTCCCAGCTGAGCAGCCCTGTGCAGGCTTGGCAGCTGCATCTGTAAAGGAAGATAATGGAAACCCATAAATCAGCCTGAGTCACCCGCTGCAGGCCCTGACAGCGTGTGACAGCCTGGGGCGTGACACCATGGGTCCCACAGCTACACCTCACCTGGGAAGAACTGAAAAATGGTCTGAAAAATCACCCCATGTGCAAGGGAAATAAACACAGCAAGAGCCCCAAGGAAAGAAACTGTAGCTTCTTTATCTCCTTAAGTTTAGACTGGATTTCAGAAAGATACATTTACTGAGCAGAGGGGATGAGTTGGCAGCTTGCAGACAGAACGCAGCTTTCCACCCCTCCCACTCTGGCTTCAGACACAAGGACAAGGGCCCTTCCAGCCCTGCCTGAAGAGAGAAGGTGCTACCAATGTCCCCGGGACAGCCTGTGACCCCAAACAATTTCTAACAAGCTTGCAAACCCCTGGGGTTTTACATATCCCAATTTGCCTTTGTGTCCATAACACACAAAACGTGGACTGGAAAGTTCAAAGACCGGCATTTGGACCCCAGTGTTGTAAAGGCTGGAAATCCTCACTGTTTGAAGGTGTGTGAAATTAAATTAAATTATATTCCTCTGTTGTACGAAGACCAGACTAAATGAGCTAATTATCTCCTCTGGCCTCAAATCTACTATGTTAATGAGCAGAAAGCTCACTGAGGAAGAAACTTCAACTGTTGGAGCAGTACTTATAGAAATAGAGACATAAATAAAAAATTGTAAAATACTTTTCTTCTTAAAAAAAAAAAGCGAGAAAGGCAGCAGCGTGGTGACACCCCTGCGAAACTGAGTAGCCCAAAGCTGCAGTTTGCTGGCTGCAAGAGCCCCCATGCTCAGCAAACAGAACCCAGCCGGCTCTGAGCGAGGCTCAGACCCTCCGGAGAATCCTTACGTGAGTCAGTGCAGCTCTGGGCTGGCCTGGCTCAAACATTCACAACCCACGAGCAACTCCGAGCAGCATTTCGCAACATTCGCTGGCTGCGCGTCTGCCTTGTTCCAAGGCGGTGCCAGGGATCAGCCGCAGCGCGCTGCTCCGCGCTGCTCCGAGCGGCGGCAGAGC
>VZRV01008886.1:1946657-1978022 GCA_013398115.1 Falcunculus frontatus
CACGGAGCCTTTCCCGGCACGCGGAGCCTTTCCCGGCACGCGGAGCCTTTCCCCGCACACGGAGCCTTTCCCCGCACACGGAGCCTTTCCCGGCCGCCGGCCCCGTTCTCCCGGCCGTGAGCAGGCGCGGGCCCGGCGGCATCGCCCGTACCGGGTGCGGTATCGCGTGCGTGCGTTTCCCTGCGGGGGCTCACCCCTGCGGGGTTATACGGTGACACCGGGCCCCCTCCCGGTCGCGTTGATCGCCGTGAAACAAAAGCAGAGTGACGCGGCGGGTGCCGTGCAGCCTGCGCAAGGCGCTGCACGATCTCCCTCTCACACGGCTCTCCTCTGTCCCCCAGCTCGGTCGCGCACGGTAGGAGAGCTCCTGGCCCCCACGTCTCCCTTCGACAAGAAGTGCGGCCGGGAGAACTGGACGGTCGCGTTCGCTCCCGATGGCTCGTACCTGGCGTGGTCACAGGGACATCGCATAGTGAAGCTGGTCCCCTGGGCACAGTGCCTCAACAACTTGTAAGACAAACCGCTATGGATTTCAGTGCACCTGAAAAACGGGAGGGTTTAGAAACGGGAGATCGCTTCAAATCCATTAAAACGCATGTATTGGTCTTTTAGGCTTTGGCACCTTGGGGAAAAACTAATCCCTTAAAATAACAGCTGTTTTGTCTCCTCCTGTGTGGCCAGCAAGAGGAACAACTATTGCAGCCTCACAAAGCCTATGGAGGAGTGACTTGTTAATCAATTCAGATGCTCTAAAATAAGAGGAAGTTTAGAATGAAAGGGGAATTTAGAGACAGATCTGTGGGCAGATCTGGCCCTTTAAATTTCCTATCACAACGCTGTTTGGCTTTACATTTTAGGAATTTACTTAAAGGCAGACCTCTTTCCTTATCATCCTTGTTAGAATGCGAGTTCCAAACGACACGTTTTACTGGCATTTGCAGGTTGCATGTTAGTGAAGTTGGTAGGCAGCCGCTGCAGTTCTGTAGCTGCTTACATTTCTCTGACCCATTTTTTTCCCCCTTTTGGGAGTGGTTAATTGTTTTCAATGTGCTGGACACTCAGTATCTCTTTCCAGGGTTTAACACATGTAAGGGAATTGAAGGGAACTTCTCACTCATTTAGCAGAAAGTCCTAGAAATTTTTGTGGCTCGTTTTTCTATAAATGCTTTAAAACTGTTGGGGTTTGCAATAGCTTAAGTTAATGTCTTGCTCTCTACAGAGGTAAAAGTGTATACAGAATATTAGTATTATTATGTGTTGGAAGGTTTCCAGGTGCTGGTAATTTTTCACAGTTACAAGAAAAAGCTGCTTTTATAACTTTAAAGTACAAATGCGCCGCTTTGCGCCTCAGAGATGTACATTATGACGACTCCCAGATTTCATTACACCTTGAAGAAATGTTTGTTTCTCAAGATGACCTGCGCTTATTTTCGTGCTTTTTGTTCGCTTTGCAGCCTGCTGCACAGCACAAAGAATGGTGCCAACGCTGTCGGCACGAGGCTGCCGAGGCAGAGCAGTGAGAGCAGCCAGAAGAACAAGCCCTGCGAGCACATCATCGACTGCGGGGACATCGTGTGGAGCCTGGCCTTCGGCTCCTCGGTGCCCGAGAAGCAGAGCCGCTGCGTCAACATCGAGTGGCACCGCTTCAAGTTCGGGCAGGACCAGCTGCTCCTCGCCACCGGCCTCAACAACGGCCGCATCAAGATCTGGGATGTCTACACAGGTGGGTGGGAGAGGGGCTCACAGCAGGCCGGGATGTCCTGAGCTGCAAGGACACGTGGGGATCATCCAGTCCAGCTCCTGGCACAGGGCACCCCAGCACTGCCACCGTGTCCCTGAGAGCGTTGTCCAAACGCTCCTTGTCACGCTGAAGTGCCAACTCACACTTTACGCCATAATGGTATCGTTAGTACACAGCAGAATTGGTTATAGAATTGTTAACTGGGAACTTGAATACAAGTTAAAAGATACTGAAAAAGCATGAGCTCCTGCAACCAGAAGTAACGAAAAACTGCCGAAGGAACAAGAGAGGCAGCTCATGCTTTGAGATGTGAGTGCAAAATACTTAAGTGTGTACATTGGCCGTTTACTCAAAAGACTTCTTAGTTTTACCATACTTTAAAAGCATGAAGTTGCTGGTTTATGTTGATGGAGACCTCTTCATTTTTAAAAAGAAAATAAATGACTCAAAAAGACTGAATCTGAACTTAGGGACTTTCAGTTTTGCTGATAGCACAGCTGCTAGGTTGGAGAGAACTCATTTAAAAAAACAGTGATTATTGAGTAATTTGTCCTTGTAAATTGAAGCTTAGAACAGGTATGTCTATCAAAAGACAAGTCTTGCTTTATTTCTGAGGTTCTAGTATATAGATTCTGTAGCTTTTCAGGGAGTTGCCTCTTGATACAGGAGAGTGAAAGGATCCATGTGCTGCTTATTGTAGGGAGCATTTCTACAAAGAAAATTGTCTTTACGTGCTGTGATTTTATATTCAATATTTGTATCCATAAAGCATTTGATCTAAGTCCAGTCCTTCATGTTAAATTGTGGTGTTCTCATGTAACAGGAAAACTCCTTCTTAACCTGATGGACCACACAGAAGTTGTCAGAGATTTAACCTTTGCCCCCGATGGCAGCCTGATTCTTGTGTCTGCGTCCAGAGACAAAACCCTGAGAGTGTGGGACCTGAAAGATGATGGTACATGTCTGGAATTTATCTGCTCTGATACCTGAGAGAAGTATCCATGTACTTGCCTCTTTTATTGCTCTAGACTCAGTTTGGTCAGGGTTGCTTAAAAACTGCATGTTCTGTTAGTCACTCACTCTGCACTCCCCTGGAATTCTCTCTCTGTCTGAACCCTGGAGGCAGAAGCAGGTATTGGGCTGAGCTAAGAGTGCATTAAGTGACCTTTCTGAATAGGGTCATGGGACTAGAGGCTGCATCCCAGGGGTTTTATTTCTGCGTAGAGTGACTCTGCAAGATGTTTGGGAAAATGATAGAAAATTTTACAAAGGAATAACTAATTTGGAAAAGCTTTTCAATCTGAATTTTGTAATATTTAACGGATTCTTACAGCAGCGTCTTTCTGTTTAGGAAACATGATGAAGGTGTTGAGAGGCCATCCGAACTGGGTGTATGGCTGTGCATTCTCTCCAGACTCCTCCATCCTCTGTTCTGTTGGAGCTAGTAAAGCAGTATGTGTCAGAGTTTCTTGTTCCTTAATTCTGCTGAATTGTGTGCATAATCATTTTAAATCTAAGTAACATTAAGCTTGTGCTCGGTGTCATGACCTTCTAATGTTTGATGATGATGTAAAAGTGCATGAAATTAAACTGGCAAATGGTGCATTGAGACCCTGATTTGTGAATGGAACTTGCACTGCTTTTAGTTGAAGAGGCTGTAAGTGTTGAGAAATAGGTCTGCACAGGGTCGTGGCATAAAACAAAGATCACTAAAGCTGCCAGTGTTAAAAGATACTTAGATTAACCCATAAAACTATTTTGGTTTTGATTTTGTCCTTCCTATTTCATGCTCAATGAGAAAGACTTTACAAAGTCTGAGCCGGTCAGGGCATCTCCTGCTGAACAAAAACGTTTCTCCCTGTGTTCCCATACCAATGGCAACGGTGCCTAAGAGTTAGCAGGAAGAGGAGCACACTGTTTTTGCTTCCATCCTATCCTAATGCCCTGCTAGAGAACTGAAAGCAGTGCAGGTAACGCACGTATGCCATAAGCTACTCCTGGCACTGAAGAATGAGGGCAAACGAGCAAGGGGAGTTCAGCCTGGTTCCAGGGGCTCTGTAGGCAGTTTAACGAGACTTGAAAGGCCCAGTTCAGGCACTGGACATCACTTCTGTGGGAGTGCTCAGGTGCACTGTCCACCTCGGTGAGAACAGCCGAGCTCTGGGGTTTGGCTCAGTAGTGGAGCAGAGGGGGATGTGTACATTGCTGTCTGGAGGCTGTGTGTTTTCCATAAGCTTCTTGCTTTCCCTGTCACAGGTGGTGGCAGCAATATTGGTGTGATTGAGTTAAGCTGGCACCACTCTGAGGAGCACAGTGGTGTTGGCGGGCAGAGAGTGGCAGCTCTGGCCGCCAGCCCAGCGAGCTGTACCGTCTGTACCGTAGGACGAAGTAACCTTGCCCTCGGCTGCAAGGGGTCCTGTACGTACGCAGGTGCTGCTCCATGTCCACTGTCTGCTTGCTTGCTTGCTTTTTTTTTTTTTTTTTTTTTTTTTTTTTTTTTTTTTTTTTTATANAATAATTTTCACAGCAGTGAAACACACTGACTCCTCAAACGTAGTTTCCAGTTTTATGGAATGTTGGGGTCTCCTTGGAAAAATTAGTGAACATGTCTATAACTGATTGTAAAATGGTTCAGAGTTAGGCCGTGTGGGAGGCGCTAAGACCGAGTTTGTTTTGGTCAAACATAAATTTATCCAAGATGTCAGAATTTAGCCTGTGCAGTAAAACTGTCAAGGGAAAAATCAAGGCCGCTAATGAGCTCTTTGAGGGACATAACAGCTTTTGCTAAACACTTATATTCCTATAAAACCATGCTGCAGTACATGGATAGTTCCTATTAAGTAATTCTGCACAGTCCTTATTTTGATTATGTATAATGTACAACTGCATGTAAAATCTCAGCATACTGTAATATTCTGTCAATTCTTATAATACACTGTGCAATTAGCTGGGTAAATTGTAATATTAATGTTGTTTGTTACTGTTGACTTGATTTTAAATGCCTAAATTCTTTCTAATAATGTGGTTAGACTTCCCTGTTGTTTTGCCAAAGACATAACTTTTGGCTGTGAAAATTCTTTTTGCTTGCAGTATCTGTTTCTCTTCCTAGGCTGACGTTGGTGATCCAAGCAATTGTAAACAAGTGATCTTAAACTCAAAGGGATGCCACTGGAGTAACAATATGTTAACCTTACATTTTCTGTCTGTATATTTCTTAAAATTTTGGTAGTTACTGAAAAGAGGGGACTGTAGAGTTTAACCCTATTTATTTCTGAATATTTTAATAAAATAGTTTTGTAATACATGAATTTCAGTAAGCTACATGGTTAAATTGTGTTGCCTTTATCTTATATTTTGGCTTATTTTGTTAATAACATTTAACAAATTTGAGTTAGAACTTGCATGTCTGCTTTAATTATTTAAAAAAAACCCCTTGATTTTTAATCTGAGTATGACACTGAGCATATTTCTTAATTGTAGTAATTCATAATACCTGATTTTAATATAATCCTAAATAAGACTAGCTATACTTAAAAAACAAATTAAATGCTTCATTGCTTCTCTGAGCAGAGCTATAACATCAGCTCATTTAATTGCAGGTTTTCCTCTGGGATATGGATAAATACTCCATGTTACGGAAACTTGAAGGACATCACAATGATGTGGTAGCTTGTGAGTTCTCTCCTGATGGAGCATTACTGGCTACTGCATCTTATGATACTCGAGTCTATGTCTGGGATCCACATATTGGAGTGATTCTTAGGGAATTTGGGTAAGTAAAGCAGTCAAACCTGGAAACTTTCTCCCAGAGTGGAGATGACTAACTGAAATTCAATGGGTTTGTGTACGTAGCTGTAAACTGGACTTGGAAAAGAGCAGTAGCTGATGGAAATGCTAAAGTGGCAGAGGCGGGAGGTTGTTCTCTCATCTGTGAGAGAATTTACAGCACTGGTATTTTAATGTGTACTAAGCTGTTCAGCAAAGCCGAAGAGCTCAGTACCACAAAAGACACAGCAGTTCAGTCTGCACTCCTGAATCCATGGCTAACTGGTTAAACACTGTTTGCTTGCGAACGCCTGAGCTCTGCTGTCCTGGCTGCGGGGCCCTCCCAGCCCCGGGCGTGGCTCTGTCACCGAGCGTGTCCCCGTGTGTCCGCAGGCACCTGTTCCCCCCGCCCACGCCGATCTTCGCGGGCGGCGCGAACGACCGCTGGGTGCGCTCCGTGTGCTTCAGCCACGACGGGCTGCACGTGGCCAGCCTGGCCGACGACAAGTGAGTGTGGGGACAGGGCTGGTACCCTCCTGCGTTCCTGCCCTAGGACAGGAGCCTCTCAGCACCGGCAGCTTGGGCTCTTGGTGCCTGAGCTGTGCTCCGGACTAGTTTCTTGTGCAGCACAGAGAAGGCACCCAGCAGAACTAAACACCTACTCTGATAACTTCCTGTGTTGTCCTTCCCCCTCAGAATGGTCAGGTTCTGGAGAATTGATGAAGAATACCCTGTACAAGTTGCACCTCTGAACAATGGGCTCTGCTGTACTTTCTCTACCGATGGCAGTGTTTTGGCTGCAGGGCAAGTACAGATTTCTTTTTCTTTCTAAAATATTAAGGTAACACAAAAGATCGAAGAAAATGGCTCAGTGTTCTGAAAATCTTCAGTTGTGACTTGCAACCTGGTGCTTCTGACTGGTACTATTTGTTTAAACATGCTTGGAAAAGCAGTAAAATCAATCAGCTGATAAACTCATTTCTTATCTTGAAAACTAAACATGTGAGAGACCCAAAACATGTGGATTGGAAGAAGCCCATCAGATAGCTGAGGGCAGTTGCTGTGTGTCAGGTGGCACAGCAGTAGGTGCTGGGAGATCTGCTCCCATTGCATAGACAGGTTGCTTATTGGGCTGCTGTAGCTTAAAATAGGAACGGGAGTCAATCAGAATCTGGAGCAGCTGGAACTGAGCACCAGCAAGTCCCCTACCTAGTCACGTGTGTGTGAGTTGGTAGCAGGCTGAGCTGGTTCAAGTGGAATAACCTGGAGGGTTTTGTGGGGTTTTGTGCAGGACCCAGGATGGCAGCGTGTACTTCTGGGCAACCCCCAGCCAGGTGTCCAGCCTGCAGCACCTGTGTCGCATGGCGATCCGCAGGGTGATGCCCACCAGCCAGGTCAAGAACTTGCCTATCCCCTGCAAAGTGGTGGAGTTCCTCTGTTACCAGATTTGAGTTGAGAAGAAAAAACCCAGACAGCTGGGGTGTGGCCCAGCTGCTGAAACTGGCTACAAACACTTTACAGAATCCTCAAACTGTACAGCCTTTAAGCTTAAAACTCTAGAGGTTTTCAAGAGCTATTTAAAGTGATAACCTAAATACTATTTTATCAAAATGCCTGACAGGTAATTTTTTTACTATTTATAGAAAACACAGTAGAAGTATTCCTGGTGTTCTCAATTTTCTAAAATATAACTGTGAAAACATGTACATATATAGACATAAGCTGCTACATGTTATCAATGTACCTTTAAAAATTGCTTGTGTGATTTTTCATGTGTCTCATGTATATATTGCTTTGGTAGAGCCATGATGCATCTGTGCTGTAAGTGGAAGGACAGCTGTTCTGGCACACCGAGGTAGGAAAACTATTGACTTACAGAGCAGTTAAGCTTCCTTCTGTACATTGGTTGGGGTCCAGAAAGCTGCCCCCCCAGGTCAGACTTCGTGCTAGTTTATTTGTGAGGAGGTACAGCATGGCTTTGTAGAGAGCAGTGTGTGGGGAAGGGAAGGAGGTTAGTTAAGGGGTGGAGTGTATCTAATGTAACCCAGGACTGTGCCTGAGTCAGCTGAAGGCCTTATGCTCCATAGCAGCAAACCAGGTGAAATTTCAGTATTGGGCAGTGTTAGAGAACTATTTCCTTACATTTCTGAAAATCTGACTACTGTAATATTGCCTGATACTGTGTCTGTAATGAGAGACATTTACAGACTCGGTTTATTATCCTTTAACCCTATAATATCTGTTTGGGGGTGATTATTGGTTAATGGCCAAAGATAAGCAAAATACTTGGTTTTGCCTTCTGTTATTTATCTGTACCTGCAGATATAAAGAATGTATGCATTGCATAAAATGCCTGATTATATATATTTTTGTTGAATTTTTTATTAAAAACTTGTATAAAAGTTTTCTGGTACCTCATCTGGTGACTGATTTATCAACACTGCCTGCAGCATTGCAGGCTGAGCTGGTGAGGCCTGGTTTGTGCTCCCAGACAGATGCTTACAGAGCACTCTCTAAAAACCATGACAGTGTTACAAGCACATGTGAGCTGCAAATCTGCTTATTTAAGCACCTTCATGAACTGAGCTAAAAGCTGGGCTTGCCATGAGTCTGTTTCTGCAAGATCACAGTTCCAGCCCTGGGTCAGCAAGTAGGACTTCAATGTGGGGTCTTGCAGGAGAGGCTTATTGAAGGATGCCCTCAGGTTGTGTTCACCAAAAGCTCTGATTTGTGGAAGTGGGGTAAGAAAACAACATCCCAGCTCCCCCTTTCACCACCTCTGAAAGCTGCTTCTTCCAGCTCTGCCTGCAGCAGTTCCTCTGTTTGCTCTAACCTTTCTCCCAGGACACAGATGATAGTGTTAAACCAAGTACACAAGCTCTCCTCATTAGTGAGGCTATTTATAATAATGTACCACGTTTACAAGCCTCTTCCTGCCATGGTGGGACACCACAAGGTGAGGCCTGATCCCCAACATCCCCAGGAGTTCCCACTGTGACCGCAGCACAAACCTGGGACCCTCAGCAGGGCCAGGCACACAGCTCCTCCCAGAGACACAGAAATAACTCCCCAGGTCACAGTGCTCGTGTTCACGAGTTTTCTCCAAAACTCAAGGGCCTTTGGGTGAGAACCAGTTTACATTCTGCAGAGAGAGACCTAGTGCTCTTCTGGGAATCTAACAGCTAAGGACTCATCTCTGATCAGTGAGTATCCTCCCTTTTGCTCAGCAGCACTTTCTGACAGACCTCGATCTCTGAGCAGCACAAACCTTGATATTAACATTTCCAGAAACACAAGAAACCCACAAATGACTTAAAGCAGAGGAGCTGTGGCAGGCAGCAGAGAAGCAGAAGCAGCACTGAAGAGAGGCAGTACTCACACAGGACATAACTTTAGGTATTCCTCAGGAAATCCCTTCTCCAAAGAAAGGTGGAAAGGAGAAGCTGAAGGATTAAAGGCATAGGCAAAGAGCTTCCTCGGGAGGGCAGAGCTTGGGCTTAATTGCAATTAAATAGATTTCAGGCTGATACCAATTTCCTCCCAGCTGGTCTTCAGTAACTGCTGTCAAGGGCGGAAAGGGAACAAGCAAAGCACAATACTATGGAGCTAAGCAAGGGCTCCATCCCCACGAGGCCACTGAGGCTGGCCCTCAGGTGAGAGGGAGGGGGAAGGAGGGCTCAGGATGCAGGGACAGGGGACAAGTGGCCTGTGCTGGAGGCACTGCCTGCAGTGACCATCTGAAACAGCCTTGGAGAGAAGCAGGTCCTAGAGAAAACTGGAGCTTCAGCCACTAGGAAGTTTTCTCTGGAATGCTCTGAAAACTGTTTATTTTCCACATTCATATATGGCCTTTTAGTTGAATCAGGACTGAGTAACCCCATTAAGTATTGTGTGGGGTTTATTGTTTCAGTGCTAAATGAGGACTTCCATTGGAGCAGTTTAGAAATAGGGTGGATGAATCCCATGACCTTTTCCTTATATATTACAATAGTCTCATTAAGGACAGAGGTGATGTAAGATCCCATGGGAAATCTGGTAGAAGTGTCAGGCAGAAACTGTTTATCAAAGTAATTATTTCAGATTAGAACCACCTGAGTAAGGCAGGCAGGGTTTCTGTGGGATGCTGGCTTCTGCACAAGGACAAGTTTGTTTTATAAACACTGTTCCACACCCAAATCCTGCTGCAATGAGCTGGTTCAGAACAGCCCTAATTATTGATGTACTAGAACCAAAAGAAAGCCAGAGTAAACTTCAGATAAGTCCTGATAACACTGTTAGTTATCAGCAAGGTTATGCCTTGTGTAACCAGCTAATTCCAGACAGAAGTTCTGGGGGAGATATGATTTATTTCTAACGTGAGATTAGAAGCTCCTGAATGCTCACTTTTATTCCAGCTGGCTGAGTTGCATCAAGGAGAAAAATATTTATTTACAGTCTATAATAAGAGTTGCTACACTGGGGTTCCTGACAAAAATCATAATCCCCTTTCTCTCTCTGAGCTCACTTCTTAGCCTATACAAACGTTAAAGAGCACTCCAGTTGCCCCCTGCACACTAAGGGCAGGAACTTCTCTCATTTAATTGGAGAGTACTGCCCACTTCTTCAGATGACACACAACTGCATCTTAGAGCTGTGCAGCTAAGGACCACTTCCCCATTGTGTGTGAACCCAGGTCAGTTCATGGAGAGCCTGTAACCAAACCACTACGGTTTCACTGATGCTCCTCTCACCTCCTGCTTCAAAAGGCAAGCACCTCTTTGGGAAGACTATCTTAATCTGCTTCCTGATATAAGAGCAATTGTAATAAAAGTCTTGTACCGGAATAAATGCCAGGATGGAAAAATTATAGGGGGAAAAAAGTCTATCAGTGTACATTATTAACGATGTAAATTCACTCCTTCTGGGGTAACTGCCCAGGAGCTGAGAGGGTGTTTTGAGGATACTGTTAATTATGACCAGCTCCTTGTGTTCACTGCAGGAGGAACAAATCCAGAAGAAAGACTTAAAATATTGCTTCATCTTAATTGCATCAGAGGAAAGGAAAAAACCAAAAAAAAAATTCCAAGGTCCACTGCAGATAACAGCAGTGAGAAGAGTTTGGGCAGAACTTTGATCCTGATGTGGCATGTCACAAGACTGAGATACGTGTTTGCTGCTGCCCCCATCCAGAGAGCTGTTCTGGTTTTTGTGAGGTCACTGGCACATAAGGAAAAGGAGCAGCTGAGAAAGTCCCCTCCTTACCTTCCAACAGGTCTGTGACACAGCCCCAAGGCCACCTGGCCTCAAAGGGAGGCTTGAACCTGCCAAGTGCTTTCCTTCACTGATCCCAAAGGTTCAGGTAGTTCTGATACTCAAGTGAAGCAGCTGCAATTAGCACACTCAGAGAACAAACAGGAACTGGGGGTGGCACGCTTCTTCTGTAGTTGTATAAATCAGCACTAAATCTGGCCTGCAGTTTGCCATTTCTCTGACCTCAGTGCTCTCAGGGATGAATCCTCTCCTGACTACTCCAGCACAACATTACAAATAAAAATCTAATTAAACAGAGTCCGTCATGGCACTAATCTGAGTAACGACTGACCGGGCTCTAATGAAGCATATTCATAGCAAAGGCTTGCAATAAAGCAAGGGAAGTTTGAGATACACATACACATATATCTGAGGGTTGATGTGGGGGTGAGTGCCTCCATCCATGTGTGTCTGTGTGTAACTCACACATGGTGGTGCCCAGCTCGCTGCCAGGGGTTATTCTGGAGCCTGGGAAAAGCTTGATGCTTGCACTGTGACAATACTGCACTGGAAAGGCAGCAACTGTGAGGGCATTTACCTCCTGGGGGAAGGTACAAAGACCCCTTGGCTTCCCCAGGTTTATTGACTGTGTCCACTGGATCATGAGACATTAGAGAAGCTGGAATTGGACTGACCTGCTCACAGGTTTGTGTTTGGTGAAGAGCTGCCAGGATGGCATTTGGCCAACACATGTTGCAGCTTCTGCTGTGACCCTGTTGTGAAGGGGCTGGAACCCTTAACACCAGCACAGCCCGTGCCCTGGCCAGTCACACACTCACTGCAGGGTCAGACACTGCCCAGCACAGCCCCTGCCCTGGCCAGTCACACACTCACTGCAGGGTCAGACACTGCCCAGCACAGCCCCCAGAGCAGGGTCAGACACTGCCCAGCACAGCCCCCTGAGCAGGGTCAGACACTGCCCAGCACAGCCCTCAGAGCAGGGTCAGACACTGCCCAGCACAGCCCCCTGAGCAGGGTCAGACACTGCCCAGCAGCCTCCCCCGTGCGAGGAAGGGGCTCTGTGCAGCTCAGCTGCATCATCAGCCACAGAGGGCTCGATTCAAACAGAACTGCTACTGTCCACAGCATGGTACACGGGCCAGATTGCGAGCTCTTTTGGCAGCAGACTGCAATAGAAGTGAATTCGAGATGTCAGTCTGTGTGGATGGAGAACTTCTGAAATTACACTTTCCTTATGGAGTTCTTTGCCCAAGGAAACTCAGCCAGCACCAGACCCCAGACACCCCTGAACAGGGATCCTTATACATTGTCTGGGAAGACATTCTGTGCACTGTGCTGTGGTGAGAAGGGTTTCCTCTTTTTAGTATCACTTTTGTCTAGTAATTCATAAGAAATATGGCATTAAGGGGTTTTTTTAGTCTATTTTTTTCTTGAATCTATAATAGTTCTTGGCTTCAACAACAGATATTATTAACTACTTATTATTCAGAAACAAACCAGTATTGCGACTAACCAATTATCCTAAATCACACTTTAAACAAAACATAACTCAGTAGCATTTATGGAGAAATGTAAGGATAATAATATTTGGAATATTTATGGGAACCTGGAAATGTTTGAATTATCTTCATTTGTGCACTACAGTAACATCCAAGCCTTTAATAAAGAAGTCTCTCTAATCCAAACAACTCCTAAATTAAACAGACAAGGGCCTAAGCTGTGAACAGAAAACATAATCCCTCACTTAGAGGTAAATAAATGAGGCACAGAAAGGGATTCTAAAGAAAACTGTGGCCAACCTCAGAATCTGGTTTTCCTCCCTGATGCGGTCAGACAGTCCCTTTGGCACAGGCCTATCACGCTTTCCAAACAAATGTCAAATGTAAATACAGTTCCTTCCGGTCAGTCTGCAGGGCCTGCTCCAGAGGCTTTCCTTCATTCAGCACAGATCTAGTTCTGCTGCCGCCTTGATTTTCTCTGCTCTTTCAAACACTGTTCTTGTGATTTCACACCAAGTACTAATGCTCTTCAAAGCTCAGTTTCCAGAGCATAGTGATCTGAGCTGAATCCCATCTCAAAGCAAGAGGAGCAAAATTCTGTTGTATTTCTAAAGAAGTGTTTGAGAACATGATCTCTAATTAGTTCTGTACCGCAATCAAGAGGTACCAAGGTACCATGTTATTTTGAAGGCCACATGCCTTTACAGGCTCAGCATCTTCTGGTGCCCAGGGAATGGGGTGGCAGCCCTGCACCAGCCCTGACCCTGCGGGCATCCTGACGAGTTTTCTCGAATGACCTTGGCTGTGCCCTGTGCAGCTCCTCCTGGAAAGCCGAGATTGGTCTGGCTCGTTGCTGTACGTTTGTGCCTGGAGAGAAAGGCGTGGGAGGGCAGGGAGGGCAAGAAACCCCCAAACCCCAAATCCTTCATCGACTCCGAATCCCGGGGAAGGGCTCCGAGCGCGCGCGGGCACCTGCCGGGTGTGCGGCGCCCTCTGGTGGGCACGCGCCGCACCGCACACCTGGGCACGCGCGGCTCTGCGCACCTGCGGCACCGCACACCTGGGCACGCGCGGCCCTGCGCACCTGCGCCACCGCACACCTGGGGGCGCGCGGCCCTGCGCTCCTGCGGCACCGCACACCTGGGCACGCGCGGCTCTGCGCACCTGCGGCACCGCACACCTGGGCACGCGCGGCCCTGCGCACCTGCGGCACCGCACACCTGGGCACGCGCGGCCCTGCGCTCCTGCGGCACCGCACACCTGGGCACGTGCGGCTCTGCGCACCTAGACACGCGCACGCATCGTATCACTCCCTTGCTTCCTGCTGCAGGTAGAATTTGTCAGCTTTAGAGAAAGAAGATGAGCTGGGTGGGATTTTCTGTCTCATCAGGGTGCTGTGCTCTTGTCAGTAGGGGAGCTGCTTATGTACACTGCAAACAACAGCACCGAGCATGAAAGAGTTCTGCCAAGGCCGGGAGACAAACCTCAGACTTCTTCTGTTTCTCCTGCTTTAATTAGGAAAGAGCTAATGCATGGAACACAAGGAGTGCCAGAAAACCAAATAAATGTAAGCCTTTGATGCTTTCTTTCCCTGAATACACACCTCTGTCAGCTCTTTAGTCTCTCATCCCTTCAGAGGCTAAAGGTCAGAGGGGCCCCCTGCGAACTGCTGCCCTGGGAGAGGAAGAGGAAGGAAATGACACATTAGCTCGGCTTTCTAGGCCTGTCTTGATACACTGGTGTGAGTCACCAGAGCGTGACGGCAGCGGCTGGAGAATGGCATCTATCAAGAGTTGGTTTCCTCTTCTGAAGCTGCTCACGTGACATCTGCAGCCGTGTTTCCCTGGGCCTGTGAACAATCCTGCGGCTCTTTGGTGGGGCTGCACTGCACAGTCCTTTTACTGGGAAGTGTCAGGAAAGTTCCAGCTAAAGCTGCTTGTTTTCATCACTTCTGGGAAGACCAGTCTGGCTCCCGGCTCAAGGAAGAGTGGAAAAACTGCTCTTCTAGCAAGTACTGAGGAGTTGCTTTCTGAAATTGTCCCAAACACAATGAAGCTACCAGTCACTACTTCACAGGCTTCCAGCTTTATAACAACTTTGTCACACATAGATGACATTTTGTTAAAGAATTGAGGTTTTGTTGCAATTTCAACATCTCGAGGTTTTGTTTTGCTCCACATCCCCAACTGGAGCCTTGCAAATGCCATCTCTCACTGCTCCAAAGCTAACAGCTCTTTTTCCAGCACAGCAGATGTGGGAAAGCTGGATTTAAGACTCAGGTAACTTGATTCCACTTCCATCTCTGCAATCATCTTCCTGTTTCACATACCCTTAACCTCGTGGTGCCTCAGTTCCAATACTGTCCCACTACCTTATGTGTGACCTGTTAAATACCTGCAGGCAGTGGTAGGGCTGGCAGGGTAGGAGTGCAGGGTCTCTTGGAACACTGATAATGCTGTGTTTCACCTGGGACAAGGGGCCTCCTCCTTGTTGACAAAGTGACCTCAGGCTCACAACATCACACCCAGCATTCATCTTTCAGAAGTCTCCTTAAGGGAGCGCGTTTGGGAGGGGCTGTACTGGGCAGTGCTCACGGTCAGGAAAGCAGCTCCAGGAATAGCAGGTAGGAAGTGGTGTCGCGAGCCCACACGCAACCCAGGGGCTATTCTTAGGAGGAAGCCTAGACCGGAAATTTAACAGGGAATGTTTTCAGACTTGTTTCTGTTACAGAGATGAAGACAGTTTAAGTGAGCACTGCCTGAATTTACAGTGTCACCTGAAACACCTGACGTGCCAAAGAGGCTTTTCGGTGCAGGACAGGAAAATGCACGAGACAGGGAGGGGACCTTGGGTGACCTGCATGGTGTGCACTGAGAGTCAGGACAAATGGTGCCTGAGCACCTGTGCCTTGGATATTCTCCCCTTGCATTTACTCCTATGTAAGACACTGCTCTCCTGTACTCCTTGGCCTTTTTACCGAGGCACAGTAGTGGTCTCCACCATTTTCTTTATTCCTTAGAACTTTTGTTTCTGTTCTTGTGCTCAGGACTTGCTTGCTGGGCCAGAGAGACCTGCTGTGTCTGCTGGAGGTCAGTTTCTTTAAATAAAAAAGTAATCCAGATCAATGCAGGATTACAGGGCACAAAATCTCCTCATGGCTAAGCAGGGTCAGTGTTCTTGGATGGCAAAAATGACCTGAAGTTTTAGTTTGCAATAAAATACCTGGTTCCATGCTGGCTGCTGCGTTCCCCTCCCAGCAATGAGCTTTCCCCAGCACTGGTTGGTGTTGGACTCACCACAAACCAAGGTCCAGCCAAAGGGATGTGCTCCACATCTCCAGGATGCAGCAGGCACAGCCCAGGGCCTGCTCAGACTGAGCTCAGGAGGAGATGCAGCCCCGGGTGCTGAGTCCTACAGAAAATTTGGGGTTTTCTTGGGTGCTGAAAGGTCAGCTGAGCACGCAGGAAAATCCAACGTTGTCCACTCGGCACCAGCACCGTCCTCACTGCTGCTTGGAGTCAACAGAGTTTCTAGTTACAGGAGCCAACTTTTGGTGTTATGGCAAAAGGTTAGGTCTTGTCTGTGTTCAAAGAAATCGTGAAGAAATTCTCACTGTGTACTCAAGGCCAAATCCAGAGCTAAGAGGAGCCAGAGACTTCCAGGGCGAGGCAAATCTCATTCTGAAATTGTCCCAGCACACATAATAAACACCCCCAATTTTAGGGTCTCTATTAGGACGCTTTGTCGTCATAAAGCACCTTTCCTGTGTCTTATTTGTTTTTCCCCGTTTATTTTTATCTGCCATGAAATTATCATTACCAAGAGGAGCTATTTTAATGGTCTGAGAGAAGTAGGAACATTTTGCTCAGATTGTGGCTCAGCAGAGGCACTGTTCAAGGAACATGTTCAGAACACTTCAGGAAGAATCATCCCATCAGGATTCCCCAGCACTGACACAGAGGGGGTTCCACTGCAGGATCCCCCGGGGTGCCACAGATCTCTGGCTCCACAGGAAAGGAGGGATGCCAAGAGTGCCTGGGGGCTCTGTCCACAGGACAAGTGTCCATTGTGGCTGCTGAATGACACATCTGCCTGCTACAAATAGACTCCTGCAGAGCCCTGCATGCACTGACAGCTGGCCACCAGCCTGAAGTGACTTCAAAGAGCTGAGCTGGGCCCAAGAGGTCCAACATCCTCTTCCTCTGAGCTCGCACAACACCTGGGCTTAAGCAGCAGCCACCCCCACGAGCTCCTTTTCCTGAACAGAGATGCTCTGACCTACACATCAGGGGCTCAAGACAAAGCTGTGCCAAGAACATCAAAGTCAGCTTCTACCGGCAACTGAACCTTTGAGGAAAGTAGGATATTGCTATGCAGGACATTAGCAATGATTTTAGAATAGCTGTGTTTAAAATAAAAATAACAACTCCAACAACAGGAAACAAGGAAGGGAAAGACCTGAAACCAAAGTTCTCCAACAGAGACTATGTTACTGCACAGGACTCCAGTAATAAGACCCAATTCCGTAAAATAGCCACCTGAAACAGTATTTCATCAGGGATTGTTACTGTGTAGTTGAGATGGTCTGAGGTCACCCCTCACATTTACCTCCCCATTTCAGCTCTAGGTAGGGACGGACTGGGTAGGTGGAGGGATAGGTACCATTCCCTTCAGGTTGCTCTAAATCACCTGGAATGTGTTTAATTTCATCATGCCCACAACCAGAAACCATACACTCTCACAAGCTGCGAGAGAAAGTAGATTTGACAAAGATTCATGCAGTGAGTCTGTTCAGAAAGTATACACACCTCTGCTATTTTATAACACACACAAGGATGGATTGTAAATGTTCTGGGGCAAGAATAATTTCCTTATTCTAGATCTGTCCGTAACTATATTCCTTAGTGATTCAAACAGTGGGGAGGCAGACCACGACTGAGGCTCCCAGGGAAAAGACATGGATAAATGCATAGCACAATGAAGAGCAGAATATTTAGGTTCATAAATGATAGGTCCACAGGAGATGCAAGAAGCTTATGCAAGCAGGACTCGATGTGAGGAGAGCAGTTAGCATTTGCCATCACTGTAAGTATCCCTTGTGCATGAAACAGCCCCTGGGCACAAGGGGCAAGAGGACAGGGAGCAGAAGGGGGGACTGGCTCTCAGCGTGGTTATGCTGCTGTTATTCTACAGGAATGCTCTTGATTTATGTGCACCAAAAGCAAGCAGGTCCCTTACCTGTGCTGCCCGCGGCTCAGCTAAAGAGCAGAACGATCTGTCTCTAGGTTGTGTTTTACAGAAATCAGATCCATGACTCCCTCTCTTGAAGGTGGCGGCTCGGACCGGGGGAGCACCAGCGTGTGAAGTGAATCTAACGAAAGTTAATCTAACGAAAACAGCTGTCTCCGGCAGGATTACCGATTTTCATTGCCTGCGATGCTCTGCAGCTCCCGCGGGAGCCCCGGCCCCGCTCCCCGGCCCAGCCCGGCGGCTCCAGAGGGCACCAGAGCGCCGGGTAGGTGCCGCTGCAGCCCGGGCTGCGAGGGGACAAGGGACAGAGAGGGCTGGGCAGCCTTTGGGGAGCCCCCCAGCGCTGTTACGGGGTACCCCGAGCCCCGCCACGGGGAGCCCCCCAGTGCTGTTATGAAACGCTGCCTCAGGACCATCTGGCATCGCTGCTGCTGCGGTACCAGAGCCGGTGCCGCCGTGCCAGGAGGAGAGCAGGGATTTACAGCCCCGGGGGACCGGCTTCATCTGGGTAGTGGCTGCACGCCAGAACAAGCAGCAATAAACACATTGGCCCAACCAGCTCAGTTTGTTACTTAAGTAATTTCCCGGACTGGGAGAAAATGCAGAATTGCACAATGTTCCTGGGTAGCTGCTTTCTCCCTCTTGTGTCACCTCAAGGCACAGGGGATGTCACAAAAAGTGACATAAAATGCTGAGTTTGAGGTGTGACCATATCCTTTAACTTCTGATAAATTCAGTGATTCTGTGTCCCTCTCTGGCTCACTGGAGGATGCTCTGCATGTAATAGGGGGAGAATGGCATAAAAAAACATGCCTTGGTTTGGGCAGAAACAGCATTGGTTTAGAGACAAGTCAACTAGAAGCTTTTGCAAGACTTTATGAGACACTGGATGAAGTCCACAGGGAACAGGAAATAAGCACTACTCTATCTTTAACATCAGTGCTCCATGTTTGCAGCCTTCATAGTGAGCTGGCATCTATTCTGAAACTCCTATTACAGCACAGAAATGTTCACACTCCTTCATCCCAGCATCTTTAAACAGCCCCATTCTGTGTGAATATTGGTGACCGTTTTAGTGCGAGTTCTGAGTGGTAAGATCTCAGCCCTGCACAACCCAAATGTCAATATTTCAGATTTTCACCTGAGTTTAGCAGACAAGATCCTTCATTCCCAGTGACAGAAAAGGACTGCATTTTCCCTGTGACTTCATCATCTGCTCTCTTCCTGACATCACTGCAGAACAGTTATCTGAGTAACTCGATAAGCCCTCCAGGGCTGGGTTGTTGGGGTTTATTTTTTCCACTCTTAAATCGGTAAGAACTCCATTGTTGCTACAGATAAGCAGCCATTTGGGGTTATTTGAGTGCAAACTGCAGATAAGAGAGTGTCTCCTGAAGGCTTTTATTGTCTCTTTCTGCCAGTGGCTTTATGTTTCTCCTATCTTTATGTATAAGTTCTCTGAGGTTGTTCTGTGTGTGAGGGAAAGTACAGCGATCACAACTGCTTCCACAAGTGGTTGGGGAATCTGTACTGCCCTTGGGACTCCCAGCCTCAATTTGCAAGTCTCACTTTCATGTGTGAGCTGGCACAACCCTTCCACTGCAGTAACTCAGCCTTTCCCAGAACTCCTGCAGAGAGGGCTGAAGGCTGGGCAGGTTCTTTACTGGTGAAAGCTTCTCTGCTAAAGATGTTTGGGAACCAGGATCCTTCCATGAGGAAAATGGGCCCAGCTCTAAGAGCCCTGGAAAACACTGATTCTACAAGCTTACAGCAAGATCCATGGGAAGAGAGCCCTTCACCTTCTGCGTGCTGAAGTAAATAGATATGGAGTCTGGGATTTGGCAAAGATAAAAGGGATTCAATTTCAGTTAAAAGAATGAAATAGTACTGCAAGCTGGAGAGAAAGTTTTAGCCAAGCAGCCAGGATTGATCCAGCAAGTTCCGATTCCCAGGATTCAGCCTTGTAGCCGTCACTGCACTCATGAGTACCAAAGGCCATTAGAACTTATCAACTGAATCATATCTCCCACAGCCCAGGTCAGGAGGATTTAATGTGTCTAATCACTTGGTTTTTTTCCTCTTTGCCAAATAATTTCAATCACAAAACTGGTATGAAGAGCTGACCTACAAACATTGTTTCCAAGTGCAGATAAGCTTCTGTTGGAGCCGCAGCATGCTACTCTGCCCTTCATCTCAGTTTTTGCAGCTCTCAAGAACAGCAGGGAGGTGTCCTAACCATCCAGCACACATCTGGAGAGCCCAGAGCCTTCTCCTGTGACACCCTGACTGCATTCCTGTTTTTTGCTATCACAGCCCCAGGTAATAATCAGAAGGGAGTGCCCAGTCACGTGAGGGATGAGCCAGTCCAGCCTGTTTCCTGATTTTCAGGGTCAACAATTTCTTATATCATTCCACATTTACAGAGCATTTCCCAGATGGAACAGCTGCAGCCCACTTTTCAGCTCTGCCAGTAGCTCACAGCTTCAGGCAGACACTTTCCTCCCTGCCTTTCCCGGGTCCTGCAGGACTTTGAATAGCACTCATGTCTAAAGGCAAGTTTAGAGTTTGCCTACTAGGACCTCTAAAAAGTTCTCTAAATAGGAGTCATCACGATAAATTGCTCCTAATAAAATAACCAACCTTCTCCAAAACCTTGTGACAGAGACAGTTAGGTAAGTTCTATCAGTGCCAGTTTACCAGGAGATCACAAGATCACCTGTGAGACATGCCCAGAGCTACATGTGGCACACAAGGAGAAGGCAGCCAGTTCTGCCTTCCTCTGCTGGTGCCGTGCTGTCCTCTCCAGAGTGTGCTGCCTCCAAACCCAGCCTTTGGCAGCAGAGCCTCATTCTCCTCAGAGCCCTCTTTTCTTCACTTTTATATATTGTAGATTTTGCTTCCTTAAAACATGCAGGAAGAGGCACCTGAGCTGCACCCGTCTCTGAGGGGCCCATCCTTGTTCCAGGTTACTGCACCATTTACTAACCCTGCCTTGCATCTTGGTGGGGCTGTCTTAACACATCTATAATGATAACTTCATCCTAGAAAATAGATGCCCTGCGGAAAAAAAATCCAAACCTAGCAGATGTTTACTGTTTCTGCATCTCCTGGTAGTCTTACTATTTCTTCTTGTGGTATCTTTTCAATGTCTCTGCATGTAACTACCTCAATCCACATACCTTAGAAGCACCTATTAAAAAGAAAGGGTTAAATACAAACACTGTGTGCAGCAGATGTGCATTGGGATGACTTTGCTCAGTGTTACCCCTCTCCATTATTCACAAGCTCCTACCAGTCTGCTCTCAGCAGGGATGCCGTATGTGGGATTAAAGGACGAAAGGAAACAAGAACCAAAGTCAGGTTTCCCTGGCAGCACAGTTTATGTGCCTTCCTAATGTGCTGCTTTATCTGTCTAACAGAATAGCAGTAGCTGCTGCAGAAGAGAAACATAAATTATGCCTTAATTAGGCAGGTTTTGGCTGCTTTTCTTGTGTACCCAGTGAGGCAAGGCTGTATCATTCTAACTCCATCCATTTAGGAAAAAACCCCATGTACACTTAGAACCCCAGACCCTTGGGAATATTCCATAAGGCACACAAGCCCCTAGCACACCCAGCACACTGCAGTCCACGTGGGGATTTTTCATTTGCCCAAGGTGCAACCCTCTGTGTTCTTTTCTCAGCTCAGCTGCTAATACATAACTTTACTTTTCCTTCCCCTCTGTAATTCCCAATTGGTTCTCTGGGAGCAAAGCTACTCTATTTGGGAATGTCAGATTGTGCTGACTGCAAGAGCCTGGATAACCTGACTGAGGAAACAAGCAAGCTCGAAACAAAGCATTTCTAATGGGAAAGACATTGCTGAGAACCTTTCTTTGGTGTCTAATCAGCAATGAGTTCATGCTACAGCTTGGCACTTCCACCATAAGATTGCTTTCCCCAATCAGGTGGGGATTTAATTATCACTAATACCTTTACCCTTCTACGACATTCATTTGAAATAAATAAATACTTCATTAGGGAGTCACACAAGCTGCCTGGATGTACCCAGTGTTTTCCTACAGGCAGGCAGCACAGCATATGGAGCAGAACTCTGCGTGCCCCAGCTCTGTGCTGGGAGCACAGCCCACCCCTACCCGCACGCCTCACGCACCGACAGTCACTGGTTTGGACTGGGAGCTGTCTGTGGAATGACTAATGCAATCAGAAGCCAATCTGGATTAGTCCCTCTACACATCACTGCGTGGAAAAAGAAGGGCATTAAGCCTGGCCTGCTAAAAGCTGGGTCGAAATGCTTTGACCACATCACAGTAACAACACTTAACAAGGCAAAATGTCTCCTGTCAGAGGCTATTCCCAGCCTTCCCTCACTGCTGCACTAAGCAAAGCAGCCGGGTTGTTTTCCTAGCACAAGCTGACCTTCTGTGCAGCCAATATCTAAAACACATTGTCTGAGGAGAGGGAGCTGACAGCACTGAATGATGCAATTCTGTGAGCGCACCCGAGCGTTAGCAATGCCGACTGCACCCGTCCTGCTGAGCTGGGAGTCTCGGGGCACTGGCACCGGCACGTTTGGGGTGGGAATTCTCTGCAGATGGCTGTGTCTGCTGGGCAGAGGGCTGTAGGCAAACTCCACTGGATACTCCCAACAGCTCTCCCCTGTGGCAGAGTGGAGATGTGAGCACAAAGGCACCTGCAGCCCCCAACAACTGGTGACGGTGGAACTTGCCCGGTTTGAAGGATACCAGAGGGGTCAGGAGGAAGTACAGGGAGCATTGACTGAGCTAAAATTCCCAGCCTTGCAGCACAGGTGAACAGCACGTTATTTTGAAGACATCTAGGACAGCCAACAACTGCTGAAATTCTACAGACATCTCATTTTTTAACAGAAATGCACAATGGAAAAGGACCACATGGGTTCTTTCATAGCTTGAATATCTACATAAAATTATTAGCAACTCTTAACATCCTGATTATCCTTCATGAAAACACTTGGATGCTTCTGGGTTTGCTACTTCTGATTTCCTATTTTAAATGTGAATTGTTTGGGGTAAATTACAGTGTTTACGGTTTGAGGAGAGATGTTTTGTTTCATGTTTTGGTGAAAGACAGGCAATACAATTGAACAAGGCTCTTGATTTTGGAGGAGTTTGCAGAGGAGGTTCATGGATGGATGGGAGCTGGAAGCGTTCTATCAAATAGCTCTGACCACAGTCTCATCAAAGGAGCACCACATCAAGCATTTAAGTCCAGTATTCTGAGTTCTGACTTCACTAAGCTCAATGAATATGTGGAGTAACTCCACTAAAGCAATGGATTCATGTTTTATTATGCCCATTGTAATGGGCAAAATCTGACCTTTTGAAAAGGGTTCTGGGAAGCACAGATGTGGATCACATCTACCCCTTTCATCTTCTAAGTTTAATTCCTAAGCACTCTCTATGGTTTAAATAGACATATCAGACAGAGGAAACATTCTCATCTCTGGTTCGTGGGGGAGGTAGACAGATGAGATGATTTGCCCATGGCTATACTTTCTAAAAGAGCCAGGAACTGAACCAGACTGGTCCAGTCTCAGTGTCTCAACCACAGGGTCATCATTCCCCGCCTGGAAACGGTTTCCAAAATCATGCACTAAAGTATGGATATGGACTCGAAATTAACTCTGTGCTTATGCAACATTCTGAACACAACCACTTTCCTGCACTGAGCCTTCTGTCCTTATTATGATCAGGCACTCTGGTCTTGTCAGACAATATTCCCCCTCAGAACCAGTGGGACCTGGACCCTGTGCATGGCAGAAGCAGCAGGCAGGGCCAGCTGCCTATTCCTCAATGCTGAATTCTCCCATTTTGCACTGAGAGCAGGGGTAAAACGTACAAGCTGCTGGATCAGAGAAAACTAAACTAAAGTATGAGGGAAAGTGGTAAGGGTTTACTTTGTCCCTTCCTGTCCATTTGTCTGCCATGAATGCAGAGGGTTTCCTATTTGGTGCTGTGGAGTAAGAGCCAGAATTTTCAAAACTTTGGCTCAGCTCCTGCCAGCATTCATGTTCTCTTATCTCGCTTCCGGTGCAAACTATTTCCAGAGATGGTGTTATTGAGAAAGTCAATGACTGTGATGGAAACTGAGGAAGAAGAGCGAGCAGAAAATCAGGAGACTGAATTCAAATGCTGACAAGAACTGGCCAAGACCATTCTCTCCCCAGACACTCTCAGCAAGATCAGAGTGTGCACTTGTGCAGAACTGGGGCAGCTGAGCCCTACCACGCTGGCAGCTACTGCCAGAAATAGGGTAGTGAGACAGGCTGTGCTTTCTAGCATTTTCTGTCTAAGGAGTCATGATTCCATATTTAGGAATATCATACATTATAACCCCAGAACCCAAATGGAGAGTATTTCTACCATGGTATGCTTTCAAAATGAGAAATTTGAGTCAACAGTTAATGCAAGAATTATGCCCATTGAATTTTATAAAGACTTTTACTGTGTTTGAGTTGACTGCAGAATATGTGGCTCACTATTTTCTCTGGCATCATCAGTAAAAGGTTTATCTGCTTGTGCATTTGTTCTTGGTGAGTAGTTTGGGCAGTATCTGTCTCCTGTGTGAGAAGTTAAGCATATGCACGAAGCCCTGGCTCCTTACACTGCCTGAGCCTCCATTTAAAGGAAGCTTTGCACAGTCCTGCACAGAAACTTTGGGCTGCCATTCTACTCCTCATACTCATGCTATGTATGCTATTAGCTGGTTAATTAATGGGTGCACTAAATAGCTTATATATTGTATGGGTGCCATAATCCACAGCCTGAACTGTACACAGAGTTCAAGCAGGGATTAGGACAGTACATGCCCTTAAAGGTGAGGTGACTTTCAAGAGAAAAAAATAAGTTAGAAATACGTGTTTGCTGAGAACCAAGGTGTACAGAAACAGCCTAAAGGTATTTTAAGGACATTTCTTTTTATGTCTCCTTTACCTGACAAACTCTTGTTGGATGAAAATCATTTACTATTTATAACATACCATCAAGTGAAGACTCCTGGTACAAATGTCTAGTGACTATCCACACTCTAATGGGATGGGAGCATCATTCTGTGAATATGAACAGGACCCTGCTGGCATCTCTTCATGCCACCACAGTCAAGGCAACAAAAAATTTGCAGCTCTCAAGAGCTCACAAATCAAGACACAAACCTCCCTTATGTCACGAATTTGGCCTACAAGTTGTCACAGAATAAAAGGGGGTAGTTTTTTTTCTTTGACTTCAGAGCTAAGACTGCAGATTCTTCCTGCTGCTTTTGTTTTCATTGTAGTCTGACTTGCCCTCTCCCTCCAGGCTTTGTTTTAAAAAAATGCAGTCGTCCAGTGGATGCGCTGTCACAATTTCTCTGTGCCTTTCAGTATTTTCCTCCTAAACCTGAATCTCAAGCCATTGGCTACCTTGAGACCTGACCCAGTTTTACACAGCATGGCACACAGAACCCTTGTTCCCCGGGACTGACACTGACTTGAACAGAGCTCTGCACACAGCTTGTCTTGCAGCTGTGGTCTCTGGAATACAGAATGAAAGGAAAGGGTTAAGTTTTTTAGCGGGTTCTGAGAAATAGGGTGCCACTGTGAGGCAGAATTAAAATGAGAACGAATCCAGACTGCAGTTCTTTAGGATACAGAGTACTTTCTATAGATCTCATTTTGCATCTTCCCTTCAAAATCCCACTCTGTCTTTAACACGTATTACAAGCATTATACTGTTCTACAGAATTCGCATTAAGCATAATTAAGTAATGTCATGAAATCTAGTAGATCAGAAACCAAGACTCTCCCTTTAAACATGTTTCTCTCCTAAACAACTTAGCACTACTGTAATCACTGTGAACAAAGAAAAACTGCCAGACCCTAATCAGCACGCAGCAGGGATGGGTCATGGACACATTTATCTTTCTTCTCACAAGCCTCCCCTGGATAAAGGAAATGCCCTAATACTCAAGGCATCTTGGACACCAGATGGCTGATTATTAGACATTTTATGAAGAGGAAGGAAGTAAAGAGAAACAGCCTGAATTTTCATGGTACTGTAGGGATAGGGGAAAGGAAGGCGGAACAAGGACTTAATCCAAAACTTACTGACTGGGAAGACACTGATTTCAAAGGACTTCAAATCGGAAGGAACAAAAGATCTGTGCTTGCTTTTCCTTCCGCAGATTAATTCTCAACTCATCAAGAGCAAGAATGATTGATAGTTGAAAAAAATGTCCTTTCTATTATCATCAATCTAAGGACTTCCTGCTGAGCCATTTTTTCGCAGGGGACAGGTTTAAGTTTCTAAATATTCTTCATAATGTTGCAAGCTTTTAGACTATCTGCAGGCTTTTCACAGACCTGGTTTCCAAGAGCCTGACTCAGTAGAGCAGGAGTAGGCTGTGAGGCCAGGAGGAACAGCAGAACGCACAGGCAGCTGCATGCAGAATTCCACCTCCAATGAAGGAATGCCACAGGCAATGCTCATCAGATGCACAGGGCAGTCCCTCCATTCATATCATTTGGCCCAGCCTCTTTTACAGTGTCTCAATGTTTAGAAACCTGTAGAAGTCAGCTCCTTCCATTTTATCCATTGTAGAGTTCTTGCAGCTCTTCTAAAACAGATCTGTCAGCGCACGCAGGCTCTCCCCAGGGAGCACTACATAACCGAGAGCCACAAGACACGCACCAGAATGCTTCAGAGAAAGAGATTTCCTGGATGTTTCACAAGTGGAAGATGACAATATCTCCTCCCAGGTCCCACCATGTACAGCAGAGGGACACAGCTACATCAAATGTGCAGATGGATCTTGGAAAGAATGCGGATATTGGATCTAGTGGTCTTTGTGGTGCTGCTCCTCCCATGGAAAGGGATGTGGATTATCCAGCAGGCCCTGTTGATCCCAGGACAGCCTTCTTGCTTGGTATGTAATGAGAGACATAATGTACTGCTTGAGAAATCACTGTGGTCACCCCACTTGTGAGGCACTGCACACACACATGTGGAGGAAGGGCTGCAGAACTGGAAAGGAGGCCTCCCGCAGAACAGGGCAAGACCTGGTGGTAAAATCTCCACACAGAAGTGGCTGCATCAGGAGAAGTTTCGTTTGGTTTTTTTTTCCTTTTGCCAGAAAACCTGGCATTGATTCAGAGCTGCTGACAGACATAGGGCACACGGGTGGGAGGAGTTTGTTCTCATTTTGCTAATCAACATAACTCCACCGGCAAAGCCCGAGCGCAGGACAAGCCTCACGCAGGGCGTGCACAGCAGAGTCTGGACCCGGGGCCTTTCCAAAGGGCTGTCACATCAAACGGATCCGAGCACACGGGAATAATGGGAGCAGATGATTAACCCGCCCAGCTCCTCTCCTTTATTTAAACACCAAGAAAGGGCTCTGGGGAACGAAGCTAATAGCCATGTGGAGTCCCAGCTCCAGAAACATAATGATGGACCCGGAGCCTTTTCTCACCCAGATGAAAGAGGGGCTGTTGTGCTGCAGTTCACAGCGTGCTAATGACAAACACAACTAAAACCTTCAGCCTGTTTCAGACTCAGGCCTGTAATCTCCTTATGCAATACGCTTGACAAAGCTCTCTTGTGGAATATGAGCCTGCTTTTTCCACCACAGTATATACCCCCTCCCTCACCAGACTGAGTGCTACTGGACTTGATGAATTTAATTATTTATTAATTATTTTTACTCCGATAGCATTTAACAAAATAAACTGGTTATTTTGCTGCAAATAAAACAAACATCAGGAAGCTCTGCTTGCAGGGATATGCCTGTCTGAGGGGAAGATCAGCAGCTCACCTGCTGCAGTGTTCTGAGAGGTAAAGCTGACTAATTATTTTTTATTATCCCCGTGTTGTTTTGTTACCCAAATATTTGTCTTTTTGCCTCACACACATATCTAATGCCAATACACAAATTGCACAAGGGGATTATGCCAGCATGAGTCAATCTAGGGTGTGTTTATCCTTGGAGAGACATAAGCCTCTGTTTCTAAAGGCGGGTGTTTCTTATCCTTGTTAGACCTATGAATATCTTTTGCCAACAAAATTTGTCACTTTTCACTGTTGGCACGTCTGCTGCTAGAACAAACCCCACGGGCTGGCAGGGCTCCAAGTGGGGTGGGGGCTAAGGCCTCTGGGACTGTCATTATTGAGTATTTATATTACAGCAGAGCTTAGAGGCTTCTCGCTGAGATCCAGGCGTTGCCGTGCAAGCAGAGAGTAAAAGACTCTTCCTGCCCCAAACAGTTTATAGTCTAAACAGAAGTGACTGGTGATAAATAGCAGACAAAAAGGCAGCACTATTGCAACACAGCAAATGCTAAAGAAAGACTGCAAAACCCATGAGATTACTCTAAAAATAAATGTTGCGGGTTTTATTTGTTTTATAGACCACTAAAATTCTTATATTCTTAAAGCTAGAAAGTTTCTGGTTGCTGTAACAGCTGCAATTCTTGTTTACTCACGTGACTCCAGAAGGTAAGACGAACACATCACTCCACTCCTCCTCCTCTCAGTCCTATCTCAAGGTTCCTTTCTGTTGAAGGGGAAGTGAGCGGGTGGCTGGTGGTGCTTGGTTGCCAGCTGGGGTTAAACCACGACACCTGGCCACAGAAAACACTGAGTGAAGCTACACAGCAGTTTCTTGTGCCCTCCACTTCTGGGGCAGAGATTCTCTTAAGATTGCCCAAGCACAACTGTTTTCCCCACCCACGAAAATCATTTTTAAGAACAAGAGTAACGTTTAATTTTCACATCTCTTCCTCCATTATTGTCAACACACAGTTCAGTTTCCTGTATCTATCCCAGACTCACTGGGACCCACCACTGCCAAACCCGTGGATTTGCTGGTCCATTCCTTGCATTTGACTGTGCCATTTGACACAGACAGCTGAGCAGGAAAAAGTCCATAGAAGAAGTGGACCTATACCAAAATTTTTCTTAAAGGTGCAGGTCATATCTTATACTTGTGTGAACTGGTTTGGCTCAGTTGCAGGCAATGGAGGTATCTAAACTGAGGAATGGTGAGGATTTGTTCTGGGAACACCATCTCACCATCCTCACTTTCTCTGTATATCCTAACAAGAATATCCAGCAGCATGTTTAAAAATAGGACTTTAGTTTCTCAGCTACCCAGCAGAAGAGCATGCCAGAGCTACTGTGTATTCCTGTGCTGTGCCGGGGAGAGGAATACTCCTATGGCTGTGTAGGAGGAAGCCTTTGAGGGGAAAATCACCGATAATAAAGGCCTCTTTTATCTGAAATACCTAACATTTCAGCTCTTCAAATTCCAACACTGCATTTTCTTAAAACAGGTCTCTATTATGTGTTAAACACATCAAATAGAGTAATTCAGTCTCATCATCTAAATTCAGTGTTGTGATAGCTGAATGAAATTGGGGCAAGCTAGCTAAAAAGGTAATAGAGGCTTTTCATACAGGCAGCATGTGAAAAGCATCAGTGCTTTTCTTTCCTCAGGAACAAAAAAAAGGTCTTTTTTCCCCAGTGAGGTTCTGTTACTGAGTCTAAGACCATTGCTAGGGTCTACAGGCCAGGACTTCCAGGGGCACTTAGCAAGGTTAGGGCTTTATTGGGGTAGCTAGAACCTGATCTGTGTGGGCAAGAGAGATGGGGAGCAATGGGGAAGAGAAATCCCCTCAATCCTTAGGCCAGTGGCTCAACCAAAGACTTAGCAGTTTTCTCTGATCCGGTTCAGGCAGTCCACATTTTATGGTTGTTTTCAAAACTATTGTTTTTTAATACAGTGGCAAAAAAGGCCACCGTACAATTCACATTGGAATGAAGTTGACAATGTGGGTATGGTTCACTCAATTCGAGAAGAAAGCAGCTGTTTTCCTCTAGAGAATGCAGTTCTTACGTCCACCCCACATAAACTTTACATCAAAAGAAAAATCCTAACAAGTGCATCGATAAATGTGTAAAGTACAACATGAAATATGTCACTTCCGGAAATCTCTGGGAAAAGAGTACATTCAGTGTGCTCTCATGGTCCTTCTAGCATGGCCCAGCCACGGCATTTCTCTTTTCAAACCCTCTGATAAGCAGTGCTTTTACCCCCTCTCCGTACAGACAGACAGCTGTGGTTCCAGACAACTTGAGCTACCAGGACTGCACACAAAGTCTGTGTCGGAACAGCAGCCTGAGCTCCTGGGAAGGCGCCAGCCCCGCAACCTGCGAGGCAGCAGCGATGCTGAGCAGGGATGGACGCACAGGCTGTGTTTAGTCAGCACATTTTTCCTGCAGGCCCAAGGGCAGCCCTGTGTGCTGGGACTGGAATGCTGCCCACGGATGGCAGCCGGGTAATGAGGCCGGCACTCCCAGCACACAAACACTGCAGGGAATGCCAAGTATCTTGTGATGCGCGGCCCACAATTTTCCTAGGTTGCTTTCTTATGCAACGCACTCGGCCTCCTGTCTATAAGCAAATGGATATTCTCAGGTGGGCATGCAGAGAATGTCTATAAGAACAACATCTTGTTAATAACATTCCCGAGTTCCACAGTCACGTGTATTTGAGGATTTCAAACTGTCAGAGTTCTAGAAATTAAAATTTCCAGTGTTAAACTTCCAGTGCTTCTGAGAGCAGATGGGGTAGATAAAGGCTTTTTCACAAGGTCAGAAATACGGAGGTAATAAACAAAGTTACTTTCCCAAAACCACAGGACTCATCAGATGGCAAACTAATTAAACCCTAATCCAGCAAAGCCCTTACTGCGTATGAAATTTACAGCATGTGAATAATGACAATGAAATCAAATACTTAACCTGACCCACATTCTTAAGAAAATTACTAAACAGCATATGCCACACTACTTGATGCAAATCCACACAAACTAATGTGGATACCAGTATTTATCTAACCATGAGAAAAACAGTTCAGTGTCAGCTGCTTTGCCCTGCTCCACTGCCTCGTGTCCTAAATTCATAGTTTGTTTTATTATCTTTTTTTCAGGAATCTCCCTTCTGTATTGCCACACGTGGCTCAGATGTCATTTAAGCTTTTAAAACCTGGTATCAATTTAGTGCAAATTAAGGAGGCTGTCTTCTTCTGTCAGCAAGGTACAACCTAACTGCCTCTCTGGATCCCTCATGTCAGATGAACAATTCTAATTCTAATAACTGGGAGACGAGTGGTTCCTGCACTGACAGCTCAGCTCTGTGTGAGTCCATCAGAAAGGCTGGCTATGAAACCAAATGTAATGCAGTTACCTGGCCTATTCTTCTCACATCTCCATTGTGAAAGCTGGAACCACAGCGATTCCACAAGGCCATCATAAAGTGCCCTCCTACTCATGATATGGATGAACCCACACACCTATTGCACTCAAAGCTTATATTCACTAAAATACGTTTATCATAATGCCCGCTCACACCTGCCCTGGGCTGGGCAGGTCCTGCTTTCTCCAGGGGCGCGGAGCGAAGGCGGCAGCGGGCTCGGGGCGAGCTGCAAGCCCTGACATACCTGAGGGAAGGCTGCCAGGGCGGCGAGGGGCTGAGGCGGGCACGGAGAGGGGAGAGGGAGGCAGCGAGGCGGGAACTGAGGAGCCGAGGCGGGAAATGAGGGGGAGGAGGGAAATGAGGGCTGAGGGACACGCTGAGGGGAGCGCCCCGGGGCCGCGGAGGGCTCTGAGGGGGAGGCGGGAAATGAGGGCTGAGGGACACGCTGAGGGGAGCGCCCCGGGGCCGCGGCGGGCGCTGAGGGGGAGGCGGGAAATGAGGGCTGAGGGACACGCTGAGGGGAGCGCCCCGGGGCCGCGGAGGGCTCTGAGGGGGAGGCGGGAAATGAGGGCTGAGGGACACGCTGAGGGGAG
>VZRV01008886.1:1978509-2086150 GCA_013398115.1 Falcunculus frontatus
GCGCCCCGGCCCCGCCGCGGAGCTGTCAGCGGGCTCGGTGCTCCCGGCGCGGCGCGGGGCCCCCCGCCATGGAAGCCGCGGAGCGGAGCGCGGTGCCGGCGGAGCGCGGACAGGTGCGGGGCAGCCCCGCGGGTGCCCCGGGCTGTCGGGCGGGTGCGCGGGAGCTCCGTGAGGCCGTGCTCGGCCGCCCCGCCGCGCCCTGGGGCCTGTGTCGGGCTCCCGTGTCCCTGTGGAGCGGGATGCGATGTGAGGCGCGGAGCAGAGGTGACTCGAGGCTCCCTGGCAGGAGGTGCGTCCCCACACCGCTGTCCTGGCGAGCTGGGAAGACTCCCCTTTGCCTCAGGTCCTTGGTGTTTGCTCCTGATGGTTCCTGCCCTCTGCTTCAGGCCTGTCTCTATCCCTGGCTCAGTTTCACTGATCTAATCTGATCCTCCTTTTCCCTCTGTTGCTGTGGCTCAAACGGCATCATGGACCGGGCTGGAGAGATGTTTTGCTGTTTAGAAAGATTATACTAAATTCTTCAAGCACAAAACATGCGCTGTTGTGTTGCTCTCAAAGAAGCGCTGATCTGTATAAAAGTCTGCATAAGTATTTAGAAAGGGAAAGTAGATGTATTTTTCCTTAGTTCATTTGACCTTTAGATACTTAAATAACATTTCCTTTTACCTTCTGTGCAGGTAGTTTTGCTCTAAGCAGACAATCCCCTCTTGTCCCCTTCTTTGATTCAAGTTTGATGTAAACGCTAATGCTCCTCTTCTCTACCTGGTGCTGGAGACTGTGGAGCTGGATAGAGCACAGGACTTTTTTAGGAAGAAAGATTATCACAACACTGTAACTGTAATAAACCTACATGCTGAAAAATCCATCACATGAGAAATGAAGGTTGGGAAGAAAACTGTGAAACAATAGGTGGTAGGTAGCTTTTGGCACAACCTCGTGGAAATCTATAGTTCTTCCTTTATTCTTCCTCTGACAGTTTTTGTGGTTTTGTTTTGCGGGGTGTTTTGTTTTGGTTGGTTCTTTTCTTCTCCCCAAATTTATAGTGCTGTTCTTCCTCCTGTCACCTCCAAATAGCATTCAAAAGGCTATTCTCTGTGAAACAATATTTGTATAGCCTTTTGGCAGCCCTACTGACGGCCTTTTTGATGCCCAAACAATGTCAATCAGCATCATTTTGGAAAATGATTATCACTGTTTTGCTAGTGGACCTGTTCTAAAAGAAAACCTTTATTCACAAGGTATAAAGGCCTTATATCATCTTGAGGTTCTTCTTAAAGCAACAAAAGCTGTTTCTAGTGATAGTTCTTGAGTGTGTGCACGCAATCCTCTTCAGCATTTATCTGTTTAAACAAACGGGTGCCACATTCACTGATGATCATAAAATTTATGATCAGAAGAAAATCTCTTTGATGTACAGTCCAGTATGTGATTTCTCTGGGAGTTCAACCAAGTGCTGGATCTCTGCCCACGTGTGGAGCTGTGGGCATGGGTACAGACTCAGTGTTCTTTGCACTGTTCGGTTTCATGTACCAAAAATACATGTCAGGCATAGCCTGAGTCTTGTTCTTGACTGTGCCAGGCTCTGTGGTCACAGAGCCGGACTGCAGGAGCTTAGGGTCTGTGTTTGTTTCCCCAAGCTGTCATTGCTCGTGGTGCACCCTAGGGAGGTGGGCCCAAGAGCTGTCTCAGGTACCAGTTCCCATGCCAGCAGTGCCCTTGTGGCCATGTGCCTCTGCCTGTGGGGTCGTGTCAGCACAGACAAGAGCTCTGGTCCTGCAGGGAGCCAAGTACTGCTGGGTGGACTGCGTAGGCAGCTCCTGAAGAGTCCAGAGTGGAGCTGGCAGCTGAGAGCTCAGAGATCTTCAGGGCCTGCTGTGCTTCCCTGGTGGCCTCAACGATTCACCAAATGGCTCTGTGGGTCGTGATTAGTGGCTACTGTTGGTGCAGTGCTGCGAGCCACATCTGTACTGTACATCTGTCCTGAACTGTGAGCTCATCTGGGCTGGGGCTGAACCCTCACAGGGCTTTTCTTCTTTGCAAAGGCTTCAGAGGAAAAAGAATTATGAAAACTTAGTACCATTAATATAACTGGTAAACTGTGTAGTGAAGCTACAGGACAGACAGCAGTGCATGCTCGTGGCTGTTTCTGATCCCAAGGTGAGCACAGCCCTGAAGTTCTGAAAGTAGTTGTAAGGTGAACAGAATCCACAGCCTAACACAGCAGTGCAAACTCATCTAAATGCTTGTGTTATTTTTCACACAGACACACTGGTGGTCCTTTCAGTAGGGCTCCCCTCTGTGCCTCAGGTGGCTGTCACATATGGCACATGATTCATGTGTGTGTGTCGCCAGGTCAAGAACACCAACCTAACCAAGGGCACTTGGGCTCGTGCTTAGCTCCCTCCCCATTTACTGCAGTGCTTTAAGTCCTTCCTCATTCCTCTTGCTTGTAAGGTGTTCTCAAAATAAAGCACATGGTAGATAAGGACTTCAAATTGGACCTTGGCAGGTACAGATAAGCACTCACGGTGGCTCAGAAGAGTGCAGGGAGAACTGAGATTCAGGAGGGAGGGGAAAGAAAGGACTGTGGGAATTGCTTGCAGAGGATGTGTTGAGTGTAATGCGTTATGTGAGCTGACTTTGTTTCACATGTTGGAAGGCCCTTTCTTAGAAGGACAGGGAGTTTCCCTGTAGTGGAAAGTAGGTTCTGTTAGTTTGGTTATTAGCAGACCGGGTTCTTTGATGCCACAAGGTCTGCTTTGGGGTTTTTTAAGTTTTATATGTTCTGCCTGATAAGTGCTTGAGTGTTTTTCTTTTTACCCAGTGCTGGTCTGTGTGCTTTCAGTTCTGTCCTAGCAGGTTTACTCACTTCTCAAGTTGACTACAAAACTGAAATGGAAAATAATGCTAATTTTAACCCATATGTAAGAGAGCAAAAAACGTCTTGCCATGCAGTGAGCATCCAGCGTTATTCCAAGCATCTTTGGAAGGAAATAGCTCTATCAGTCTTTACCTCTGTCCTTACACTAATCCCTCGTACGACTCGAACTGGTTTTGCAAAGTTGGAAGCATATTATTTTTAACTGTATTTCTTTGTGAAAGCAGTATCTTTCTGGATTCATTTCCCTGGCTGGGAAACTGCTGGTGGAACTAGACATCTGTACACTAGCTGTGAAGCACATCCAACTTCCAACCACAGCTCAAGCCAGTCTCTTGGAGGTGAGAAGGAGAGCACAGTCGCAGGTGCTGGCAGCAGGAAAGGTTCCTATGGTTTCTCAGTTGGAAACAGCTGTTTTGGTGAGCTGTGGGAATCCCCAGACTAAGTGGGACACCTTCCCTCAGCCCCTCCACTTTTGACTGCAGCAGAGGTGAGGCAAGATGGCTGAACCACGAGACCTAGAGTGGATTTAGACCCCAGATGTATTTTCTTTCTAGCTGGGTTCTTGCCTCAGAAGGGCTGCCTACAGTGGCTCTGGCATGGCAGCTGTCTCCAAACTGGTTATGGTGGGAGTGTCGGGGTGAGGCAGTAGCACACATTCTGAGTTCTGCCTGCTCTTTGGGAAAACTGTCCTCCTGGCTCTCTGGCCAGACTAGATCCATGATAGAGACACTCCTGGCCCTGTGTGCAAAGATCAGTTTGGCTTCTTCCTCGGGAATGTCTTCTGTTCAGCACTTTCAGCAAACAGAGCACCAGATCAGAAAGCCTGACTCCAGCTGTGTCACAAATAAGTCAGTCTACTCTCCACAAATCAGTCGTTCACAGTGGCTGAATGGTACCCGTGGATTAAATCTGTTTGAACTTGCTTTGGCATTATCTCAATTCATTTGGCAATTTGTCTAGAAAAGGCTTATCTTACCAAGCAATCTCTGAGCAGAAACAAACGCTTTGAAAATGGGGGGAGGCATGAGAGGAGAGGAAGAGGGATTGTAATAGTCCACACTTGCAGAGTGGAAGTTGGGCATGTGGTATGCATAAGGGAAGGACAATTGTGTTTGTAAATTGGAAGTAGTGGGAGTAGTGAATTTTTCAGGCCAAACTGCAACCTGTAGCCACATGTTTATGAGCTTTGTTCAGCTGAAAAGACTTCCTTTCCCAGCAGGTCTTATGTAAGAAAAGAAGAAAGTCTCTTACTTCATCTCACTTTTTGCATATATGCAACACATTTGTTTTTCTTAAAGTGTCTTGTGCTTTTGTAGGACTCTTTTCTTAAATTTGTGCACTTCTTGTACAAGATAGTCTTCAAGAGAGATTCTGTTTGACTTGGAAGGAGGGAAGACCATGTATTATTATCTAGTCTGCAGACATTATCTTTCCTTTGTGACAGTTATGATCAGAATTTCCACATCATAATGGAATTTAGCACATCTCCTACCACTGATTTTATGTAAATGTTGACACAAAAACTCAGCAGCAGTGTTTTCGCTTACCTGGAGTTCCCAGGACAAGCTCTGGTGAGCAGGTTATCATCAACATGAAGATAGGACGAGGGACTCCTCACTTTTCTGTCAAGCTCTGTGGGCTTCTTGCCTTAGACTGGGTTCCATGGTGCACTGATTGGGAAGCAAGAAATGAAATGTCAGAGTAAGGCTCTGTGCTGTCTTTGCCTTTCTAAGGTTGCCTGGTGGATTCTGGTAACGCAGCATTATTCCTGCTCATCCTCCTGCAGCCAGCTTGGAGACCCTCCCAGCCCCGGAGCTGCAGTGCAGGAGCTCAGCAGAGCCTGGCTGGGAGCTCTGTCTGTCCGTGCCTGCACACAGCGACAGGAACCCACGGCCTGCGGTGCCACACAAGCCTCAGTCTCTGCATGCGGCTTCTGACCTTTGTTGTGTGCACAGAACTGATCTAATCAGGGAAGTAGCCAAGCTGAGCCCCAGCTATGTCCAGCTGAACTCCTAATTGTGACCAAGCTTGCCCAGATCCCACCTGTGCAGAACTTGGGCTGCTACTCCAGTTCGAATGCTATGAACTGCATTTTGCCCAAGGAAAGCCCCGATCAGTGTTCCAGCTGCACGCTAGAGACAGATGTACAGCTATTAGTCAGCATGGGGTACACAAATTTATCACCTGGTTTGGTCATAAATAGGAACACTTAACAAAGAAGTCATGTGACATACCAAATTATTTAGGGAACAGTTTCGCTTACAGTGATATTTCCAACTGAGACAGTGTAGTCTATCAGATGCTTGAGGGATAAACTCTCACATTTCCTTTAAGGTTAATATTTCTTACCCTTATTTTCAGATTAGAGGGATTTTTTTTTTTTAATAAAAGGAAAATGGTACAGAAAGCAAGCCTGGCTATCTCCCACTGTCTGGGGGCTTGGAGAATATATTGGCTGGATTGCTGCTGTGGTGAAAGGCACAGAGTGATGTATGGACGATCCTGACTCAGCCAGCTCTCAGACTTCCCTCCCTGCTCATTTCTCACTCCTGTGGAGCAATCCCACACAGTCGACATTACCAGCAGCACAGAGTTGCCACAGCAGGTGAATCTGGGGGACAGAGGCTCTCTGAATCTGGAAACACACCTGCTCCAAAAGAAATGGGGAGTTCTTCCAACACATGACTTGTGAGCAGTTGTGAATGGAAGTGTCGTGGGCATTCCTGCTTCTTGGTGGGAGTCTACACCTAGTCAGACTAGCACATGATTAGGAAACAGTTTGGCATTCTGGCTTAGCTTTTCCTGCAGCCAGTCCTCATTGGCATAGCCCCCAGAATCTAGGACAGGATCAGTCCCCAGTTAAACTAGATAAACTCTGCCTTGCTGGTAAGGTGAGAGGACACCTGGGAAGCACCGAAGTTTACAGGTAGTCAGAGAGGCCTTTTGCCTTAAGCCAGAGCTGCACAGAGCTCCTGTGCCACCTACGGGTCCCAGAGGCATGTCCCAGCCAGCCCTGCTCCCACTGCACAGCTCCAAGGACATGAGGTAATCACGGCTGCAGCTGTGGTGTTCACTTGCACCTGTGCTAGGTGACAGTCACCTGTTCTGTGACTCAGCTCCCTGTCCTCGTTGTAAACCTGCTTTTTGCACGACCTGTTTAAAATGAACCCTGGAGCATTCCTGAGGTGGAAACTTAAATCTTAGCTTAGGCCCTGCTCTTGGGGCTTGAGGGAATCACAGCTCAGGCTGATCAGGGGTATCTGGTGTTCATCCTGCTCTAAGGGGCTGAAGTCTGAGCTGTTGGGGTTGGAGGTAGATGGAAGATCCAAATCTCATTGGACTTACACATCTGAGCTCAAGACTGTTCAAAATCTGTCTTTAAAGGTAAAATATAGTTGTCATTTCTGTATGTATTCCAAAGTGAGCAGAGGCCAGGTCTCTCATTCCTTTTCTGCCTAGTGACAACATCCAGTTGGTTCTGTGTGCATCTTGGGGAAGTGGGGAAGGATCACAGGACACTTAAGCAGCAGAGTAAGGAATCACGCTTTGGTCGGGGCTATGGAGTGCCCCTGATAGGATGATTAGTAGTTATGCCACATGGAAGAGCTCTAATAGCAGAGGCTGTGAGCTCCTCTTTAGAGCAGTAATTAACGTGGCACTGAGGAATGCTGCTGGGATGCAGCAGGTCCAGGCTCTGAGCTGGTCTGATCTGATGCTGCCAGAACAGGTCATTGACCCCAGTGTTCAGCACGCAGCCAGGAGCCTCGGGGCTGGGGCCTTGGAAATCTTCAGAAGCCTTTTGCAATGAGTTTAGCACCCTCCTGCCCAGTTCTGCTCTCCTTACGTGTTTCTAAAACGTGGGTTTGTTGATTTATCAAAGAACTTTCACTTCTGTTTGAAGCAATCTAAATTTGGAAAGGAAATCTTCAACTCCTCATTGTTGCTGTGTATGGGTTATTGTTGAGGCCTGCAGGTTCCAGTGTGAGGTTTTATTTTTAGTTATTAATCATGTTGAATAAACTGAAGAGAAGAAATATTTAGTAGGTTTTACGGATTGAGAACTACCGATTGAGATCTACAAACTGATTTTTGGTCATCACCACTAAAAGACATTGCTAGGGGAGGTAATGGGCTTGTCAGTAAGTGCAGTCATGGGGAGACGTGTGTCCATGCCCCTCATGCTGCCTACACTGCTCTTGGAGAACCTCTCCACAACTGGTTCCTACCAATTTTCTAGCAACGTTTTTCTTCTTTCAGAGCAGTTTTTTCCTTTTATTTCTAGACTGAGCTAGAGGACTAAATCCTGCTTTGAAATACAGTTATGTAGCTCCTCTGAAATAAGCTGAAGTAGGGAGATTTTGTTTTTTAAAGCTTCCTGACTTTTTTATATGTCTCCTTAAAAACTGTTCTTTATCTGCCAAGCAAAACATGTCAGGCCTTTTGTCTTTATGAGCAAAACTGAAACTTTCCACAAAGTAAAACATTTCTTACGAAGTCTTCTAACTTTAATTTCCCATAACTTCTATAGAGACAGGTCTGAGTGGCTCAGGCCAGCATCAGCTAGTAGTATGAAACTCTTGAGTGCAGATCAGATGAAGTGTTTTTTCTCCTTATTTTAGTGAATTCTGGACGCTATGCCCTTGCCTATCCTCCCTTGTTTTAAGGAAACAATTGACTAAAACCCACAGGTATTGTTCTGAGGAGACTGATCTGCTTGGGGAGTTCTGCACAGGCATTCCTCCTTCTCCCTTTGGAAGAAGGAAGGTTGCAGGTTTTTCTTTCCTTTTTCCTGTGAAACACAAGGGTGTCCGGAATAGCTCTGGAAGAGCCGATGTGCACACAAACACCAAAGACTCTTAGCATTTGTTCACACAGCTAAGCTAGGAGAAACCCCGGAGCAGATATCAAAGGGCTTGTCAGTCCCATTTGTATTCAGACAGGATATTATGTGTGTTGAAACTGGTTTGGTCTTGCTTTGTGGGTCAAGTGTAATATTTGTAGAACCACTGGCTGACTGCTAGAGGCCTGATTTAAGCACTGCTGTATTGGTAGTATTTTGTCTGGGTAGGCAGAGTTTCTGTGGGATGCCTCTCCATGCAGCCTAAATTCCTGAGCCATTTGCAGTCATGGCTAGGGACTGGAGTGGAATCTGTGGAAACTCATGTTTGGAAGGAGAAAGGAAAGCTGCTGTGATCTGGGTCTTTAGCTATTGCGCTGAAACACTGGCTGGGTTTGTGCTGAGACTGCATTTGTAGGAAATGCAGTCCTACTTTGGGAGATGTTTTCTGTAGTGATGCTGAATGCACCTCTGAAGCAGAAATTACCTGTTTATCTCTCACTAAGTGGGCCTTATCGGTTCTCACCTGCCAGTCTGTAACTGGAGGGGTAGCTAACTTAGCAAGAGCTAGTTGAACACTTCTGCTAGGATGACATTAATGTTTAGTTTTTAATTCTTGTGGAAACTAAATCTACACCACCATTGTGCTGCCAAGGCAGGTTCCAGTTCCACTGATGTGTTCTTTCCTTATTTTTTTCTACAGTGCTATTCAAATTGCCTCAGTTGCCAAGAATAACTAGTTTGGGTTTTGAGGCAAAGAGCTTTGCAGTGAATGGACACCTGGCAACATAAGATTTCAAACTGAAGGTAGTGGCAGCCATGCTGTCAGTGCAGTGAGCAGGGAGTGTTCTGGCAGCAGATCCAGTGGTGGTGCAGCCCTGCTCTGAGCTGGAGTCCCCGGGAGTGTCTGGGGGTTCCTTGCAGCTCCTCTCTGCAGTCAGTCCAGCTGCTCTTCTAATGAAGGGGCAGATCCTGCCTCTAGCATTTTATTAACAGATTTTTCAGTGTCCTTTTGAACTGTTGTGCCAGAACAGGATGTGTTTATCACTGTTAGAGACTACTGCTGTACACTAGAAGAGCTCTGAGCCTGCAGGGGAGCTCACAGAGACACCCATGCTCGTTTCTGGCCTTCTTCCTTATGCTAACTTAGCCAGGACTAGGTAAATCCCACTAGGCTTAACCTGCGTCCTCTTTCCAGTTCTCTTAATGCAAAATGCTTCTGGTTCTTTATCTTTGCTAGGCAGGGCTCCTTGATGTCCCTGCTGCCCGGTGCCTCCTGCCTGTGCCTGCAGTGGCTGTGTCCTGCCTGTCCCCACCCTGCAGTGTCTCTCCAGCTGCTCAGCTCTGCCTCAGCACAAGGCTTTGTCCTCTGGCCCCAGCACTGTGACAGCGTCTCCGAGGCCCCACAGACACGGCCTGACTCAGCAATTTTCACAGTTCTGGCTTGATCTTTCCTGCAGCTGTAAAACCAAGGTGCAGGAGGGAAGGGGAAACACATGGTCTGATCCCTGCCTCTCCCTTTCACTCCTCGTGGATCCTCCTCGTGAATAGGCTGGCTCAGCCCTTTCGGTCTTCCTGTATTCCTGACACGAGGAGCCTGGTGTGAGGTCTCTGCCACTGCAGGCATGGCCCCTCTATACTGCAAAGAATAAAGTCTCCACATTCAGGCTGTATTTCACAGGGTGGGTTAGCAGCATGGTCTGTCAGCTTCCCTGACAGAGCCTCAGTGGTGTGGGAACAGCATCAGTGAGCTCTGCAAGTCTCTGCATTGCTAGAATTCTTTAGAGTTCTTCTAAGTGCTGAGCCTCCAGCCTCTTCATGCAAGTAGCTGTGGCCCTGAGATTTATCTAACCTCAAACTCTGGGAGAGAGAACGTGGGGAAAGTTGGAGAGCCACCCTGATGCATGAGGGATTTTGAAATTTATCAGTAAGAAACAGTCATTTCTTCAGGAAAAATAATTTTGAGAGGTTTTCCTCTAAGATGTCCTGGTGCCACCTCTTTGCAGGGAGAGTGCATTATGGCTCCCGTGCTGCTGTGCAGGCCCTTGCCAAGCTGTCTGAGGATAAGACTTCCTACAGCACGTGACCTTCCTGCCCTGAAAGGACAGGCATTCTGGGAAGGGCACTTTGCAAGTTAACCTGCAGGGCAGCAGTTGTGGGACCCACCAAGGAGAGGGTCGAGTTTGGCAGTGCTAATTTCTGAAGTGTTGAAATAGTCGAACAACTTCCCCCTGCCCCGTCCCAGTATGACTGACTGCAAACAGACTGTAGCTTCTGGGAGGTCGGGGTGGGTGCCATGGCACAGCTTTGATCTCAGGTAGCTGCACCAGAATCCCATTTAATTTCTTTCCAGTAATCCCAGCCTTGGAAGTCCCAGGACCTCCCCTACCTGCTATCTGCTGCTCAGCACTAAAACACACAGCAACCACCTTCTAACCTCTTCGCTTAAGGCGTGAGGTGCCCACAGGTGCCCAAATGCTGCCTGTGAGGACAGCCAGCACTCTTGCTGTGCCCGCAGTGCCCAAAGGCAGGACGAGGGAGTAACCTCCAGAGCAGCCAGCATCACATGTGTGGAGATCACCACAACCCAGTGCAGATGAAGGTACCTTCCTCTAAATTATTTTCTCATGTTCCAGGGAGCTTCTGCTTGCCATCTGCCCTTCACACAGTCGTTATATCATGTCTGTTCTTTAAAAGACAATTTAATTAGATCTTCTTTCAGTAGGTTTTAATCAAGTGTTATGGGGTTGCTGGTGAATTATTTACAGCCATATCACTTGATGGAACACTTAGTCTGCTAAAGGTATCATGTAAGTGACATCTGTAGCAAAGAGTAGAGCTGGCTTTGACTGAGGACCCCACTTATGTTCCTTGGGGTTGCCCAATTGACATCAGATGAATGTCGGGTTATGTGAGCCCACTTTCCTTTACAGGAGTAGCAATTGAATGTGACTGTACTGAAAACAAAGGAGTTGAAGCAGTTTAAAATTAGGGTAAGAGCTGAATTTAGCTCTACTCTCTGCTGGCTCAGTTCTTTTATAAGTGCCTTTCAGGGCTGAAAACCTTAAACAGCATGGCCTTGACCCTCACTTGAAGCTCCAGCTATTTAAACACAAGTACTGTTGTACTGTCTTCAGACTTGGTCTGATGTTAAAGTGAGTGTGTTTTGAATGAGCAAGGGAGTAAAAAACAACACTCATCTAGCAAAGGATAACCAACTGAGAAAGTGGATATTTTTAGAATACAGAAGGATTCTTTCTCTGCCTTATTTCACCTGACCCTTAAGTTGGTAGAAATGCTACAGTTATAAGATAACCTTTCTTTTTTCATCTTGTCGAATGCACGTTTCAGCAACATTGCTCTTTTGCCAGTTCAGCTCCCATTCTGCGTGAGAGAGCCCCAGCATGAGGCTGTCATCCACCCAAGTATACCTGAAAGTTTACAGCAATAACTGTTCAGCTCCCTCGTAGCATCCAGAACCAACACTTAATTGTTTTTTCTCCCTTTTGAGCCATGTATGTGGCAAGAAATGTATTATATGATGGTCTCATCCATAACATGCAAGTGCTGCTACCCATGGCCTAAATAATATTTACTGTTTGTATAAAGATTTAATTTGCTCACACCTATCTCTGAAATCTGTGCCACTGAAATGATTATAGGAATACTTTAAAGTCCAATTACTCTTAAGCTCTTTCTCTGAATTTTTGGAGTGCTTGAACCTTTTCCTGGGGCTGATAGTGAACTACTAGTACAGCTGGCAATCAAGAAGTGTATGCAGGAAAGCGCCCCTACCATTGCCCAACCCCATGTGTTCTTTCAGTGGGAAAGTGCAGTTGTTTGACTTCAGGGAATGATGTACAGGGAGGTCCTGGAAACCCCCCAAGAGACCGATAGAGAATTTAGCAGGTCATTGTATCTCGTTGGAGATCACTGTGTGTCATGAGCCTTTTGTGAAGGACAAGACTAATTTACAATTTAATTGTGTTGAAATCCTGGATGTGTCAGCATGCTTCACAGCTCCTCAGAAGGGACAGTGGGGTGAGAAGTTGTGTGCTCTACAGTTCCCCCTGCCTACACTCAACCCATGCTTTGATCCTTCCTCATTCTCCAGAACGACCAGAGACAAGGAGGGAGTTTTTAATGTTGGCAAGTGAAAGATGAGTACGTTACAGTCTCACTGAGAGGAACTGAAAGATGTCGGCCTATTCATGAGAGGCTTTTCTAACTTCTCTTGGCAAGTAGCAAGGGCAGACACTTTTCAGAGAAAGTGCTTCTGGTCCTGATTTTATTTAGTGTTTGGGACAGGACATTGTGGAAGTTGGGATAAGAAGGGAATTAACTGCACCTTTATTGCACTGTAATTCTCACATTGCTGTTGCAGATGGCCTGGCTGGGAGACAAAGGGAGCCTTAGCATTGCTTATCTGGGTTGGATATCTGGAGCACACACCTGACAGGTTACCTGCAAGTCTCAAGGGTCAAGTTCAAGTGACACTGTATAGTAGTTGGCTTTATAGTGGTCCCTCTCCTTTCAGCTGCTGTGGAACCCACAGGTGTTTTCCTCTCTCTGTCTGCCACTGCTGTTTGTTGGTTCCATATGGATCATCCCTGGTCCCAAGCCTTGGGCAGCTGCTGGGAGAGTCTTTGCAGCAGAAGGTGCTGTTCCGTGTCACTGAGAGCCTTCCCCTCCCCCAGGCTGGGATATTCCTTGTGCAACGTGATCTAACCCAGAATGGCTGGGAACCGATGGTCCAGAGTTCATTTCCAGTTATTATTGTAGTAGGGAGTCAGGCTGGATCGAGGTACTCATTTCCAGCACAGAACATATACCCTTTGAAAGCATAAACAACCTCTAGGTCAGTTTTACTTAGCTTCATACACAAGGGTTTCAGCTAAACAGGAAGAGCAAGCGGAGCTGAAGCACTGCAAGAAGCTGGTTCAGCACTCATCCATACTGGACTAAGTAAGGTCCCTTTCAGTAGAAAAAGATATACATGAAGGACTAAGCTCTAAAGCAACAGTGGAAGCTCCCTGTTTTTGTCTTTTGAGCTGGTCATCTTAAGTGCAATGCCTTTTTTCTCATTATCTAGGATCCTACAGAAGCCCTTCATAGACAGATCTAGGATAGCTTTGGAGGCAGGCACGTTCAGAAGTTGTCACGATCTCTTAGAGAGGCTGGAGATTAAAGGGGCTGAACTAGGTGAATCATTACCCTCAGAGAACTCGTAGTGTTGGGGAACCATGCCTGGTGTTTGTGCAGACCAAACAGCAGCAATCCATGTGTAACCACAGCCAGGATGGGAGCACCAAGTTAGTAGCAGTAAAGCTTCCCTCAGCTGTACTTTGCTGCATGCTAATACAACCTTCTGTTAAGATTTGAGGCTGAAAAGACACCTTGCACAGCTCAGTATCTGTACTGAGATGAAAATAACTTGTGGTGGCTGGCTCTTTGCCCCTTCCAGCTGGAATCTGTGCTGCCCTGGGAAATGGGGCTCAGGCAGCTCGTGGAGCAAACTGGGGTCAGAGGCTGTTAAATTCAGAGTGCAGCAGGGCAGCACAGGCGGTGGGGAAGGGGAACCTCTGGGCTGGACAAACAGGTCACACAGGTTTCAGACACTCTGTCCTACCCGAGCAGAGCTCCAAGGCTGCAGGAGCTGGATGCTTTCAGGTAGGAGCAGCACCAACACTTTGTAAGATCAAAGTTTAGCAGAGTTGAAGCTCCATCAAGTGCTAGAGTGTTTGAGCTTAGTTTAGCAAGAATTCATCAGAATAGGCAATAATCTGACTTCTTTGCAGTAAATAATTAAGTTCCTCCTACAAAGCACCACTGATATAATTAAATTTAGTTTCTAACTCAAGAGCAACAGCTTCACTTTGGTCCTTGCTATAGCCTTTCGTTTAGAGAGACACCAGCTTGGATATGAGGATCTGACCATTTGTGCTCTCTTTAGGGACCAGAGGTCACATCCTGCTCTATCTCTGCAGAGGTGACTCCTACACTCCTGCTTTTCCTGTTGCCTCGCTTGCTCTGCCCGTGGCCCTGCAGAGTGGCAGGGGAGTAGGAAGGAAGAACTAGTCGAGTACAAAACCTCACTGAACAGTCAAAGACACCCAGCAGCTGACCAGCGGCTTTAGAGCAGAGTAGAATACAGAGCTCATCTCAGTAATTTCAAAGCAAAATCGGGGAAAAGACCATAAATAAAACCTTTCTGCAACACCATCTTCTGTTTCACAGGCCAATATTTCGTGCCTCAGTGCCTGTACACAGTACTCTGGGAGCATCCTCAAAAATTGGTGAGCAAACTGAGAATCTCTGATCCCACTGAATGACAGAACATACCAAAGCTTTTATTTTTCCCTCCTAAAATCTTGTGTTGTAGGTTCAAAGCATTTTGAACAGAGTGGGGTTTAGTGTATTTTGTTCTTCCTGACAATCCCAAAATACAACCTCATAGCAGCTTGTTAAAATAAAGCTGTTTTGCTGTTTTAAAAGAGAGAATGTGGCAAGTTGCCACATTCCAGTTAAGCAATTTCCTATAGTTGACGTTTTTTTAATACATGTTTTTTTCAGCCGTGTCCCTACTCTGTTTTCACTGCAAGAAGCCAAAAAAGCCCCAGACAAGACAGAAGCCCCCACCTCTGTATTAATACTTGAGGCAAACTCCCCTTCCTGAGTCTCATCATGAGAACAGAACGTGGAGCCTTGGCACAGGGGACTGTAGTGTATGTGGCAAGCTGGAATTTTTAAGAACTGTGGCTTTTTTTGGAAATAGCATTTTCCTTCATGGGGGTAGATTTGCCCTTTTTTGTTGCAAGAGCCCTCAGAAGCAGCTCAGCAGTAGAGGCGTTGGGAAGCCTCCCTTAGAGATTCCAGGCTGTGCTGAGGAATGAGCGGGCAGTGGCTGTGCAGTTGGAGCTCACTCCAAGTGCCAGGTTCCTCCTCGCTGCAGGAGGGGAGCAGGACGTGCCTCGCTGAGTTCAGTGGGTGGATGCGTGTGTGTGAAATTGGGCTTTGGCAGGTGCATGTAGAAACTGAGTAACTGATTTAAGAACATCTGCTGAGTAATTGAAAAGGAAGAGCAGGCAAGTCCTCAAGGTAGTGAGTAATGCTACAGCTTCCTATTTCTGGGTGACTGTGCTCGGTCCTCTCCCTTTCTCTTTTCAGCTGAAGAAAATGGTTGGCAGTGGATGTGCTGAAGAGGCAAGACTGGACATGCAGGGGTTTTGCAGGCAGGCCGTGGAAATGGGCTCCAGAGCCTGGAACAGCAGGCTGAGGAGCAGCCTGGGCAGCCAGACTGCTTCTGTTGAGCTCCCAAATGCCCGTGTTTGTAACCCAACCCAGCACAGGGCTCAGCTGTACTGCTGGGGTAACAGGCAGCATGGGCAGGACCTCCAGCATTCGGGGAAATCAGGGCATCTGGAAGTTTTAGATAACTTTAGTGTTCTTTGAATGAGATCACGGCTGGAAAGCTAATAATAATCTGCTGCTGATTATTTGCACTTTCAAGATTATACTGTAAAGAATCTAGTTGAATTTATAAATTTCCTTTGCCAAAACACAAAAGAGAAATAAGACTATCTATGAAGGAAGGATGGAGGTAGAAAGGTTGGTTTTTTTTCTTTTTGTTTAAGACATTTTTGGATTCAGAAGCTGATTCTAAAGCAAGACTGCTGATACTTAGGGAATCCTGCTATTTTGTTTGCTCATCTCACGATGGCTGAACAATGTAAGTTTTGCATCTGTGGAAATCCTCAGAGCAACAGAGCTATGGAAGAACAGCTCATGTGCTCTATTTTCAAACAAGCCAGATATTAGGAATGCTGAGTCTGGGCACTGACTTCATGCCTGTGAGACAGGTAAGCAGCTGTCTGCAGCACTGTGGGATCCCTTAGCCATTTATAGGCCTTCTCTGTGTTTCCAGCCTTGTTACTCTGGAGGAGTGTTAGAAAGAATTACTCCCAGTGGTGTTTTACATCACACCTGGCGGGAGGTGTCGCAGAGTAGCAATGGCATCTAGAGTCTTCCCCTGTACAGGTGTGGCATTGCAGCCTTCTACAGCATCCTCAGAATCCAGGGTTTTCAGTAATGCCAGACTTATCCATGTTCTTTTTGGAGAGATCAAGGTGAAGTACTGTAAACAAAAGGAGTCGGACAAACCCATGAGTGATCTTTGTGTAACGATGCAGAGCTGCCTGGCTGCAGTGAAAAATCTCAACTCTTGTGGCATGAATTTGTATCCAGCACTCAGAGCTGTCCGCTGGCAGGCAGAGAAATACAACATAGAATCCCTTTGTGTTTCCCCTGCTCTTTAGGAGGGGAGTATTTCCATGACAGAGTAGCACACAGGCTGTTACAATGGCTTTTTCTTTTCTCCTCAGGAGTTAGGGTTTTGTGTGTTTCTGGCTGCTGTGGCTCAGCACAGTGAGTCCCTCCTCTGGTCTGAGCAGGGGCAGCTGAAATGCTGAACCCAGAGACTGCTCAGCTTCTCTCCAGCACATAATCAGAGGAGATACTTTAAGATAAAAGGGATGTAACCCAGCACAAGGAATGCAAAGGGGTGATGAAGAAGTTTTCTGCATAGTATTTCCTAAAGAGCTTGTAGAGCATGAAAAGCGAAAAGAGAAATGGAATGAAAGCAAGCAAGTGTATAAATCACTCTTCAGAAATGTTTCTTACAGGCTCATGCCCTGGGATTTTTTCTGAATTGTGGAAGTGATGGCAAATGTGAGAACTTTGCTGCTCTAAAGGCCTTTTTCCAATCCCCAACTGGAGAAAAAAAGTCAGGCTCAGATTTTTCACAAATTCTGTATAAAATAACTTTTGGACACATAAGCAGAATGCTTAAACTCTGATCCTGAACTGGCACATTTCCTTCCATTGTACATTTAATGCAGATTTTTATTAGAAGAATATGTTTTGACAACTTTAATTTGCTTCCATAGAATGCTTCAAAAATGAGAAACTTGGTTTTAGCCAACTGTCACAATACACTTCTCTTAGATTAACAAAAGCAAAGGAAAACCAGCCCCAACCTCCTGTTCTGCTTAGGTACAGAGACAAACGTGCTGTGTGAAGTTTCTGTGGAAATTCACAAAAGTAATGGATATTGTACCTGCCTGAAAGATGCTGAGCTTGGAGCTTGTTATCTTTGTATTTGTGCTCTTTTTTCAGTTGTTGATTAAAATCTTTCCAGGCTGCTGTATGATGCCAAGTAGCTGTTGCAGAACTGTCTGGTGTATGGCCAATTGCTGCTTATCAGTCCCCTCTGTATTTTTCCTCATACAACTGTTACTGGGTCAGCAGCTGTATTTTCCTCTACTTTCTAAGTGGGCACAACGTGGTTTAGGTGAAAGTCAGTCACAAGAAAAAATGTTCTTTTGTGAGGTGGGAGTCTGGGTTCAGGTGCCTGCACTCTAAATCCTGTATTTGTATTTAACTAACGATAGAAACCCCACATGGTTGCTGCGGGCAAATGTGAACCAGTAAGAGAGAGCCTCAAGGGGATTTTTGGAAAAACAAAATGTGAGCAGTGAGCCATGGCAGCTTTCTCACTCAGTGTCTGTGAAAAGAGAAATGTGACCCCAGTCCTTGCCAAAATAGCTCAATTCTTTCTAGCAGAAACCCAATAATTGGGAGCATTTCAGAGAATACAGTTTCTTAGCTGAGATTTCCCGGGGTGCAGAGACAGAACGTCTTCAGCTCCAAGACCCGCGACCTGCTCCTACAGAGATTTAACACTTGTCTGTGTAAACCTCTTCCCCAAAGCCCAGCCCAGCAGCAGTCTGGGGAACTGTGTGTGCCGGGGAGGAGGGGAAGGTGGAACTCTTGAAGTGCTCGAATAATTGAGTCGAACAAGCAGAGGATTTGATTTTGTTGAGTTTTGTTTCCTTCCCTTGGTCTGCTAATAAGCCTGAGAACAAGCTGCTAATCTGTCTCATTCCCCAGCCAGTACGTGAGGGAATGGTAGAGACTGGAGGTTTGTGCCTGTATTTTATTGAGGCTACAGAAATAGAAATGTGTAAGACAAAAGGGAGATGGTTGGGAAGGCAAAGGGAAGAAAAATGGGAAAAACCCTCTGGAATTAGGGACAGCATCCTGGGCAGTAAAATGTTCCATTGAAGGAGCTTGGTTCCTTCCGAGACCTCTCGGTTCTGTCCTGAGGAGTGTTCAGGCCTCATCCAAGGTGTTCCCCTCGGAGCTCACTGCCTGAAAGCTCAGGGTGCTCAGGACCTGGCAGAATGAGGCTTGCAATGAGGAAGGGGAAGTGCAGGGGACCTACAATTAGTCATTCTCTTCCTGACCTTGCTGAAGGAAATGTCTGGCTGTATATTGTCTGCTGTAAACTCTCCTTTATTTAGGCTCTAAGTTTACACATGCACAGCTTGTTGGTGTCTTTATTTCCACTTCCTGCACCATCAGTCAAATATACCTGAGAGTTCTTTCAGAGATGTGTGAGAATGATTAGTGCCATCATAAAAACTATGGAGGATATACTCTTTAAAGGCACTTTAAGTGCCTGTGTGCTATTCTTCACAGCAGGGTGAATCCATTGGCCTGCTCAATGGCCATGCACCGACTCCACGAGGGATGGGAAACCTGAACAGGTCTGTAGGGCAGTTTGGAGTAACAGTATCCTTCAGGAAGGGCTCGGGGCAAGAGGAGGTTGCTGTGCTCCGTATGGAAACACAGCCAAGCCTGATGAAGCGTGGCTGAGGTGAAGAAGCTCGCTGGGTGCTGGAGAGCTGTGAGCTGAGAGGAGCAGAGCTGCAGATCTGATGTGGCAGCAGCAGGGCTGTGCTCAGCAAATGGCAAGTACAGTTCTTAGTCTTGCAGAATGCTCTCAGTCATTCTGTTACACTTGTGTGTCCTCAGGTTGCAAAGGAAGGGGGAGGGCTTTCATTTTTAGTGTTCAGTGTGTGTGAAACCTCTGATCTTTAAGCAGAGGACTGTTCCTGTAGATGCATTAGGCTTGGATGCCTTGCTGGGATGAAATCTTTGAAGAGAATCATGTTATGAGGCTCAGGGAACTGCTTGATTGTGCAGTTTCATCCTCCCACTCTTAGCTGGGAAGGCCTCAACTGAGTGTTTACAGCCTCAGTCTCTGGGATTGTGAAAAAGAGAGGAGGGGAGAAGAAAAGGAGTGGTATGTGGCCTCCAAGTGACCCAGAAATGATGCTGTCTGCATCATCTGACAAAGCAGAAATAACATACTGTAGTGTTTGGGCAGTGGCTATTGTGTCAGCCTCAGGCATGACTGAGGGTTCAAAGGAAAATCCATCCATCTGGTGTTCCATCTCTCCCTACCCCTCTGCCTCTCTGTGCTTGTATTTACCAGTTTCTCCTGCGGCTTCTCCCCCCCAGCACACCTTGCCTGCACACTTTCCTGCTGGCTTGTGCTGGGTCCTGTTTTGCAGGGTTTGTTTAGCAATGCATTGAGAAACTATTTCCTTTTCTGTTACAAGCAAGCCCAAAAGTCCCTCAGAAGCACAGCCAGGTCCTGCAGGAGCAGCAGGGCACCCAAGGGAGCAACAACTCTGGCTACCATTTCAGCACAGCTAAAAAACCAGAAACCAGGCCTCACGTTCTGGACAGGTGTCCTGTTCACTGCCAAGCTTCTTGCTGAATGAGTCAGCTGGGTTCAAGTAGAGAATGTGAATTCCACAGGCTGCAGGTCAGAGTCTGATGTGTAAGTGAGCCCCTTTTCTCAGATGCCACCTCAAATAAGCAAATGACTTTGCTGCCAGATATTTCTCTGTAATATTTTGTCTGATACCTATTTTACCATGCATGGCTGGTGAGAATACAGGTCACAATATCATCCTTTAGTAGCTTCTGTTCTGTTGGTTTTGAGGGCAAAGCCATGTACGTGACAAATGGAGTGACCTAATTTTTTAGGATACAAATAATTCCTTGAAATGAAATGTGTTTTGCTTCTCCTTACTTTGGGTTGTGAATTTTGCTCCTATGAAGATCCTGGTGTTTGCCTTGGAAAGAGGTGGTTGAATTTCATGCTGATCTCAAGGTAGTTTGGAAGTCTGTGAGACTGTGAGGCTCTCCAGCTGAATCCTGCATTATGTTACTGTTCCTAATGGAAGCACAGATGGGAAGGATGGTTTTCTGTGTGGCTGAACGAAGTGTTCTATGAACAGGTTTGGATCAGATTTCACTGCAAATTGAGCATATGTCATGTGAAAAGGGTACAGACCCACTCTCAGTTTAACCAAGCAGATTTGGTTCTAAACCAGTCAAAACCAGGCAGTGGTTCAATTCTCCCCATGCTGGAAAGGGAACACTTCACACTGTTGTCAGGTATCTTTATACCTACAGGCACAGCGAGCCGAGTTCTCTGAACACAGCGGGGAAATGAGAATTTCTGAGGCTGCAGTTGGTGCTTGGTGATGCTGTGATCAGATGCTGATAACAATCCAGATAGCTTGGGGCATTCAGATGAGTCAGCTGCTGAGAGCTTGGGTTCACAAAGGAGCATCTCAGTGCTCTGTGGGGCAGAGCTGCACACACACGGTTGGGTTGTTGTCAGCTGAAGGGCCCTGCAGACCCTCACACTGGAGCAGAACTGGTTTGGATGGTTGGCTGCACAGCACGGAGAGGCCTGTCCTGTGCCTGCAGATCCCTGGCACAGCTGAGCCTAGAGCTGTGTCCTGTGATCCCCCACCCACCTGCTCCTGGCTCTGGACACACTGGGAAAACCTCAGCACTATTTCTGTGCAATGAGTCCTCGGCCTTGTTCTGGTCCCCTCCAGTCGGGCACTTGTCCTGGTGTATTCCTTGGAGACCCCTCTGACCCCAGACCAGTGTTCAGGCTCAACAGCACTCTGATCACACCTGAGATTGCCTTGATTCCTGCTTTCCAGGGAAGGTTCTGCTCAGGACGTGCTCAGCATCACTGCATTTCAGTCCCAGCTGGAGAACCCAGGCAGCACTTCCACCACTTTGGTGTTCGGCATTCCCACCCAGTCAGTGTGGGATCTGGGGGATTTCTTAGCTCTATTGTGCTCCTTTCTGCAAAGCCCACAAGCGCAGGGCTGCTTTTGAGGCCATTTCTGAGAAGGACCCTGAGGCAGAGCAGGCACTGACCCTGTATTTGGAGTGGCCACGGTGGGTGCCTTGCACGGGGAGGGGTTGGTTCCTTGTGTGGGCACCTGCACAGGGCCTTTCTGAGCTCTCCAGGGCCCAGGCTCTGCCCCAGCTCTCAGTGTGCTGTGTGACAGTGACATCCTAGGTCTTTCCCTTGCATGGATCAACCCCGCTGCACCCTTTTTTCACTTTAAACTGGATGACTTTGAGAAGTACCCTCACATGCTGCTGCTCTCCCAATGGCTGGTGAGATCTTTATCAGTTTCTCACATGGTTGCCAAGCATGACTTCAGAGACAAATTTGGCAAGTCCAATTCTGACCTTTTTATGTTCTCTTCAGTGCTCAGGTGGCCTAGGAGGTTTCTTTGGTCTGACATCGGGTTTGTGTATTTATTGGAACTGGGGAAAATAGATAAGAGTCAGCTGAAGGTGTGAAGTGAATCCACTTTCACTGGATGCCTTCAGATGACTCATCTGACTTTCCCCAGTGGCCAGTGCAGATAAACTCCAGTTCAGAAGTTTTGTCTTCTGTTTCAGGAGGCAGAAATGCAGAACCTCCCTCAGGCTTTGATCCTGATCTGGCCAGTGCAGTGTCCTGCTGCACCAGGAGCTGCTGGGATGCTTCAGAGAGTGCTCCCTGCCCTCTGGGCTGGTTCTTGGCGGGAGGTTAATAGTGGAGTTCCTTCCTGATTAACTCCTGTCTGAGGCAAGATAGATGATTTGCATTTCTCTTAGCCACATGCAAGAGCTGGGCCGTACATTGATCTGATCCTTTTAAAGCCTCAGCCACCAGCTGGGTAAATTGCAGGGCAGGACGTGGTTGTAGCCGTGGAAGTTTTAGTGTAAGCTCATATTTATTGTCTCCTCTAGTGCTGCCAGGCTCCCTGAGATTTCATCTCCGGGCACAGGAGCAATAGGATCTGCTTTTGACCATGTGCTTGATTTGTTGATTAAATCATGACAGTTGTTTGTTTTGGGTATTGCAAAACTCCTCTTCTAAACATTGCATATGTTTCCAGTCAACAAGAAAAGTGGCAGACTTCACTGAGCAGATTATAAGTTTTGTGGAAGTGTGAAAACATGGCATTTGGTTGTGAAACGTATGATTGAACCAAACTTGGTCTCCAACTGTTGATATTCTGAAGAAATCTTGGCTGGCACTTTGGCATAGCAGAGTCCCTCTGACTGTCCTCAAGTTGTTTAATTTTAAATTACCATTCTGTGCCTTGGTTTTTGTTTTTTGTTTTTTGTTTTTTTCTTTTTTTCAGCACAGCCAGCAGCGATTATTTTTGCTGCATTTATAGGGTATTTCAAGATATGTAGATTAAAAGCATGAGACTAAGCCACAGAAGGCTTCAGAAAAATGTAGACTCTTCTAGTCTTCGCTCCTTTTTCCCTGTTTATTTGAATCAAGTGCATTGAATTCATGGGTTTTGACCAAGTGCAGAGGCTGCAATAGGTCTAATGCCTTTTAGGGACTCTGGAACAAGATGCCACTTTTCTAAACATGAATAAAACATAATCGACAAGAAGCTGGGGGAGAGTTGACCCCCAAATGCATGAAACTTGATTTCTCTGGCTAGACACCGTAACTATTAACATTCCCTGACAAATGAAGTTAGAATGTGATTTCTGATCAGTTAACCAGAGGTCAGAAATACTTGAGCTGCAGTTTGACTACAGAATTCTTCCAGCTCTTCCTTGTAATGTCTCCTGAATTCTGCACCCTGCTGTCAGTGATCTGGTTTTACAGATGCTTTCCTGTGCCATGTCTGCAGAAGTGCAGCTGAAAAACTTGTGGGCATTTGCTTTTTGTTGATTGTCCTCTAAAGTCCCAACGGTTGGCTCGAGGTCATGGATATGGGCAGACTTGTGTCTCAAGAGATCTGCTGTTTATTTTGTAGAAATAAATTAAAAAGTACAAGTTTGGCAGTTTTCTCCTAAACTTCTTGGACCTGCTTCTCATCTGTGCTGTAAAGGGATCTTTTAAAGGCACTGTAAGGAGATGAACATGCATCCAGGAGCACCTGGCAGCACGTGCCCTTCTCAGAGCAATGAGAACTGGTGTCCTGGCCATAAGCTGCACCAGGCAGAGCAGCAGGGCTCTGTCCTGGAATCAGTGATTTAGTCCAGCTGCTCCGTATCCTGTCTCTGTTCTTGTCCTTTCCCATCTCTGTGGGTTCAAGGCAGTTGGAGTATTGCTGCTTCTGGTGTGGGGTTTGCCATTTGTGATGAGTAGGATGTGCCATTTAGCAAGCAGGCAGTGAGTAGCTACTATTGGCTTTATCTCTTGGTCTAGTTTGTGGTTGGAGACCTGTGTGCTGGTTGTGGGTTTTTATGTGCGTCACTGAACCCAGAATTTTTATTATATTCTCAGAAAAGGGTTTTGCAACAGTTCAGCTATTAAAGCCAAACCATGTAGTTTAGTTAAAAGTCTGGGCAGGAAACAACAAAATGAAATTCATCCTAGGGGAGAAGCGTGGTGCCTGTAGGCTGGGAAGAGAATGCAAATACACTATTTATAGGACATGGGGAAAACAAATTTGGACTTGAGGAGTAAATGCGAAGGAGTTATCCAGGAAAAACCAGCCTTGGTCCTCTGAGACACTTAGACCTGTGCTGCCAGACTGCTTGTCCATTTTGGAGAATTTGTTACATCCCCACAAAGAAGAAAAGTTTGACATTGAAATCCGTGCTGCACAGAGTCCGTTCCAGCAGTGTCCTTCAGGAGTTGATGCTATGGATGACACTTGGGAAGGGGAAGTACTTGAACCAATGTTTTTTTAAGCAGTACCAAACAGCTGAAGCCGGCGCCTGCTCCAGGGAGTTCCTGCAGGACGGGAAGGCAGAGCTGTGTGCAGGGAGAAGGGGAGGGATGAGTGCATTTGCTCCTGATCAGACAGATCGGGTCAGTGGCAGAGCCAGGAGTGCAGCCCAGCTCCATTCTCTTACTCATGTGATGCTTCTGGTGTTCCGCTGAAGTTGGCCAGGAGAACGTCTGTGAGGAGTGCAGAAGCAGTGGCTGTACCTCAGCAATGTCCTGCCTCGAGCAGCGTGCTGTCCTCGTGACACTGCACGCTGGAACTGGATAACATGGGGCACACACTTTCTGTATTGTTTCTTTTACATAATTTGTGATTTTTCATTTATAAATAGATGCTAAGCCCTTCTTGCCTTCCACTGTGCTTTTTGGAACAGAATCAGACACCTCCATTGCCTGCAGTTCCCTGCTTTTTTCTGGATCATGTGCTACTTTTAGGGCATTTGCCTGTAAATTAGTGTTCCATGTAACTAAGCGTGGAGCTCTGGCTTTACAGAGTATGCTGATAGCTCATCCTTCTTCCAGGAAAAATAAATCTTGCCTGATGGGAGATCCTACACTAAAATAACAGATTACAGTCAGACTGCAGAGCCAAGCTGCTGTTTTACACTCAGGCCCATCAGGGCTGGCTGTACCAGTTCCAAAATCACTGTGCAATCTTACCTCTGTCCCTAGGTGCTCTGCAACCCTGAGGTGTGCCCAGGAATGGGGACGGGTGAGGTGAGCCAGGGGCAGCAGCAGGAACATCCCGCAGTGCCCTGGGAATTCCACGTACGGGCTCACAAACAGCACTGAGCTGTTTGCCTGGGGCTGGGTGTTGTGGTTGCAGTTTGTATATCAGAACACATATCGTCACTGACCCTTCCCTCGAGTGGCCTCTGGAAAAAGACAAGGCTTGGGTGATTTCTCTCTTCCTTCTCTTTTCCATGACATAGCTATTGCACAGTTGGGAAGCTGTTTTTCATTTGTGTAGGCTGATTTTTGGCATACTGGGGGCTGTTGAGTCTACAAACTTCCTGCAGCCTCTTCTTTCTGTCTTTCCTGAGGGGCCCTTGCCCATCCACTCATCCAAGCCTGCCCAGCGTCACAGTGTCCGTAGAGGGGAAAAGCACCCTGAGAAGAAAGAAAATTTAAACCAAGCCCTGAGCAGGAAAATACTTGGAACAGCATGTCCGAGCTCCTTTCTGCCGTGGGTGTAAACAGGAGCGCTCTGTGGACAGGCTGTCGTGGGAAAGGACATGTGACAGTGAGAAAGCAGAAGGTCAGGACTGAGGCAACTGGTGACACGTGTGTGCCAGGGGCTGCCTGGAGGATCCGAGCTCCCGTGCTGCAGAGCCAGGGGAACTCGGGGCAGGGCACAGCCGAGGGGCTGGTGAGAACAGAGTGGCACAGCCTGCAGCACAGCCAGCAGCACAGCCAGCAGCACAGCCAGCAGCAGTGTGTGCCCAGCACACAGTGCCCAGCACACAGTACCCAACACACAGTGCCCAGCACACGGCTGGCGCAGAGCAGCAGCACGGCAGTGTGGCAGCCACTGGGGCCCAGGCACTGCTGAGCCCAGGGCCAGTCCCTCCCAAGGCCAGCCCTGCCCTGCTCTGCAGTGTGGGGTCTGGCCAGAGGAAGCAGACAAAGGGTGGAGAAAAGGAAGTGCTGTCAGCCCCTTTATATAAAAAGAGGTACTGAGAACGAGTGATTGGGATTTCCAGTTCCTTGTGGGTCTGGCGCTCCAAAGCTGTGTTGGGGACTTGTAGTGAAAAGGCTCCTCTGGTTTCAGCAGGGGGGTCAGAGTGTGAATGCAAAGGCATGGCTGAGTTTCTAGGACATGGCAGTCCTGGATTGCCTCTCCTGGGAATGGCAGCACTTTGCACCGCTCTGGGCATTGCAGGAATTGGAATCACTTCAGTATTTGCACACTTTTTGATAAATCTCAAACTGCGTGGCACTGCTGCCAGAATTCAGTGTGTGGGCAGAGACAAACTTGTTATACCTGAGAGTTGTAAGGAATAGATTGCTCATAAAACACTCCCTCAACTAACTTCATAGGAAAGCACTTAAACTGTAAGAGGAGACACATTATAATGGTTGAAGAATCCATGTTTGTTTTTTCCTTTATGTTTTCAGTCTGATCTTGTCCCAGATGCTAAAATTTGTTGACTAAGAACATGTTTCGGTTCATAAATCATGGATCAACTAACTTGCTTTGAGGCATTGTTTTGTTAGAAAGGTTTTGAAGCTTAAGCCTGCCCCATGGGAATATGACACAGTGAGCAGTCTTTGGAGAGTATTTTCTTTTTGATAAGCAAACGTAAGGCACAAATAATACTCCTTTTTGCTGTTTTATTCTTCCGGCCTAAAGTGAAGAATTCTGTGTAGTGCATTTGCCATGAGATGGTCAGGTGATAAAAGCTTCGGAATAAAACTTTAGAATAGAAGATGTACAGTGATCATCTAGTCCAACTGTCTGAATTTTTGTTCTTTTAAGTTAGCTGCTTTTAATGCTGATTTTGTAATAGAAATGCCCATCAGATAATGGGCCTCAGAGTCTTTGGGTACTTTGGCTATTCCTGCCTCAGTGACCTAGTAGCCCAAATGAAGACCAGATGTCAGAGAATTCAACAAACGTACAGGACCAACAGATGGGCAGGCAGCAGTCCTGCAGGCTGGACTAGTGGTGCCCACAGCATCCCAGGTGAGGCTGTGTGTACGTGTGCAGTGCCTGCAAACTGATTGTAATTATTGTGTCACACAGTTTGGATCCCTTTCATATTTTGGCATGACACCCAGCCTCTGCACAGAACTGCTGTTGATGGGGGTTTAGAGAAGAGTCCTGCAGGGAAGGGCCCTGCAAGGTCCTGCCTTCTGCTGAAATGCTGAAGAGCAAAGATGCTCAGTGTGAGTGAAACGCACTGCGTGGATTTCCCTGAGAGCTCACAGGAGGATGTCACTTCCATGTCATGAGAGAGCCCCGCTCACAAACCAGCATGCCCTGTGTACAAACACAGCCTGGGAAGGGTCAGCACATCCCGAGCAACCTCACAGTTTGCTTTCTGGACCCCGCAGGTGAAGCTGATTGACTACATCCACCGGCAGCGGCAGTGCAAGCTGAGCGTGCCCCTGAGCGACCGCACCGCGGAGCTCAACAGCTACCCCCGCTTCAACGACTGGCTGGACATCGTCAACGTGAGGAAGGAGGTGGTGCAGGTAAGGAGGGGAGACAGCCCTCACACAGAACCTTCCTGTCCCTTCAGTACCTTCCCAGCTGCCTGCTGGGTCTGAGAGCCACAGCAGAACTTAATCACTTACTACCTTTTCTATATTAATGGTGCTGTGCTGCACTGTGTTCTGTGTCCAGCATTAGCCAAAACAGGACCATTGTCACAATCTCTCACACACACAGGTAGAGCTCAGTCCACTGACAGCTAAACAAGGCAGAAAAGGCTGTTTCTATTCTTTTTCCCATTTTTGCCTCTGCAGGCCAGGTCACAATGTTCTCATTCAGTTTCCTTTGATTAAACAACCAAAAATTTTCTTTGACCTCAGCAGGAATCTGCCTGGGTGAAAAATTCCACAAATTTCCATGGAGGTTATTCCAGCTTGGTTCTGATAAGTGGTCTCTGGTGAAATAGGATGGGTTCAGGACCAAGATGTTCCTTTTATTTCCTGCTGTTCATTTTGAATGTGATGCTGGTGTTGCCTTCCAGCCCAGCGAGGTTTTGGGTGGCACAGCCAAAGGTGCAGCAGTGACAATGAGAGGACAGAAGCAGCCTGTTGCCGTGGCCAAACTGCCAGGCTCCCAGCTAGTGTTGGTTTCTAAGGTTACTGGAATTGCCTGAGTCTAAAAGAATGTCTTTGTAGCTCTTTTATAAATCCTTTTGTGATGCCTACCAAACAGGGGGCAGGGAAGAGGTGAAGAAAAGGGGGGAGGGAGGTGGACAGTTCAAGTCTGCAACATCCTGCTAATTCAGGGAGCAGGGAGGGTTGAGACTGTTCTTCTGTATGTGTGGTCACTAAAAGGGGTGAACAAATTTGGGTTTGGTCTAGGGCAGAAAGAATTTTCCAGCTCTTTATTATTTTGATTCGTGCTCTCTTGCTGCCCCCTCCCAAGCAGTGTCCAATTAAATCAACTCCGTTCCTTCTGTTCTCTGGGACAGAACTGTAAGAAGTGTACAAAGCACTGAAATTCCTCTGGGATTCCAAATGTATGGTTATTTTTTAAGGTTTCTCCATCCATTTCATGCAGCTGCAGACAGCTTCTGTAGAACTTGAATTAGCTGGACAGCAGAACTGCAACACCCCGTGGGTCATTAAAATAATTTCTGAGTAGGCATGCTGGAACACGCTGTGAGCTGGGGGGAGTGGAATTAGCTGGGCTAATAAACTAAGTGCTCTGCTCTTGCAGTGATTTTTTTTTTGGGTCCTGTTATTTCACTGCTCAGAAAATAGCAATGCAGCCGCTGTTGATGTTTGACACCGACATCAGCACAGTGCAGAGAGCTGTCTGGGATGAGTTACCTTTCAGAAATGTCTCAGGTATCATGGGATCATTCCTGCAGCTGTTTAGGTTTCATACAGCGTGTTGAACTGCATTTCAGCTGAAAGCTTTCAAAATGGAAATCACTGACAGAAGGAGCTTTAATAAGTTAGTTATTACAAAATCTAGAGTGGTTTCCCACTTTGTGCCCACTGCCTGTGACAGGACTGGGGGGGAGCCTTTGCAGACAGGGCTGAGCAGGTCACACCGTGAAAATGGGGACCCTCGAGTGGTTCTGGCTCTCTACCTGGTGTACAAGGTACACTGGGAACAGCTTCCCATCCCTCAGATACTGTTAGCTCACTGGAAAATGGAAATAGCCATGCTGACTTTCCTTCTTAAGGCTTCCAAAAAATGGTGCAGAGAGAAGGAAAACTGCTCAAGTGTCGCAGTGTGTTCACGTGGCACATTGCCCTCTCTTCTTGTGCCTTCTGGGCTCTGAAACTAGTTGGAGAGGTTGCCAAGTACCTGTGGAGTCTCAGAAGAGCTGCCGCAGAGCCCTGCCCTGGGCACCTCTGAGAGCTGAACAGAGCAGCAGCTCTGCCACAGGAGGAGGTGCAGTGGAGGGCTCTCTGTGCCTGCTGCTTGTCAGAGACAAATCAGGAGAAAGGCCTGAGTTCGTGGGGTTTTTGCTTTTTTAAATGGTTCTGATTCCCTTTGCGTTTCTAGCGCTACTGGAGGGAGTATTTTCAAGACTGTGCTAATCTGTGACATAACACCGTTGAAAAGCAGCCTAATTGCAGGAGTTCTTTAGCTCGGCAGTGAGGGGAACAATGCTCTGTTTCTCTGTCTCCCCTCCCCTTGCTCCCCCCAGTCCTCTCCCAAATAAAGCTGCCATGCAGGGAAGCACAGAAGCTCCCAGGCTCTCCTGTCAGAAATAGAGCAGCAGCTCCAATTTAGAATATCTGCTGACTCTACTCCTGAGTGAAGACTATTTTTGCTCAGTGACTTGCTCTAGACATTGTGAAGCTCGAAAGCTCTGGTGATTATAATTGTTGGGCTCCTTTATTTCTTTGAAAACCTATATTTAAAACAAGAATAATGACTGCTTGTAAAATCCTTTAGTTCTGGAAGAGATTATAGCAATAACAATGCACTGTTTATGGCGTTGGGCAACAGCTAAAGCTGCCGAGAGCGCGGACAGCAGCGAGCCGGTGACGCTGCGCCGAGTGCAAGGGCTGGGCTGTGCCGACCTCGTGGGCCTGCAGGTAGGTGGGCAGTGCCAGCCCCAGGCTGGGATCCTCTTTGCTCTCTTGGAATGCACAGTTCCGAGGGGTAAGGAAACTTGGAACTCCCACCCCGACCTGCGCTATTTCTGTGGCTTTGTTATTGTTCTCCAATCAGCTGCCAGACAGATTTTTATCATAGAAAGTGGTAGCAGGCTCTGCTTTGGAGCTGGGCTAATGCTGTGCTGTAACTTGCTTTTTAAGTATTTGTTTTTGCTTAGGAGTTCTAGAAACTGATTAGTTCTAGAGATTGATTAATTCTAGAGACTGATTGTATGTGTAGTTTAATACCAAAAATGATGTATGAATGGTTAAATATGGTGGATTGAAAGTGAGCAAAGAGGTACTTGAACTGAGACCTAGAAAAGACAGGACAAGGAACCTTACAGGCAGAAGGCATGTTTCTGCTGTCATCTCAAGTGGGTAAAAGTTGCTCTGAAAATGGTCCTAGAAAAATATATTGATCTGGATTGTACTCCTTGCCTTGGGAGTTGGAGTCAGGAATTGAGAGGGGAGTGGGAGGGAAGGAGGATAAGAACAGAGCACTGTCCCCATTCTTAGGCTGATGGAAGAAGTCTCTTGCAGAGCTGTTTACTGGATTCTGAGCTTGGAGCATGTCTGCCAAATAAAAGAGACCAAAACCATTCTTTCGGCTTATTTTCTTCAGCACAGAAAGCAATTTTCTCTGCCTTTATCAATGTGCTTCCCAGAAACATAACTATTGTATTTGTTCCCACAAGTAACTTGTCACTGTCTTAAAAGGTAACTTAAGAACAGAGTCATCTTCTTATCTTCTGAAGCATGTCTGGGCCAGCTCTCTGGCTGTGGAGCAGGGGTGCCAGTCAGTCAAGCTTGGAAAGCTGTTTTTAGAGTGGGTAACTGTGATGCACAGGGAGGGGCACATCCTGCCCTGGGTCTGCTGGCCACGAGCAGAGCTGTGCCACCAGGGAGACTGGGAGCAGGTGGAGCAGGGCTGTGGTTGGGGCTGCTTTGTGGCTGCTCCTTTTGGGAATGGATTTGAGTCCCAGCGTGTACCCTTTTCTGTGATACCTCCTGCCTGCCTGTGAAACCCATCCCCAGTCAGCATTGATGCCAAAGACCTGCAGAGCTGAGCAAGGCAGGGGCAGTGCTGGGCCCTCCAGGAGCAGAGCAGGAAGGGCTCAGGCCTCGAGCAGGAATTGACTGCCAAGAGCCTCCTGCTGCTGCTGTGAAATGCCCCTGTGGAGGGTGAGCCATTGGCCTGGGGTTGCTGCTGCGAGCCCGTGGCAGAGGGTTCTGTTTGCACAGTGTGCTCCAGCTCGTAGCAGATCCATTGTTGGAGGGGTTGTGAGGGGTTTTTGTGAGTGCATCCTTTAGATAGGGGATAGAAGAGACAGATCTGCCTAAGCCTATCAGGTTTCCACAGCTGTATCCTCTCATCTTTTTCTGTCACCATATCTGCATGAACAGGCCATGAGGATTGTGGCTATTTGTTGGGGATTTCCATGGGTCTGGCAGCAGGAGCTCTGGCTGGACCGCCAGACAGCAGAGATCCTGGATGTGCTAACTGTGTGTGTGCAAATTAACTCTGTCCTGCAGGCTTCCTTGAGCTAAAATTCCTTCACTGTGTTCCAGCTGAAGGCCCCTCCCCAGCGTAAACAGCTCTTGGAAAATAGTCTCTGCCACTGCCAGGGCTCCCCTTCCCTGCCAAGGGATCCAGGTGCCCCTTGCAGCCTTGGCCACTGTGAACCCTTCCTGGCTTTAGGTCAGCCTGAGGGATCTGCAACTGCTACACCTGTCTGCCACAGAAGAGTAATGACAACAGCTCTCCTGTCCCTAGAGAGCCAGCTGGACAGAATGCCCTGAGCCTGTCAGCTCCTCTCCAGCCTCTGCTGCGAGGTGGAACAGTGAGGAGGGTGATGTTAGGTGAAACCATGGCCTGTTTATGCTCACAGCTTAATGCAGGATGGAAATTTCAAGTGAGAGGCTTTCCAGAATGCCCATAAAATCTCCAGAAATTTAATAATACAACAATTTTTCAATACCTTCATCGCTGGGCACCAGAAAAACCATACAAAATAACAACTAGCAGGCACAAGATGTTCTTAAGAGCATCTTTACATGCTTTGCTTAGAGCTATCAGTGGGAATTTAAGCACCTTATGTAATAGGCTTTCTCCTCTAGCATCTGCTGCTTCATGGGAGGATGATTGGAGAGGGAATGTATTGATTTAAGAGGAGGCTTTTGGGGCCTTGACGACTGTCCAGCTTTACAGGAAGAGCTGTGGCTACTGGGTCGAGGAGCAGGTCAGGCTGATTTTGCCAAGTGCCTGCAGCAGCATTAGCTACGTAGGCTTATCTGCAGGGTGGAATCTTTACCAAAAATAACCCCTCCACTGTGTTAGATACCAGCATTTTTGCCATGTTTCAGGGATTTAAGTTGGACACCAGACAAGATTAAAGACTGTTGTGAACTCTTCACCCTGACTAATTGAGACTGACCCTTGGATGGCTCCTTGGATGCACTGGCACTCACTTTTCTCTCTTCAGACATGTGTACCATGAAATGCAGTCTGTGTCTGATAAGCAGGAGGGCTTTATGGAAAAGTCCTCTTACCTGTTGTAGGGAGAAATAATTTCCTGCTTTGGACTTTTTAGCATCCCTTCTGCTGAGCAGTGCATGGTTTGGCTTTAGATTTTGCTGGCAGTTATGAGGTGCTGAAGATTGAAAGCAGATTCTGTCTTCTCCTGCTTTTTTTCTCCTTTTTTAAATCTGACCTTATTAGTAGAACACTGTCTGAATATCTTGCACTCTCCCTGTTAAGACAAGGTGTGCCCAGGGAGGTGGTATTGAGCTTGGCCCTAAGGCAAGCCTTTAATCTGTATTTTTTAAAGCTGTTTTTTTTAAAAGCCTCAGCACCCACTGAAGAAGCGGGTAAAGAGAGGTCAGCTGGACCCACATTTCTCACCCTCAGTGGTGAGGAGGGGGAGTAACCCCTGTGCAAGGGCCCAGAGCTGCACTGAGGGGCTGGAGCCCCCCACGTGCCCCTGAGCTCTTCTCCCCCCACAGCAGCTGAGCCAGGGCAGCAGCAGAACCTGTTCGAGAGCCACCCTGAACTAGTGACCCTCCTCACTGTCACACTGCCTGGGGGGTGACACACAGCGAAGGCAGAGCAGGCCAATCTTACAGGGATCAGGTTGACCAGTTTTATATTAAGCCACCACATATGTGCAGCACATGAGTGGCTGTTTAAAGAAAGCCTCTTACTTCCCCTCCCTCCCCCTCTCTGAAGGCTTTTTTCTTTTGTCGCGTGTCATGGGGGCTGGCAGCAGGTTCAGAAAGTCTGAGCTCTCCCAGCTCAAGGTCATTGGGATTGTTTAAATATAATCTCCTTTTCTGTACTTTCTACTTTCCTAAAACTTGTTATTCTGTCTTTCTAAAATTAAACTATTGAGCAAAAGAAGAGCTTGGGCTTTGTGTGTGGGTGCAGGCCCCTCGGGCAGGGTCTGTGTGAGCGGGCTGGGGCTGCAGAGCTGGGCCTTGTGGGGACCATCACAGACCAGTCAGCTCTGGGCAGAGACTGTGCCCTCAAAAGGGATGAGGCAAAGGAAGAAAGCCCTGACGTTTCTAAAGAGCTCAGTAGCTTGGTATCTTAAAAAAATTGTTTTCTCTGCAGCCGGGAAGGCTTGAATGCTTGATCCAGCTTGAAGGTTGGTTCCTGCCACAGAACAGGCATTGGAGAAACCAGATCCCCAGCAATGCCCCCATCCCACCCCAGCTGGGCCTGCATTCCAGCTGCCGCTGGCCGTGGTGGGGAAGCTCTGCTCTCCCGAGGAAACCTTGGTTTCTTCCAGTTTACCAGCTGACTTACTAACAACTCTGCTAAGTTCCTGGTTACATGTGTGCATGAAAGCTTGGGAAGTGAGGAGATCCTGGGTGATAGGACTGGGGAGCTCCTGCTGGGGTTTGGAATGATGCTCCTGCCTACAACAAGGGCTACGTAGCCTATGGCATTTCCTTAGGGGGGAATGGTGAGGGTGAGGAAATGTTTCAAGATAATTCAAAAATGACATCGCTGTAATCCCCCTTACTCTAAGGCTGTGTAACAGCATGAAATAGGATAAATGTTTCTGTAAGACCTTGGCTTTCCCTTGTGCTTAGCTGGGGTAAAAAGCTGTCTCCCTGTCCCACTAAACCTCGATCCCTGTTTGCCCCTGTCCCTTTTAGAGTGCTGGTGTCCCCCGAGGCCAAGGGCCTGGTCCTGTGTGGCAGAACAAAGCTGCTTCTGTGAGCTGCTAGGGAGAGGAATTCAGGGGGTGCTAGGGAAAGGACTGACTGTAAGACAGACTTGGTGCAATTCTGGTGTTACCAGCCCAGCTCAGCTGGGGCTCTGTGTGAGCAAACTGCGCTGCCTTCATGTGGGGTGTTGGAATTGGGGAAACCCATTCCAGGTGCAGCTCTGAGCATCTGCGCCCCTGGGAGTTTTGTTCTTTGGAGTGTGATAGCAGGGCAGGAATCCCAGGAGGTAGATTTTGCACTGTCTCTGTTTTTTCTGCATTTTACCCAAGTCATTCAGGAACAAGCTTTGGGGGTAGTCTTATTCCTGCATCATGGTGGTGCAGATGTGCAGAAAAATGAATAATACCCAGCATCAGTTGTAATGTCTATGCTTTTGTTATTCTGCAAAGATTAATTAGACAAAAAGAAAGAAAATCTACCCAAACTTCATTGAACCCTGGCTCTGCTCTGGTCCTGCTTTGTGCTTACTGCTCATTTAAATTCCTGGCCTCCCCTTGAGTCAGCTGTGTTTTGTGTTTCATCCAGTTCAGGGCATGTGACAGAAGATGCAGGATGTGTTTCTTAGACTTCTACCCTTTCTTAATTTATTCTTTTTCTTTGCTCCATGCCACAGTTACTAAAATTGGAAACTCTTTGTGTTGCCGCCTACAAAGCTCCAAAGGTTGGGGCTGTTGAGCACTGTCACAGCTGAAAGTCCTGCGTCAGCTCTCGAAAGCAAGAGTCTAGGTTGAGAAAGATGCAATTGTTACAGGACATTCAACACATTCACGTTCACTTTAGAGTCAGAAGCGGGGTTTAAGGACTAGAGCTTTTTGTTTCTCCAAGCAGTGAGACACACTTTTGAGTTTCCCCTTCAAATAAAAGTTCAAAGCCTTTTATATAGCTTGATTCCAGGAGTTGAAACTTTAGGATAAAGGCCAAATATTGTGAAATTTGTGATCTCATTGTGAGAATAGGCAATAGGAAGGTTTGTTTAGGCAGAACTTTTCAGGGAAATTCCTGGGTATCTAGGCTAAGTATCCTGGTTTTGTTTATTAACCACAATTGCTGCAGACTTACACTGGAAACATTTGAATGGGGGAGGAGAGAGACACAGCTCAGTTCTGTGTCAGGAAATACCAGATCATTTTGTGCTTTCCAGGCTCTTGTATCTTTTGTGTCTGCCTGATCTGAACCTTATCAGTGTGGGGCTTTGGTGTATTAAGATGTAGGAGTTCTGCACAGATATCTCTCCAGGCAGGATATGGGTATGGCTGGTTCTCTGATGAAGGAAAAACTGCTTGAGGAGGAGGCCACTATCTTTGTTAAAACGTTCCTTTTTTGTTCAAATAAAGAAGTAGTTTTCCTCACTGTTTCTGTTGTTCACTACTGAAAAGCCAAACATCCTTATCTGACACTTTACTAGGTTTTTGACCTGTTTTATTTCTGACTCTATTTTTGATGTAAAAGTTAAATTTCATTAGTAGCTTTGCAAAAATTTTCCACAAGGGGAGAAGAATATTTCGATCCCCTCTAATCCTAAGTGGAGTAGCAGAGGATGACCGGTCCTGGAGGTGTGGAGCACACTCACACCAGGCAGGGGGAGAGAGCAGCTGTGGGCACTGCTGGCCCTGCCAGAGAGGGGCACTGCCCAAAGGAGTGAGCCATGAGTCAGCCCAGGCAGTGAGACAGTGCTCAAAGTACACAACAGGTGACACTCTTATTTATACACAGAGTAATAAAAAAGGTCTCGTCTTGGTTTCCTGCAGAGAATACCAGAGGAGCTGACCCTGGATGCCTTACTAGAAATGAATGAGTCAAAGGTGAAGGAAACAATGAAGAGATGTGGAGCCAGAGATGAGGAGTGCTCCAGGCTCAACGGGGCCCTGAGCTGCCTGCGGAAGGTGACAGAGTCAGGTACAGACTGCCTTGTTCTCCTGTGCAATTGGTGTCCCAGCAGCCCAGCCCCATCTGCTGCCTTCTAGGCACTGCTTGGGGATATTCTATGACCAGTGTCAGGGAATGGCTCCCGGCTGTGCACAAAGGGGCACTGATCAAAACTGTCTAGAGCTGTGACTTGGGTTTAGTTTTGACATCAAGTCAGACAAATAAATGGAAATACATGTACGTAGAAATAGCCTCTCCTACTCAGAAGACTATATCCTTATTAACCCTTTCTGTTCAGAGTTGTGTCTAATGCTGCCATTCATTCTCCATGGGTCAGTACACATCCTTGACTTAAATACAACCAGATTCCATGTAGGTGATGCCCTCCCCAAATATTGCCAGCTCAGAGAGAAACTTTCCCCAAGCACTTCCAAAGGCGCTGTAAAATCTGTTTGTACAAGAGCCACTCCCAGCAGACTGGAGTGGACATGCACCACATCTTTCTTTGTAGCAGTTATCAATCTGTCACTGAAAGGTGATGTTTCCTGTTGCTATTATGACAGTTCATCCATTTGCAAATCATAAAGATTAGTTAATGGAAAAAGTCAGTAAACTGCTCAGTTTCATATTTCCTTTTTTCTAATCTTTCTTGTCCCAGACTGTCAAATATTTCCCATCCACACTGTGTCAAACCAGCCATTGCTCAGGAGTCATGGCATTCACCTCTTAGAAAGAAATGGCATTTTAAAATTTCCAGGTGTATGTCTCTCAAAAGCTCACATCAGGCCCTGTGCTGATGTTGCCCAGCCCGGGGCCCGGCTGAGGCTCAGGGGAGGCCATTGCCAGGTGGAAGAGGCACCCACGGCCCTGGGAGCCCGGAGCAGCCCCTGGGCTCCGTGCACTCGGTGCCCTCCGTGCCCTCGGTGCCCTCCGTGCCGGGCCGTCACTAACGCTGCTCCGTTGGACAGGAGGGGAGCTGAAGGATGATGTGCCGATGGCCCTGCCCGAGCGCCGGGACAGCTCCTGCTCGCAGCCGGACCCCGCCTGGTCCCCGTGTGCCAAGGGCAGCCAGCAGCAGCCGCGCTCCGTGTCCTTGTCCACGGCCCCGCCCTGCGAGCCCCCGGCGCCGAGCCACGGGCCCTGTCCCTCGGCAGAGACCCTGCTGGAGCCGTTCGTGCTGCCCGCGGCCGGGGGCAGGCCCAGGACTCCGCACAGCATCACCGTCACCCCCCCGGCCACGCCGCAGCCCAAGCGCCGGCACCGCCTGAAGCCGCCGCGGACGCCGCCTCCCCCCTGCCGCAAGGTGTTCCAGCTGCTGCCCAACTTCCCGACCCTCACCCGGAGCAAGTCCCACGAGTCTCAGCTGGGGAACAGGATAGACGAAGTTCCGCCAATAAAGTAAGTTCCCTCCCAGGCTGGAGCTGGGGCTCTCCCCAGCAAAGGCTGCCCTGTGTAGGCAGGAAAATATTGGCAGTGCAGCAACCTCAGGAGCCTGTGCAAAGCCAGAGGTGTCTGTAAACCTGACAGCACATGCTGCAGGCAGCAGCTCCTGCTCTAGCAAAGTGTGTGTACCTGTCACAGGAATATCAGTGCCTAAAGAAATGTATCTTTTTTTCTTTCTAGGTTCGGTAAGATTCTTACGGGGGTGTCTGCAGTGCCTTGCTGAGAGAGAAGAACCTGTGCTTGTCAGCTCCCTGTTGGCTATCCCTGGGCAGCCTCTGGAGGTTCTCCACAGGCCCTCCTATCCTAGAGCTTCTGTTAACTGAGCAGGAGCTTGGCCTGCCACAGAAATGCAGGGTTTTACTTGGTCATTGTTGCACCTGGTATTTTCTGACATGACACAAGCAAGACAAAGGAATACTGATGTTTCAAGGGTTAAAGCCAGGGGTTTGGGTGTAGATGCTTATCTGTGACCCCAGACAGCTGGTACTGATGCCTCTTGGTACAGGAAATTTCACATCTGACCGTTTAGCGGCTTTGGATATGCGTTGGCCAGTGTTTCTGCAATGAAGTTAGACAGATGCCTTTAGAACCTCACTGGACTAATGATAAAAAAGACTGTGGTGCCATCTATGGTCAAGTGAGGAGACTGGCTCTGAGCCAGCCCTGCTGCTGTGCTGACACTTGCACATCGGAGTTTGCCTCGGATATGCAATATTTCTTTAGATTTAGTTCAGGAAATATGCCAGAATCTGAGTATTTGAGAGTTTTCAGGAAATTATGTGCTCTCACCACTGGTGTGCTGGATTGGCATTTGGAAGTCTACATCTCCCTTTCTGCATTTAGCAGCTAGTTAAGTGAGCTTACATGTCTTTTTTTATTCTTCTGGGTCATGCTGGCCCTGCCTAGAAAATTGAGATAATTTTCAGTGAAATAGAATATTCTGAAATCTACTGATACTGCAGGAAAAGTGGGTGATGGTATTTGTGGTAAACCAATCAGGAGTAAAGTGTGACTTCCCACTTTAAGAACGGCTTAGACCTGATCAGATGGACTTCTGTAATCCCTAAATGTAAAACATCATGATTTATCCAATCATGCGCAAACAAATACAAGAGCAGCTTCACAGGAGGCAAACCAGTCTGAGCTGTGCTGCTGTGACACCTCGTGGCTGGAGGTGCTTGACCTGGGGCAGCGACTGCTGAGCTTCTGTGCAGAGTGGTGAGCACATGTGAGCAATGCTTCCCTAAACCCTCCCCTTGTTCTCCACCAGAGCTCTCCCAGGGGTCGCCCCAGACGGTACGAAGAGACTTTGGCCTGGCTGTGACTCACAGGTGAGCAGCCCAGGCAGGGACTCTGAGATGAGTTTGGAGTCGGGTTGGGTGTTTCACTTGTCAAGTTCAACTACCTACAACTGTTCATTTTCCCTTGGGCACCAGCTAACATCAGTTTTCCCCATCTTGTCTCCGTTAGGTTCTCTACAAAGTCCTGGTTATCTCAGATTTGCCAAGTGTGCCAGAAAAGCATGATGTTCGGGGTGAAGTGTAAGTACTGCAGGTGAGCACACGGGGACGATCTCCTTAGAACAGCTGGGAACTGGACTCACTACAGCCTGCAGTAACTTGTGTCTCTTGATGCTATGCACTTTTAGCAGTGGCACAGTGGCATTATATTTTCTCCTGTTCTGACCTGGCAAAGGGATGCTCTGGCACAACTCACACTTTAAGTTGGCAGCCTGACACACGAATGAACCAAATTTGTTTCTCTGCCACGGGCTTCCGACCTCATCCTGGGCAAATCTTGTAGTGGGAGTTAGCTCCCTAAATAACAGCCAGGATGTTAATTTTTGCTTCTCTCTCAGGCTTGTTAGTCCAGAGCACTGAGATTTTACTACTTCACTGTTGCTGGCTGAGAGCCAGTGAAAGTAACTCTATTAAAAATAAATCAGATGCTAAGATATGTGTGTGGCTTTCATTAGCCTAATGACACACATAATAGGATTCTCCATACAAATGCCTGCTGCTCTGGGGCTGAGCATTCCAGAACTCCTTCTGAGATTAGCATAAGAATTACAAATTAAGGGTAGGCTTCCTCTTTTTGGGAAAGAACAAGTTGCTATTTAACATGTAATGGTTATCTTTCAGATTAAAATGTCACAACAAATGTACTAAAGAGGCACCTGCTTGTAGAATATCCTTCCTTCCCAGTAAGTAATTTTCTACAAATTCTTGGCATTTCAATGTCATTGATGGTATGGTAAGAATAAAGTCTCATTAAAGCTGTTTTTCTCCCTTCTCCAACCTGTTTTTCAGTAACAAAAATAAGAAGAACAGAGTCTGTCCCGTCTGATATCAATAATCCAGTAGACAGACCCACAGAACCTCAGTTTGGAACTCTCCCCAAAGCACTAACTAAAAAGGTACGAGGTGGCTGAAGTGTGTCCTGAGTGCCTGGGGAGCTGCAATGGGGAGAGGTTGTATCTTGTTGGTTGGAGCCAAAACAGCACCTTGAGCTTTCACTTTGCAAGACTTAGACATGTGACATTTTCTCCCTGTAAAACAGGGGTTGTGCAGAGCTCCGGGTGCTTACTCAGAAAAGCAATGCCACGATCAAGCCTGGGAACAACTTCCCTCTGTTGTCTGTCAGACACCGAGGGAAATGCCTCCTTTCTCTTTATTGTTTACTCATGAGTGACTTTCTGTGCTTTGCAGGAGCATCCACCAGCAATAAACCACCTGGACTCCAGCAGTAATCCTTCTTCTACAACCTCATCCACTCCATCTTCTCCAGCACCTTTCCAGTCTTCCAACCCTCCCAGTGCGACGCCACCCCCAAACCCATCCCCCATGGGCCAGAGGGATGGGCGGTTTAACTTCCCAGGTAAACTCCTCTCCAGAAGAGGCTGACCAGGAATTCATAGGGAGCTGTAGGTTTCTGAATACATGGTTGTGCTTTAAACAAGGTGTGAAAGTGTATCTTGTTACCTGATAAAATGAAAAGGTCTTTCTTACAAGTTTTTGAAGGGTATCAGCAAGATACCTTTCCAGGAAACAGATTTTTGAGGAATGTTGGCACCTTTCTTAGATGATTTGGTCTATTTTCTCCTTTTCCTTTTTGGAAAAGTACTGACAAAAAGGCTGTTTTTCCTCCTCCTTTCCCTCTTGTGTTGTACAATGCATGCTGCCTGCAATGTGTGCTCACCAGGGGCTTTCAGTCAGGAGGGAGGTACTTGCTGGAGCAGGCTGTAAACATGAGAACTGGAATGAATTACTTTACCAGACTCTTCTGAAATATAACCCACAATCAACACCCATTTTTAAATCATTGACACACATGACTGGTGGAGGAGTTTACCCTTCATGCCCCTATGGATTGAGAGCCCCAGTGTGCAGCTTTTACCAGAGCTGAGAGGGGCAAGAATCTCTGACAAGGGCAAAGATCTAAGTAGTGAGAATAAATGTAATTCCTTTGACCTGGAACTGAAGTCACATGGTGCTCAGTAGCTGCTACATCTGGCCTTCAACACTGCTGAATTTTGCATCAGTTTCTGAACTGTGTACTCGAGTTGCTGTTTGAGCCTGCTCAAAAGGAGCAGAGACAGTTTAGTGTAAGGATTCCACTGCAGCTACTTTGTATTGGGACAAACTGCTCAGATTCACTGAAAAAATAAAAAGGGCAGACGGTTCACGAGCTTCAGCTTCTGTGGGAGCACCTCTGCCAAGCTGAGACATGAGAGCACACCACATCATTCCTGGGCTCTCCCTTTGCTACTGCCACTGGGGATCCAAGTGTGCTGCTTGCCCACCAGGCTGTTTAAGAGAGGTAGCACAGCTTGGGTTTGATACCTGTCATCTGTCAGGGCCCTCCCAAAATGCATGTGCTGAAATTCTGCCCAGCAGGCTGATAATCCACTAATCTGTTCCCAGCAGTGACCTGGGACTAATTCATTGATGCACATGGGGCACTCACTGACAATCCTCTAACTTGTTTGTGTTGTTTTTTTTTTTTTTCTCCTGGCATTTTTTTGCTGTTCTATTTTTACAAAACCCCAATTAATTAAAAAGCTGCCTACTACCTTCAGCATAGACAACAACAGTTTATCTTCCCAGGTGAGTTGATTGTTTTAATTCTACTAACCAACTCTACTGCCAAAACATAACTTGTTTGTAAACCTCTGCATGCTGCCCAAGAACAATCATTCTGCTTTAAAAAAACCTATCTAAAACAATCCAGACTTTCTCTTATCTCAGTGTATACTCAGGCCTCTCTCTTCTAATCTGAGGTAGTGACGTGATTTATGTACTGAGATGGAACTTTGAATATTTAGCTGTAGAACATTCGTTTCCTGCTGTGGGATTCTATCCACATCCATGTTCTTCCTCTCTAAAGACTCACTTTTAGGGTTCTGTGCCTGGCCAGAAGGACTTTACAGATAGGTAGAGGAGATGGAAGAGGACTGGGCTTAGCTAACAGGCAGGCATAGGAGAGATGAGCATAGTTTTAAATCAGTAAAAGTATAAAATCACTTTGTCTATGGTTGAGTTTATAATTCCTGAATGAGAAGCAAATAGTTGCTATTGCAATGTTAAACTTGTAGTCTGTAGGAGATTGAAGTGTAAAAGATGTATCATAACTGTTTCTACTTTCCCAGAAATTCCCAGTCCTGCACAAACAGCACAGCCTCCAGAAACTGCTGCAGACACTAAGTAAGTAGAGTTTTAAATCCTTTCAGTTGCACAGCATTTACCTGGTAACCCTCAGATCAGCCCCGAAGTGCTGTGTTAGGGCCACAACCAGATTTAACACCCGAGAACTTTAGTCAGAGAGGGTGATGCTGGTATTCCCAGTTTTATAAAGCTGAATATGACACTTAACTCTAAATGTCACACTAAGGAGTCCAAGCCTTTAATACCTAGTTCTGGTTGTGTGAAGGGTCAGATGAAACAGAAGTTGGAGTTTTGTATCTCAAAGGGCAAGGCACACTGAGCTGCAAGGAAACTGTGAGCTCTTTTAGGATCCCAATTGCAGGGCATGGTAAAGCTTCCAGCCTGCATTGCCAGCTGCTCCACTGCAGGTGTTTCAGGGGCAGGAATGGGAGTATCTCTTCCTGGAACACAGTGTAATAACAGAGCCATGCCAGTGCCAAATCAATTCCTGCCACTTAATTATCAAGAATCACTTCCAAATCTTTGTCTCTCGTTTGCCAAAGTGAGCTTCGAGTCCTTCTCTGTTACATGGAGCAGAAATTGTATTTTTCTCTGACCTTCTGTAACTGTCAGGATCTGTTCTGTATCGGCTTCTTCCTGCTCCCCTAATGGCAGCACAGGCACCCGTTCCCCAGTGATTTCAAACGTTGTTTTCACTGCTTCTGTTGCAGCGCTGCCCAGCAGCCGGGCACGGGCGGAGGCGTGCGGGAAGCACAGGTGGGTTTGCTGGTTTGCCCTGGGGGTCTCTGGAGCAGCCTGTGCTGCTGGGCTGCTCTGCCCCCACGAGGGACTCCGAGCACACCTTTCCCTTCCCTCGCTGCGGACAGGTGGAGGAACCAGAGGCGAGTAAGTCGGAGCCCGAGGATGATGAGGATGAGGTGGAAGATTTGCCCAACCGGCGGCCGCACCTGCAGGGGATGATCTACCGCAAACCCAGCCAGACCAGCGTGTACCTGCAGGAGTGGGACATCCCCTTCGAGCAGATCCAGCTGGGGGACCCCATCGGCCAGGGCCGCTGGGGCAAGGTCTACAAGGGCAAGTGGCACGGGGAGGTGGCCATCAGGCTGCTGGAGATCGATGGCAACAACCAGGATCATCTCAAGCTCTTCAAGAAGGAGGTGATGAACTACAGGCAGACCCGGCACGAGAACGTGGTGCTGTTCATGGGAGCCTGCATGAACCCCCCTCACTTAGCAATCATTACCAGGTAAGGAGAGACCTTTCTATTCGTTCTACTAGAAATGTATTATACAGCTAGCTAATACTGTTCTCATATATAAACATTTCCTGTAGCTTCTGCAAAGGAAGGACGCTGCACTCCTTCGTGAGGGACCCCAAGATCTCCCTGGACATTAACAAAACCAGGCAGATAGCACAGGAGATCATTAAGGTAAGGGCTCGTTATGCCAAGGGAGCCACCGAGCAGGGCCTCAGCCAGAGCTCAGAGGCTGCACACGGGATGGGGAGCTGCTCCCTCAGCCTCTCCCCACACCTTTCCTGCACAAGTCCCACAGGGGCCCTGCCCCCTGTTACAACTAATCCTTGACACTGGAGTTAGGAGACAAAATGTGTTAGAAAACAGAGTGTGCTTGGAAATAATAAAAACCCAAAAACATTTCCATCTCTGCTGTGTTTCCTAGGGCATGGGGTATCTTCACGCAAAGGGGATTGTACATAAGGATCTGAAATCCAAAAATGTCTTCTATGACAATGGGAAAGTTGTGATCACCGATTTTGGATTATTTGGAATTTCGGGTGTGGTTCAGGAAGGAAGGTAAGTCGAGGTTTCAGTGCTTGGTTCCACCTCTAGAATGACAAATGATCAAATAGGGAAACATTTCCTGCAGTGCACGAGGAGTGTACTTTGGTTTAGTACACACTGAGTTTGCATTGTGCACGTTTGCTTTGTTTTCCTTTTGAGCAGAGTTCTTCCTACAGTTCCAGTAGCACAGCTAGAGAGTTTGGATTAAGACTCAGAGCAAACAAGACTGTAAGCCCGGGAAAGAGCTGTGAGAGTCAGTCTGACACGTGCCTATTTGTTAACATGGCAAGAAAATCAGAAAGAAATCATCAGCAAAAACACTGGAGTAAATAATCAAAGCGTCAGGTGCAGCAGACATAGGGCCTCCACACCAGTGCTTTAGTCCTGCTTCTTTCTTTTGGACTCAGGAGGGAGAATGAACTGAAGCTGCCTCATGACTGGTTGTGCTACCTGGCCCCTGAGATTGTCCGTGAGATGGCCCCAGGGAAAGATGAAGACAAGCTGCCTTTCTCCAAAGCTGCAGATATCTATGCCTTTGGGTAAGGAAGGAACACCCAGGAGTACCATGGGAGCTTGCTAAGTGAGACTGGCTACAGGCCTGAGCCTTCCAGTCAGTGCTCTCCTTCTCTCAGACTCAGGATTCCAGCTGGGACGCATTTTCCTCACCTACTCCAAAAGTCACGGGTGGAAGGGCTTTGCTGCACGGCCTTAGGCACCTCCCAGAGCTCAGCTGGAGCAGCTGGAACAGTGCCAGCATTGGGTATTTTCTCTCTCAGGAGCAGGCAGAGGCCTGACGTGTCTGTTGGCATTGCAGGACCGTGTGGTACGAGCTCCAGGCACGGGAATGGCCGTTCAAGACCCAGCCTGCAGAGGCTCTCATCTGGCAGATCGGCAGCGGCCAGGGAGTGAGACAAGTCCTTGCCACGGTCAGCCTGGGCAAAGAAGTCAATGTAAGTACCTCAGCTGCTGGAGCCCCTCATGCAGCTGCTGATCAGCGAGAGAGGGGGCTGCTTCAAGAGATTTATTTTACTCATAACTCCAGAGAAAAAGGGCAGGAAAGAGAACAGATGAGAATGGGAGACCAGGTTAGAGGCTAAGCCTGTGCCCATAACTGTGGGGCAGAAGTGGACATCCCCAGCACGGGACACTCTTGGATTCTGACAGTGGCCAGGCCCTCTGGGAGCAGTATCTGCCTGGGCTCACACACATCCCAGTGCTCAGTTTTCTGCTCTGCACAGTTGACCCATGAACTGAGATAATGAGCCACCACTGTCCTCTGCAGGAAATCCTCTCGGCCTGCTGGGCCTTCGACCTCAGCGAGAGGCCCAGCTTCACTGTCCTCATGGAAATGCTTGAAAAACTGCCAAAACTGAACCGCCGGCTCTCCCACCCAGGGCACTTCTGGAAGTCTGCTGAGTGAGTACCTGCTGCTAGTCACAACACTGATGCCATGCAATCTGCTGACTGATCATTTCTGAGCTTTATTTGCTTTCCTGGGGCTGTCAGACCTGACAGGGTGGGAGCACTGCTCCTCTGCTTCTCTAGTTCTGGGAAAAGATGTGATTAAGCCACGAGCCTCAGACAGTTCACTTCCTGCTTCACCATATTCACCTCCCTCCAGCAGCTGACCGATGCCACTCTTTGGTGTCAGAGAATATCCACAACAGCACTGAGAAGGGCCCACGCTGACCCCAAAGTGGTCAGAATTTCCCCAGTTATGGCAGGTACTGCCTGAGGAAGGGAAGGACTCAAGAACAGACCACTGTTTCCCTCTGAAGTGGTTCAGACTAGATGAGTTTGAAGCCACCCATTTGCACCCATTGCCCATTCACCATGTCCTTGGCTCAGTGTTTCTTTTCACCTCCTGAACTGCTCGTATTTACTTTCTCTTTGTTCTGATGTCTAACCAACCCCTTCCTTTCCTATAATCCTTCACCCTCTTCCTGCAACACTTGATCATAACCACCACACTCTTGACACGGGGACTGTTGTGGCAGTTTGGTCTCTGCTGGGTGTGGGGGCTTTGGAGTTTTGGTTGAAAATTTTGCCACTTCTCCTGTGCAATTTCCCCCCCATTTGTGCCGGATCCCTGACACACCAGTGATGTCCAACAACTTTAAACTGCAGAAAGCTTCTCCCAGGCTCTGGCCTCACCCTCACACAAAGAACATGCACTGAGCAGTGGAGCTCCCCCCACCTCACACAGATCCTTTCACACACTGCACTAACCCCTGCTGCAGCCTGGTCGAAGCTGTACTGTGTGTAGTTCTCAAGGGCTTGCTTTAAATAACTGAAAACTAACTCTCATGGTGTCTTTTTCCCTTCCCTCCCATATTTCTTTGTAGGTTGTAGCTACTGGTGCAATAACGGGCTCCACCTTGCATGCTTCCATGTGTCGTATCCTAACCGGCAACTTGGACAATCACCTTCCATTAAAAAAGCAAAAACAAACCACGAAATTAACCCATGGACATAATCAACACTTTATCCGAGTTCTCCTCTCTGCCTTTCGCTTGGTGTGGGCTGTAGCTTCAATAACCACTCCTGTCTGCGAGACCTTCCTGGCTAACACCGGGCTCCTCTGCCTCTGGAGCGCTCCAGCAGCTGTGACTCCTCCCGGGAAGGGCGCAGGGACCTGCTCTGACTGACCAGGTGCACACGACAGCCAGGCCCGGGTGTGCTGCCCGCAGGCCAGGGCTGTCCCCAAACTGCTGCACGTCCCCGAGGCAGCGGCTGCAGCCCCCGGCCCCTCTGGGGGTGTCCTTAGTGCTGGAGCTCCGTGACTGAAGGTGACAGGGACATTGTCACAGCACTTGCACTGCAAACCAGCAAGAACTGGGGCCAGGTCGGGCTGGTTCTCCCTCAGGCCCAGAGCCAGCGCTGGAGCCAGGGTCAGTTTTGTCAGGGCCAGTTCTTGAGTGGAAAGAAGGATGGTCCTTGCTCCACTTGGAGCAGCTGATGGTCCTTTGCCCACTGAGAACCAGGCCAAGGGCAGTGTCCAGAGCAGGCCCACGTGGGTCAGCTGGGATCAGCTACAAGGCTGTGTAAAAGAGGAGGAAAGCAAGAGCGCCCTTCAGCTCCTCCTCTCCTCGCAGATCTAGTGCTTGGAATGTTATGGTTTGCTTCTGTTTACATCCCCTGGTCAGCAGAATGACTCAGTGTAGGGCCCTGGCAGAGTCACACATACCACAGCAAACATGTGCCTTCTAGAAAAGGTCTTTTTTCACTGCTTTGGAGTGAACAGGGACAGAGGAGAACACACACCAAGGGGATTTCTGCTGTCTGAGAACAAGCTCCCACATCCATTCCCTACATCTCCTCAGGAGAGCTCTGAGCTGAAAGTGCTTCTGGCTCTGCCAGCAGTGTGACAGCATGGGGAGAGACACCTTTATGTGTTTATGGAGCCTGTGGAGGAGCAAACGGGTTTGGGTTTGTTCTGTTGGGGTTTTTTAACCTCTTTGTGTACCCTGTCAAAACTCCCCTTTCTCTTACAGAGAAAATTCTGTCAGTCAGTTTTTCCTTCCCTTCTACTTCAAGGGAAGCAAGCACCCACTGAAAGCCAGTGTCAGGCTTCTACCCATGGTAGAGACCTGGGAAAACTTCCTGCTCCTCCCCCTTGGGCAAATCAGATTGTGCTGTTTATTCCCAGGGATGAGGTTTGCATTAATAACTTCATGTGTTTGCTCCTGAATTACTCGAGCATCTCTTGGGTGATCTGAAGTGATGCTAGAGCAGAACTAAACTCATTTCAGCTCCTTTGATAGAGTGGTAGCTTTGCAAGATGCATTATCAGTAACTGTTTCCCCCTCCCTTCTCCTCTCCCTCCCCACTCTTTGCAGCATTAACAGTAGCAAAGTTGTCCTGCGTTTTGAAAGATTTGGCTTGGGAATCCTGGAACCGAGTAACCCAAAGCTCTAGCCCGGTGTCATTGTGACCATGTTGGCTGCCTGCTCCCACACAGCACCAGAAACCCTCCCTGGCTCCTCCACGCCGAGGCTGGTGCAGCCCCACTGAAGACCATCAGCTCAGCCCCGTGTCCTGCCTGAGCACCAGCAGTTATTTAAACAATGTTTACATGATACTTTTGTGTGAACTATATTTTTTTAAACATAATAAACAGTGAATCAAGTTGAACTACAGCCATTCTCAAATAGCACTGAAAAAGAGAAGAGCTGTTCCTGGTTCCTGCTTGTGTCCGTGGTCAGTAGGAGCCACTCTCTGCCTTCAGCGCGGGGTCCCCTCGCAGTGGCACCGCTCGGTGCAGAACAGCGACGTGGGGCGTGCGAGGTGTTGGCCTCCAGGGGCCAGGTCTATCCTGAAGGTAGAACCCAGCCTGCTGCACTAGGACTTGCCCAAACCACGCTTTGTTTCAGCAGGGCTGGTCCAGCTCTGGGTCATCCTGAATTCAGCTACACCAGAACAGAGCTGCTGCAGGGAGAGTGTCTGGCCATGGGGGCTGGGTCTCAGTAAATGACTCAAGTGCTCTTCTCCACAGAACTCACACTAAAACCTGCTCCTTCTCATACAATCCCAGAGGAATTAAGAATTGCTGGCCTTAAAATATGAACCCATGACTTGTCACAGCTCTGTACAGGGACCAAATTCTTTCTAAGTTCAGGCACAAGTTCGAGTGCAGGGAAAGGCAAGAGAGACAGGACAAAGGAAAAGCTGTCCCTAAGTAATGCATTAACTAAAGCCTTGATGCACAGAGCTTCAGAGCCATTGCACACACACAGTGTTGCCACCGCCTGCAGTTGGTCACAACTACAGCAGTTGCTTTGAGGAAAAAACTCCTTAAGAATAACAGAACTCTTGTAACCAAGAAGGCAAAATCTGGGCCTGGAGGCTCTGCCTGACCCCAACAGCTCAAACTTGTTTCAGAGATTAGTTTTAAAACCAAAACCCACACCTTCCCCCCCCCACTCCAGTGCACAGTGTGGAGGTTGTGGAGGTGAGAGCCAGTGATCACACTGAAGTGACAGATGCATCATTCCCCTTGGAAATCAATTGCAGGCCCTGTTACCAGGGGCTCCCCTTTCCCCACCATCACCCCTGAGGCTCAGAGGGAAGCTCCCAGATCCTCTGTGAGCAGGCAAAGCACCAGCCCTCAGTTTGGCTGCCTGTGTGAAGAACTAAGTGGCACAAAACCTGAGTTCTGTTGAGCAGAGAGCCTCACTCCTGTGTGCGAGTCAGTTGTAGCCTCTTACATGTGTTGACAAAGACTTTTTAAATGTGTCTCAGATAGACGATGGGTTTGGCATGGCCAGTGCTGTCCTGATGCCCTCTCCCCTCCCACGTTAAAGGCACAACTGCTGCCCCCCTGCCCCGGGGCTCCGCAGGGCTCTGCTGTTTGTTCTCACTAACGCTGTGTCAGCAGCCTGGAGCAGGGGTTGTTTTCCCCAAGTGCTGCTTAAGTAAGAGCAGCGCAACACAAACCCAAAGCAGGGAAAAAAGGTGCTGCCCCTCAGCTGGAAGCTTGCGTGGGTTTCCTTCCTTAGGGAGCTGCTGCCAGATGCAGACTGGCCCTTGGCTCAGTCTGTGTCCGGGGGCAGCAGCGGCCTCGGGGTGCTCCTCACTCCGTTTTTGGGTGCATAAACCAGGCCCCGAGAGCTGGGACACCCAGAACGTTCTGTGTGGGATCAGGGGCCCGGCTGTGCAACCACAGACTGTCACTCTTTGTCCCTCCCGGAGCTCAGGCCCTGTCTGTGGAGCCCTCCCTGTCCTGCGGTGCCCCGGGTCAGGGTGCTGGGCACTGGGATGTGCCCCGCTGGGAACGGGCCCTGCTCCGGCCCTGGCACAGGGGGCTGTTCACAGCCTGCCTTTAACGGGGAGATGGGGACTGGAATCCAGTCTGACCTGGGTGGCGTGTGGGACACCCGTGAATTGCCCTTGAACACAAAGCTCATCCTCTGCCCCAGTGCAGGAGTCCGACGCCGTCTGTGGGGTCATTTGAGTTTCGGTCAGCGCGGGGCTCTCGGCCGAGCCCTGCGGCCGTGGGGCACGGAGCTCTCCCAGCCCCGCACACCAAGCGACAGTCCCTGGGTTGTGTTTGTGTCACACGTCCCGCCCCGAGCCCGTCCCGGTGGAGCTGTCAATGTGACAATGCTGTGCAATGCTGCTACAGGAGCCACACGTCAGTAGTGAATGTAAATGGTCGTAACATGGTGAACATGGACACGTTTTCTTTTCAAATGTGATGTAAACTTTGTACAGTACAAATTTTTTTTTATATTTTCTATGAATTGAGTGTCTTCCAGAATTGCTATTAAATTAATTACAAATTGTTAGGATTAACAACAGTTTCTGTATTAGTTTATGCAACCAGCAAAAAAAAAAAAAAAGAAAAAAAAAGTGCATTCTATGCTACTGGAATTCTGGATATGTAGGAATCTTTTCAGTGAATAAACCTTTGGTCTGGATAAAGCAAGTGTTACTGAGTCCTGGTTTGACCTTTCCCTCCCATTGACTTGTAGCCGAACTAGAACAGGAGCAGACTCCCACAGAGACCCCCCAACACAGCAGCTCCTCCTCCCCCTCTGCTCCCTGCCCTTCCCCTGAGGGACACCAGGTGATCTCCCCCTGCACCAGTCCATTACAATTATCAGAGTTTTCCCTCCCGGATACGATGAGTCACATTATTAAATGGTTAATGAAGCCACCACGGAGTTTTCTTGAAGCACTGAACTGTTTCAGAAGCTGCTCCCTCCCAAGCACCGCGTGAGGCCGTTCTGGGACCCCCAGCACCTTCCCTGTCCTTTGCACAAGGTCCTGCCACCACCTCCCACCTGCAGAGCAGAGCAGAGCTCTGCCAGGCAGACCCTGCTCTCCACGCTGGAAGGGCCATTACCGGGTGTGAATTAATCCCAGGAAGGTTCTGCTGCTGCCAACAGCTTTGTGCCGGGAATAACAGCAGCTTTGTGCCGTCCTGCCAGGAATGGGCCAGGGCATCATAAAAGCAGAGTTTTACCTGTCATCCGTCTTATCTACATCTCACACGCAAACAGTAAAAAGCTTAACATAAGTTGAGGTTTGTTATCTTTCATAAAGAATAAGAAATAACGAATTTAATTCTCAATTATACTTGAACGGCAGAAGTGTTTCATTTAAGAAACCAAAGCACACAAACTCCAGTCCCCAAGCACAAAGGTTCTGCCCTAGCAGTGACTGTGAGCAGTTTCCCTGCTCACAGTTGTACCTCAGACCTGCCCCAGGCTGTCCAAGGCACCAACATCGGGGTCCCAACAGGAGCAGCCAGCACACACAGCCCAGGGGAGACAAACCCAGCAAAAAGGGAGCATTTCCAGCCCCAGCCAGCTGCACTGCAATGCTCAATGGCATTTCAAACCCCCACACCAGACAGGATCATTTCACCAGCCCAGCTGGGTGCTCAACAGCAAAACACCCCAGAGCTGCCACAGAAATGGGGGTTCACTCGAAGGAGGCACCAAATAACAACTCACAAAGCTCAGGCTACAAATGAACTGACTGAAGCAGGATCTAGGAAAGCTGGACACACCACATCCCAGCTTCATCCTCAGAGGTCAGCCTGCTCCTCCCAGACAAGGCAGCAGCTCCAGCCCTGGCTCCCAGCGGGGTTACTGGGGCAGGCAGAACCCCTCTACACATGAACAATATAACGTGGTATTACCAAAACACCAAGAAAAAGAAAAAGCCTTTCACCTACCTGGCCTCACTGTCTCCAGGGCCCAGAGCTCACCAGCCTCACACATCACCGCAGCACAGGCATCATCTGCCACAGCCCCTGTCCCACAGCCCTTTGCTGTCCCTTGTGAGCTTCAGGTGTCCCTAACGGGCCTCAGGTGTCCCTAATGAGCCTCAGGTGTCCCTAACGAGCCTCAGGTGTTCCTAATGAGCCTCAGGTGTTCCTAACGAGCCTCAGGTGTTCCTTGTGAGCCTCAGGTGTTCCTAATGAGCCTCAGGTGTTCCTTGTGAGCCTCAGCTGTCCCTCATCCCCCTGCCTGGCCCCAGTAGCCCCCAGGTTTCCTGCATTTCCCTGACACAGGGCCCGACCTTCTGTCACCTCCCTGCACTCACGGACCCTGTCCGCACGTTCAGTTCCTTTTCCTTCAGTTAATAATGTTACCCCTTCAGTTAATAATGTTACCCCTTCAGTTAATAATGTTACTCCTTCAGTTAATAATGTTACTCCCTGCCTGCCAGGAACCTCCTCTGTCCTTACTTTCTGTTGCTGTTCTCTGCCACTGTCCACGTCCTCTCATCTGTGCTCTATCTGGGATCCTGTGGCTAAGGCTGTCCTGAAGCACGTGTGAAACACACTGTTCACACATGGCACTGCTGACTTTTGAGTTTCAACTCTGCCTTCATCAGATTCCAGCTCCTGGAGACAAGGGATGACAGGAAAATCTCACCTTAAGCTTTTTTAATATGTTCATAGCCCTGGTAGTTTCAGAGAAGGAACTAGTTCTGATATAACTGCAAGGCCTAGAAAGAGCCCAAATCCAAATACAACGAGAGCAGCTTCAAGCCAGTCTCACTCCCTGGTGCAAACTCACACTTGCCTGGCAGTAACAAACGTGCTAAACCAATCATAGACAGACTGTAACTCCTGGAGATGGCCCTTAGCTCAGGGGGAGCGTTGGCTGGAGCCCCAGCCCACCGCACCACAACCTGAGAGCTGACTTAGTTACCTCCACCTTTGCAGGCTGGAGCCAAGAGCAAGAAGAGGTTCATTGATCCACACACTTTGACTCAGTATAAAGGCAGATTTTATTACAACCAAATCAAGTAAACCAGAGCATAGAACTCAAATGTACAAAGTGCTTTGGAATTTTTGGAACCTTCCCGCCATAGACTCTGTAACAACAACAACAACAACAACAACAACAACAACAACAACAACAACAACAACAAAGGTCCATGTACCTGAGTCTCACAAAGCAGAATTCACCACTGCTGCCTGCTGAGCAGACACATCTGAGGTGCATGCAGCAGGTGTTTCCACTTGGGGACCAGCACATTATTATCTCATTTGCAAACATTGCTCCAGTTCCAGGCATGTGGCCAGACAATTCCCAACACCACAACCATCCATTCACTTGCTTTCAAGTGAAGATAATATGCAAGTAAACCAATCTGATATAAATAAGGTCACAAAGATAAACTGTACCGTTTAAAAAAAAGATTTCAGCTCTATTTAATATAGTACAAAACTCTACATTTTCTATGTACGTACAAAACCCACCAGATTTATACTAGCATAGACAGTATTAAAAAAATAATTTGTGCTTTCACTATTAGGATAATGTATTAAAAGCGTGCCAGAATAAATAGCAACAAAAGTTAAATTTAATATTTTACTTAATTGAGGCTGAGGTTTAAGAGTCAAATCCTACAATCCTGTGCACGTGCATGATTGAACATGTATAAGAAAGAGGATTTGACTCCTTGTTTTTTGAAAATAACAACAAATGTGCAAGTATTGTCTAAAACACAAATGGGTTTGTTCTTCAGCTGGTGGGTTGCAAAGCTCTTTTGACTTCATGTGGGAACACAGCCCCAAATATATCTTCATGGTATCGCTTTTGGCTCTGCAAAAAGAAAGGACACCCAAGAGATGAATTAAATGCTGCCAGCTACTCCTTATCCATCAGTTCAGTAACTAAAAGGCCTCATGCATTTGTAGGGCTGGTTCTGTCATCGTAGACTTTTGTTACTGCCAGTGAAAGGGAGCTCCCTGAATCCCAGGCACAAATGCACCAGGATGGGTTCTGATAACAAGAGAGTCCTAAAAAGCAGCAGGCCCCAGCACTGGGTTCTCAGTGACAGGCTCACAAAATTCCTAAACTCACTTTTCCTCTGTTGGTACAATAAAGCCTCAAATTCCTGATGCTCCCAACACCCTGCAAAGCTGATCCCCAGGACGCCCAGGGAGACCCTGGGGAAGAGGGCCCGTGTAAGAGCAGAGCAGCAGAGTCCCTCTCACACCCTGAGCAAACAGAAGCTGTGCTGGCAGTCCCAGGGGGGACCAAGCTGCTCTCTCAGAACTTTGTTTCCTGTGAAAGGAGCTCATGGCAGCCACAGGACCCTGAGCGTGGCTGTGCAGCCTCCTGTGCCCCACCTGCTGGAGGGAATGGCCTGTGATGAGAGCAGACCCTGAGCTGCAGGAAGTACTGAGAGCATCCCTTGAGCTGCAGGAAGTACTGAGAGCATCCCTTGAGCTGCAGGAAGTACTGAGAGCATCCCTTGAGCTGCAGGAAGTACTGAGAGCATCCCTTGAGCTGCAGGAAGTACTGAGAGCATCCCTTGAGCTGCAGGAAGTACTGAGAGCATCCCTTGAGCTGCAGGAAGTACTGAGAGCATCCCTTGAGCTGCAGGAAGTACTGAGAGCATCCCTTGAGCTGCAGGAAGTACTGAGAGCATCCCTTGAGCTGCAGGAAGTACTGAGAGCATCCCTTGAGCTGCAGGAAGTACTGAGAGCATCCCTTGAGCTGCAGGAAGTACTGAGAGCATCCCTTGAGCTGCAGGAAGTACTGAGAGCATCCCTTGAGCTGCAGGAAGTACTGAGAGCATCCCTTGAGCTGCAGGAAGTACTGAGAGCATCCCTTGAGCTGCAGGAAGTACTGAGAGCATCCCTTGAGCTGCAGGAAGTACTGAGAGCATCCCTTGAGCTGCAGGAAGTACTGAGAGCATCCCTTGAGCTGCAGGAAGTACTGAGAGCATCCCTTGAGCTGCAGGAAGTACTGAGAGCATCCCTTGAGCTGCAGGAAGTACTGAGAGCATCCCTTGAGCTGCAGGAAGTACTGAGAGCATCCCTTGAGCTGCAGGAAGTACTGAGAGCATCCCTTGAGCTGCAGGAAGTACTGAGAGCATCCCTTGAGCTGCAGGAAGTACTGAGAGCATCCCTTGAGCTGCAGGAAGTACTGAGAGCATCCCTTGAGCTGCAGGAAGTACTGAGAGCATACCTTGAGCTGCAGGAAGTACTCGTCTGCCTGCTGCTGGCTGAGGTGCAGGGCCCGGGCGAGCAGCGCCCGCAGTGCCCGTGCCACGTCCTGTGCCATGCGCACGTCCCCGCACACGTACACGTGGCCCTGCTGCCCGTGCACCACCTCACACACACGGGCCTCCAGCTGCCTCTGCAGGATGTCCTGAACGTAGACCTGAGCAACAGAAAAAGGATCATCACACAAGGGTTCTTAAATGCTGCTGTTGGCTCTCCTGAATCCACCGTGGGTCCATGCACTAAGGCTCTAAGTGCCCCACCTGTTCCAGCTCTGTCCTGCACCACTGCAATGGTGAGAAATGTCTTCAGGCTGCCTTTACGAGACCCAGATTTGGAACCTGGGCCTGTCTCTTGATCAAACTTGAGTAGGCAAAAACTCTTCTATCTGCCAAAGTCTCCTAACTGCCAGGAGAGCAGGAGAGCTCAAAAGAGGATAACTTGAGTGCTGTTGTTTTGTCCAGTCAAGATTTCTTCTAAGCAAAATTAATTTCCTTGGTCACTGTGTCATTGAAATGGGGAAAATGGCCAGAGCTAGCTCATTTCTAACTCATGGGCTAATCAAATCCTGCAAAATCTAATGTTTCTGAAAACGTTCCAGTTCTAGTTTCAAAGGCTGTTTGCAATGGATGTGCCCGTCTGTAGCAGTGAGGGGTTGTATTCATGTAGCTTGCTGGTGCTGGAGTGCACAGGGAGATTTTCCTTCATTTGAAGGAGTGGGACCTTTTGTCACCTGCTCACAATACACTGAAGCAAAATGCTAACAATTTTTAAAAGGACAGAGTGCAGATCTTAACTTGAGGGATGATTCTGGAGGAGTTAACCCTTAAAGAAGAAAGGAACCAGCCTTACTTTCTCTTGGCCAGGCAGTCTGGAGTAAGCTGTGTAGATGTCTTTCAGGACTCCCTTCTTCTGCATTTCCTCAGTTTCCTCTCTGTAGATGTGATCCAGGTCTGGCTGCCGGCAGCCGAACAGTAACGTCATGTCAGCCCCTCTGAGCCCTGAAACCAGCGTGGGACAGTGCTTGTCTGAGTGCCTGGGGCAGTCACTGACACACAGGATGGGCACACAGCCTGTGCCCTCCGCGTCCCCAAACACCCCCTGCCCACCGGAACGGTCTCTGGGGGATGGACTGGCTGTCCCAGTGCAGTGCCCGATCAGCCCGGGGGTGACAATCTCTGGGCTGATGTTCGTGGGTGTGTCTGGCTGCAGAGCCCCTGTCTGGAGGCCTGGGGGTGTCCCTCTGCCAGCCCTGCCCCGAGGCCCCCGCGGGTACCTCTGTGCTCCAGGTCATAGAGGCGCTGCAGCCAGAAGCTCCTGAAGGGAGCAATCCCCGTGCCCGAGCCGATCAGAATGCAGGGCTTGGATGGCTCCTCTGGGAGGTGGAACTCATTAGCACTAAAATGCAAAAAATATGTTAATTAGGTAACTGGTTTCTGACTGAAATTCATGTTCAGTTGCCTGAATGACTCTGAGCAACACAGCCCAAGTTCCCAGTTTGAGAGCAGCAGTGGGGCTGAACTGGGTGCTCCTTGTTCCCTCCCCTTTCCTTGCTCTGCAGTGGAGAAGCTGACAGTGGGGATGGGGTCATAGGAATAGAATTATTTCAGAATTTTCTAATGATTTGTGATTTTACTCAATGTAAGGCATGGGAAAGGATCTCATCTCTGGAAAACAGGGAATCACCTCCCTTCTCAGACCCAGATATTCCAACTTGCACTCATCAGTCACTTGAAAATATCCAAACAAAGGAAAACCCACTGAAGAAGCTGAACTAAGAACTACTCCTTTTTGGGTTGTTTAATTTTCTTTACCTGCGGATGAAGCAGGGAACAGTTTCATTGAGCTCTATTGTGTTCAGCCACGTGCTGCAGACTCCATGGTGCAAAGGCCCTTCTCCATCTACAAGCAGAGCAAGGCACAACACCTGTTAGCACCCAAATGCCCACTGTTTTTAAAAAAGCACAGTTTATACTTAAAATTATAGCTTTAAAATAAATGTATGTCCAGTAATTATTTATAAAACAAGGATACACTGATGATGATGCAGGATTTTAGCAAATCTTGGCCCAGGATGAACACCTGCACTGCAGGTACTATTCTGCAGGTATGACAACACAATTTTTATTACAGATATGCTTCATGCTGTACGGCAGACACAGTTTTTTTCCTGAACCACAATGTAGCCTAAATATAATTTAATTAAGAGAGCAATGGAAACAACAGTTCATTACCTCTTGTCCTGTAGTTTACAACTGCAACTGTCAGATGAATTTCTCTGGCTGTCAAGTCACAGGAGGAGCTGACAGAATAGTACCTGGGCTTCAGAAATGGCAGCTGTGTCAGCAAGAAAGCTGTGGAGACCTCAGCAGAGGGGAACTCCTCCAGGACCTCCAGGATGTTTGGGCTGTTGTAAAACTTCCATTTATTGTATTCTTCCGTGCTCTAAAAGCCAAAGGGTACCACCACAATGTTACCAGGTCATGCTGAGTTTGGGAGAGCAGGGGTACATGAAATGTCACTTATAAATAAGATTCCTGCTTTACATTCAATTAAATATGCAGGCAAATCAACAAAGAGTTCTCAAAACTTATCCAGGACCAATACTGGGGTTTCCTAAGAAATAATTTAATTTTGAACACAGAAGTTCAGAACCCCCACTACAATGTTCTCAGACACTAGGTCTCTCAGTGAGGATGCAGAAACTGAAGTAGAATCCATTTCTCAGCTCCCTGTCATGGGACATCCACAAAACTGTGTAGTCCCAGGTCCTGACCCCTTGGAGCCTCCCTGAACCTGGTAGGAGGAGCCAGCACCTACCACACCCTGAGTCACTGGGTACTTAAAGCCACACTGCTCTGACTCTCAGGGTAGCAAATTCTCTGACAGAAACATCTACCAGCTCCCCTCCAGCCCCTCCACACACAAAGTGTAAGGTCTTTGAGGGTGTCTCATCAGAAACCACCGCGAGGGGAGAGAATCAGGCAGGCAAATGACCCACCCAGAACCACACAGGAAACACCAGATCTCGGTTCCCACACCCAAGCTGAGCCTCAAGACCCCTCTTTCTCTCACTGTGGTTGGCTGTCCAAGACCACAGAATATGTAACAGAGGTATAAAAATCCATCACTACAAAAACTTCTTCAGCTTCTACTACAGAGTCAAAGGGCATCAGAGGGCCCAGTGCAGAGTATGGCAAATAAAACTCCAGCCCTCAGGCTCACCTGACACAGCACTTCCAGCCTCTGCTTGTCTCCTTCTGCCGTCACCAGCTGGGAGAGTTTTTTAAGCAGTTGTTGGGAGGGTGGAGTAGTGATATCAAGCAAGTATGTCAAAGCCTCAGGGAGTGTGCAGGCTGGAATCTTTTTGTGACTTGTCCAGTAGCCACCTGGAAGTGAGGGAAATAAAAGGACACTTGGCAACACCCACGGTATTTAGCTGTAGAGCTTTGCAAAACTCAGTGTCCTTCAAAATACCCCTTCAGGTGAGGGTGCAGCAGGTCTAGACCACAGGGCCCTTCTGAAAGAGGTTATTGTGAGGTTCTGAATGCTTTGTAAGGGGAGGATCTGACACAGAAAACTTCATGACAACTAAACACCACTTGAAAAGTCAGTATTTCATTTGGGGAAACCATCTTTCTGTGTGCCAGAATCCTATGATTGTTCCTACTAGGATGGGAAAGATGGGCAGGACATATAAGTCTATTTTAGGACTCTTACATATAGCAACAATAAGAAAATGGTTGATTAATTTAATTGCAGTAAATGGCCAATTCAGCAACTGAATTACAAGCAGGTAATTCGGGTACCTCTGCAAACCCTGGTGAAGTCATGGTTTTTCCAGAAAGTGCAAAATCAGAACAAAGAATTATAAGAATAACTAAAAAGCAGCAACAAAATCCTTTTGAAACTTAAGAAAAGGATCATAGAATCAAATTCAGTCAACAAAAATTCTTAGGAATTATAAAGGAATCTGTCCAGCATCCTCTGTTATTTTGTCTAAAGAGACGCAACTCACCATCTATGCAGGTTTCAAGCCTGACAGTCTGATCAGCTGGAGGGGCATCCTTGACACGTGCAATAATGCCATGGACTAATTCTGGCTGGTTGCCTGGGAAAATCCCAATGTGTTCCCCGGGAAGGTAGTGCACTTCCTGATTAGTCTCACAGTACAGTTTAACCAGAATGGTAACACGACTGCATAGCAAAGGAAGAGAAACGAGACAGATCTTGGTTACAGTGACAGGATTTCCCTTGGATTGCACAGGAAAGGAATAAATCTGCAGTGGCAGTTGGCAAGGGCTCCCTTGTGTTCATTACCAAATACCAGATCAGCTTAGGACTTCACAGAGACTTAAATGAATCAGAGTCCAGGTATGTGAAGTACTTGTATCCAAACAAATTGGGTGCTGAAGTTCTGCCTGGCCTGTCCTGTACAGAATAAACATGCCTGGAATCAGCCAGGCAAAGTGCAGCCCCATTGCAGACTGCACAGGTCACATGCTTCTACTAAGGACAGTACGAAATTCATATATATTTTGTAACAACTGCAGGGAGAAGATGTTTATAACCAGGCATTTTAGATGTTTAAGATTTTAGTAAAACGTAGTATTGCAATATTCAGAAGAATGAAGTAGCATACCTGGATTTCAAACTTTGAAGATTCTGCCTGAATTTCAGCTTCATGGGAATTACATCCTTGGCATGAACGCTTGCAAGAGCTGGTGAGAAAAGAGAATATGACTCTTGGTAACTCTGTGATTAGGTTTGTTTAAAATGTCTTCCAATAGTATGCAGAGAAGAACTGAACCACGCTTGCCCTAGAACATGACTGACCATCAGTCAGTTGTGTGTGCCCTGTTCCCTGACTAAAAGCAGTTCATCTCAGCTTTTGTTCCTCTGGGGCTGTCTAAATGTGTGACAGTTCGAGTGTTATTGTGCTGGAAAAGATAACTTACACTGTGTAAACCAGTGTCTTTTTAAATCTGACCATGTACTTCATTATATGCATTTTGCCATCTAGTAGGTCCAAGAGCACTCGTGAGAAACGTTCACAGTTCAGCCCCTCTGAAGCAGCAAAGGCAGAGGGAGGGGAAGGTGGGAGCAATACCTTTAGCCAGGTCCATAGGCTGAGAGTCATGCACTAGCCTGTAATTGGTAGGGTCCCAGCTTTCCTCAGAGGTGTAGGTGTCAGGCAACTGAATACTGTGTCTCCCACGGATGTTAAAAATGTCACAGGCAGTCTAGGTAAAAAACCCCACAAAAATAAAGGTTATTCACAGTAAAAAAAATATATATTCTTAGTGTTGTCATAATCCTAATAAGGAGCTATCGGTTTCACAGATTGCTGTTTTTTATTGTTTCTGGTGAGTGGGTTCAGTGAGTTCAGTAAGGTTCCACTTCTATACCAGTAGAGCTGAAAAAGATCTACTGCAAAAAATTCAGATGTTTGATGCTGCATTTGTTCATGCTGAGCATTCCATTATCCATAAGGGTTCATGCAATTTCGTGTGGATATTAAAAAATAATAGAAAAGGGACCTATTTCCCTCTCCAAGTTAGACAAGCAGTAGAGAAGAGGGGAGTTCCAAGTTCAGATATAAATTCAGATGTTTGGTTTCCTTCATTTTCCCACATTTTTATGGGAACTGAAGTAAAATGAATGTATGAAAGACTAGAATATGAGCTGTATTTCTACAATCACCTTGAAAGCACTGACTGCCCAGCTGCGGAAAGCTTCTTCCTGCCCATTGAGCTCATCCCCTTCACCCACTGGAGCGAGCTGGTCAGCCCCGAGTTGGGCCAGTTTTTGGTCAATGGCATGAGCAAAGGCACAGAACTCTGGGTACATGCTGGACCCCAGACCAAACACAGCATATCTGCAGAAGGAGATGAAAAGAAGATTGCTGGGTTATGCTACATGGAGTGCAAAAGGACTCAATCACATGCAAACCAAACAACAAAGTATTTTTACCTAATTTTCTTTCTCAGCAGTTTCAGTCTGAACAAGGAGTCCTTAAAGGTCTGCATAAAAATTCATAAAATACTTAAGGTTAGAAAAATACTCTGATTTAAAACAGAAGTGAGACCTGATCCATATCTTGCTCACGGACATGAGACAAATGAAAGGTTTGTCTTTGGTCTTTGAGCTGAGTCTCACACGTCTCTGAGGTGAACATTACCTTTCCGTTACCTGGAGCATCTCCATTTCCAAAAGTGCTAGTAACCACTAGAAGAAGTGTTTCTTCTTCCAGGTCACAAATACTGTACTCATCCATACACAGAATCTGGAATGAATAAAGCTCATGAGACATTGCTATCAGACATAAGAACTAGCCTTAGATATCTCAGATGACTGCTGACCAAACTTACAATTCGTTATGCTAAATGAATACAAACTCGAAGCTCTAGTCCAGCTTATATTTACTGAACATTCAAAACACAGGTTTGGAGAATGGAAAAGCCTGCAGAAGCCAAGCTCCTGTCTGCCCGTGGTGTGGCTGATTTGTACTGCTCACCTTGGTGCTGAAGGCACAGCTGAACAGGCTGCACAGGTTGCTGGCGAGCGTCTCCGACTTGCCCGTCTCTGTCGCGTAGATCACCGTGACCTTGTCCCTGGTGGCCACTGCTCCTCGCATGAGTGAGGATGCAAAGAGCACAGCCCTGGGGAATGAACAATCACACACAACTGTTAATGGAGCTACACTAATTCGGGTTGATTCACAAACAAGCTAGGAAAGACTGAGCTTGAGCATGGCTTTTCCTTGGAAGATGGTTCAGAAGCAACACACTCTGGATAGCCCTGAGCAAGAACCTTAGATAGGAACGTTACCTCAGGGTGGACAGGTAAGGCTATGATTCAAACCACTCAAGTGGTCCCTACTGTAATAATTTATTTTAAAGAAGTAGAACAGAAACACAGGATAGTTGGAGAAAGCACGAAGAATCTTATTTGAACAACTTACTTTGCCAAGATGCTAAACTTTATCTCTTTTTTCCTCGGCCTCTGGGTCTCATCACGCCACATATGTGTTTTCCATGCATCCACCTTTAAAAAAAACCAAACTTAAGCTTTAGGTAAGGAATGCAAAATAGTAAATAAACAATTTGTGTATTTTTAAAGGGCCAGATCAAATAGAATCTGTATATACAATATATACTGAGTGTAAATATGGGATCAGTCTCTGGTGCATTAAACTGCATTTTACTTAAAGCCAGAGAATTCAACAGAACTTACAGCACTTCTCACATAAAATAGCTCCTGTCTGCTTCTTCTGAATCTGTCTAGTGAACTTTCATGAACCAGGGCTTGGCACCCAGACTCCCTCAGGTCCCGTATCACATCTGCACTGCTGAAGTTGTCTGCTAGGGTTGGTTTTTCTCTTTGATGATGTGTACCTGGTAGTAATAGAAGGGAGTGAGGACATAGTTCAACATCTCTTGGTGGAACACGGGGGTTATGCTGCCTGACATGGGAGGCACAATCCACACCCAGTCTGCAGGGCAGCCGCCCCGCGCGCGGTACTCGCTCTGCATGTACTTCAGGAAGGACTCGGAGGCTGAGTGGTGATCCATGATGGTTACATTCTGTTTCTAGAACAGTGGCAAAAAGAAAAGAAAAACGTGCATTAAAAACCCTATTCTGCCCTTCTACCTGGTGTAGCTAAAGTAATCCTCTTGCTTCGGTCAATGTTTCAAGGACTTTACTCAGGGCTGGGAAATAAATACTATCAGCAATTACTGTAAAGATATAGATTGCGGCACGGGCCTTTGATTAAGAACTCTTAGATCTTTTCTTTAACATCAGCATTTTACCTCTGCAGCACTGGGAGTGCATGCTGCAAAGCCTCTGACTCACTTTTACCCACTTTTCGTATTGTCGTGATATGTTAAATAAACTGGAATTGAAAATAAAATATATTAATCCAATGGCTTTACATAGATTTTGAAACATAGATAAATGTGTTGAAAGGATGAAAAGTCTTGCCCTTAACTTCCTTTTCTTTTTCTTTTCCTCTACCTTTACCTGTGAGAAAATATGGATTTCTCTACTTTCCCAGGTGTAAAGAATAACTCTGTTGGAATCATAATGCCATCTCCACTGAGTGAGAGAAAAAAGGGACGGTGAATGTTCAGTGTCCCTCCAGAGCCTACAGTCATTGACTTACCTGGAAGCTGTGAAGCACAGCCACATTGATCTCTACAACAGCTCGGTCCTTCCATAATGATGACAGTTTGTTTGTTTCCAGCCCCATTCTCCTCCCTACCTCCTACATGTGAAAAAGAGAGAAAAGGGAAAAGCAAATTTACTACATGGAACCTAGACCCCATGATTTCTCAACCTCACCACTTTTGTATCAGGAAAAAGTTGTGCAGAAGGGGAAAGAGTCAGTCTCATGCTGGGGAAAGTGATGGCAGCAGAAACACCTGAGATTAAAGGTAAATTGGAATTCTGGAGTTCTGGATGTTCCAGTTTCATAAAGCAGGGAGTGGTTCTCTCTCGTCCCAGTGAACACTGATAGTGTCTCTTTCAAAACTCTTCCCGCCCCAAGTTCAGTCCGTTTGCAGCCCAGCCCAGCTCCCCTGCAGCAGGTTACCCTCAGGATGTTGTAGCGCTGCGCGTCACAGAAGTCCCGCACTCCTATCTCTGTCCCCATGTACCAGCCATTGAAAGGACACGCGGTGAACTCCAGCCCTCCCACCTCCAGCAGCATGTTGGCCACGGCAGGCAGCGCGTACCACTTCAGGTCCAGCTCCTTAAACCACTCGTACCTGCCAAACAAGCAGTGTGAGCAATTATTTGTGTGTCTTTTCCTCCTTTAGGCAATAACCAGAAAAGCCCAGGAAGATAAAGAGTACCAGTTCTAAAGGGAGCCCCTGGGGCAGGGTCTGCAGAAATTCACAGCAGTTTTCAGTGCAGTAATTGGGAATCAGCAGCTACAGGAACTGCAGAACCATATTACAAAGTTCTGCAATCTGCAGGCCAGTCCCAAAGCAAACAAGAAGAAAAAAACAATGAGAGAAAGGCAATAAACACTTTGTTATGAGTGCAGCCATATTTTACATGTGTATTACACTGGCATAAGAAATTATGATTTTTAAAATTCTGAATATAATTGAAATGTAGATTGGGAAAAAGATTTCCACAAAACTGTCATTTGCTTCCTTAATTTAAATCTCATTTCATTGTTCCAACAGGCATTTTATCTTTCAGGATAATTTACCATCATTTCATCCTGACAAAGAACTCATAAAACAACTGCCACAGGCGCAGCCCAATAACCTGCCAAGGTGAGGCAGAGGCAAAAATGTAATTATCTAAAACTTGCGTGCTTACTTTGGATGCTCCATTGGCACTTGGAGGACAATTTCTGGAGGTAATTCAAATATTTCTGGGTCTTGGCCGTTTGCTTGGAGAACAAGTGGAAGTACATCAAAGCGGCCATATTTTGGCTTCCACCCAAGCTCGATGCACAACTGCAAATACAGAAAGCATGTTTTGTATTCTTTCCAGGTTTCCCCTCCACATCTGAAGAAAAAAGAATTTTAACCCTCTGAAACCTGCTGAGGTAAATTCTAAATGAAGAAGGTTCTGTTTCCCATTCAATGTTGAACCATGTTGATGAAGTACTGGTCGTGTCCCCTGACAGTATTAGCTCACCCTGTTCTGAGGTGGAGGGCAGCACTTTTATATCAGGACTGTAGGAAATTATTGTTCCAGCCTGCACCTAGAACCTGTGGGGCAGAACATCCCATTCACTCCTCACCTCCCTACCACTCAGCACAAACACTCGAGGAAAAAGCCCCAGGGAGGTGGCTTAGCCACGAGTTTGGAGCTGTACCTGTGTGAACTCCACAGTGGCAGGGTCTCCAAGGACAGAGCCATCTGGCATTTGGTAGCCAGCGTAGCGGATCAGCTGGCTGTTCCACACACGGAAATCGTGCTGCCCGTCCGTCCTCTGCGGGAACACCGTGATGGCTGATCTGCCCAGGACAAAGCACACCCTTACACCACAGCAGCACATCAAACACACCCTCACTATTCACACAGAAACTGGTACCAACACAAAATGTTCTACATTTCTAAAATAAACATCAGTAGGAATAAAATCATTCATCCTCTTTACCCACCTCCCCGAATCTTTAAATTATCTTTTTTCCCCAGGAACTGCAAAAAGTTTTGCAACATCAGCCATGAAAGTTATAAAATTTCAAGATGGTTGATGGAACACATGAGAGGAACATGTAAGTACCAGGAAAATTAAGAGCAGAGACAAGTTGTCCAAATGCTTAAATTGACCATTTCATGTATTTTTGATGCTAGATCTGGATGTGACTTTTGTTGTTTAAAAGTAAAATTAAAGAGACCTACCTTATATTCCCATTGTTTGTGGCATACTGAATATGATGACAGAGATGCTCAAACATTTCCTTGGCTGTTTTACAGTCCCGTGCATCAAACACCTGCATGTTTCCAACAGAAATGTAAAGAAGAAGACTAACTTTGAAACAGTAATGCAAAGTTGTTATTTTTCCTATGCAATTAAGGAATGGAAAGATTGTAGCTCCACTAGGAAAGGTTCATTTCCATAGTCCTTATATGCATCATTTTCACACATAACAATCCACCAAGGACCAAAACATGCACCTGGTTCCATGACACACCTGGTTCCTGCACTCACACTGCTACACATTTTCATTCAGCCATGAAGCAGAGAACTACAAAAAAATCAACCTCCTGATATGAACAGGAGGGAGTCCTCCTCAGTCGAAGCAGTGGCATGTTCTACCAAAGGAAAGGACATTCTTCTGAGTCACAGCAGAGGACTATCTGGCCACAGCTTAGGTGTGGATCCAGAGCTCACCTGCAGATTGGACCACTGGATTCTCCCGATGCACCTGGGTGCATTCCTCCAGGCCTGCTTGGCAGCAAAGGTCAGCTCATCCTTTGTCAGCTGGTAGGTTCCTGTTGCTTCTATCTCCTTGGTCACTGTTTCCAGTCGGCCCAGCTGTTCGATTTTTGGCCTTTTGAACAGGAAACAGCCATGGAAAGAAACAATGAGAATTTTTTTCAAAGTGCAGATGTTCTCTTTCTATTTTGGCTTCAGAATTAAAGACTTGTCCTTATGGAGTGCAATGACAGAGCTTACTGGCCTCATGAAGAAACTAACACACTAGAAATTTAAATAGTGACACCATCCTTTCACCATCCAGTACATTAATGGATTGGTCACAAGCTATTCTGGTTAAGTTTTCGGTTTAAATTTGGATTTTCTAGATTAATTTGAAAAAAAATCACAAGCAAATGAAAACCAGTGAACAGGTGAGTTTCAGGGCAAATGTAGGCTGAGAGTGACTGTCCTCTCAAAGTTCTATTGTTTTCACAAGGCCATGGCTCTTCTGAGTAAAGTAAGTAGGATTTTCATTCCTAAAAGGAAGTGCTGAGCAATTCCTTTGTCAGGGAAACCAACCCTAAAATTCTTGAGCTTGATAACAGAGAGTGAAGTCAAAACATTAGAAAATATTTATCACAGCAGAGACAAAAATTGTTTTGTTGTCTTAGAGACAGAATGAAAATAGCCTGCACTGTCTGAGAGTTTTCACATTTTCAGCAAGATGAAAGATCAAGGGCAAGCATGTGAGATAGTGTAAATCAATGTGATCAAACAGCCATGAGCAGAGACACAGAGATGTGCAAATGCAATAGGCTGGTGAGGACAGCCTGTGTGTAAGACAAGGACTTTCAGAAAGATTCAGAGGGAAGAAAGATTTATAAGGAGTTCAAAGTGTCTAAAGAAGTTGCCTTTATGTGGCTGAGTCCTTTCCAAAGTTTGATAATGTTTTCTAATGGGATGAACAAACACTGAAGTGTTGCTTGAAAGCTCATCATGTGGAACGTCACTGCAAGCCCTTGGACATCAAGCAGCTGTTCCAGCATTTCCTGCAACAAGATGCCCCTGCACCATGGCCATTTTTGTGAAAACACAAACCCCTCTCAGAATGCTCAGTGAGCTTATATTGATAGCACAGGGCAAGGGTGAGAAGCAATGCCAGCCTTCCAATCTTTGGCTAAAACCTTGAGAGGAGCACAGAGAAAAGATATTTGGAACAGCACAAACAAAAGGCATTATCCACATTATTCATGTCTGAGACTGATCTGAGTGCAGCTAATCCCAAGAAAACAGAAGGTAATGCTCTGGCAGAGTCCTCAATGTGCTGGAATGTAGCACACTCCAAAGGGATGGGGCTGAGGAGTGCATGGTCCAGAGTCCTTCCCTGTGTTCCCAAGATCTTGGTTTGGCAGATGGAGCACATGAAGTGCAATGACAGTTTTATTTAGCTTTTCTAATAGTCCTTATGTATTTTTGAATGCATGCTATGTAACAGGATAGTTACCAAGAAGAAACCAAACCCTCCTGGATGCTCACAGACAGACAGGTAGGTAGAGGATTTTATACCAAAATAAAGCTGACTTACTCTTTAAATGAACTGTAGTATTGCTTGAGGAAGTCTATTGCCTGAGGTAAAAGATCTCCCAGTGGAACTGGCCCATCTCTGGTGCCTCTCACTAGGCCCTTTGGGGTCATGAGTGACCCTTGGCAGGCTTTGGTCCGGCAGCTGATAACCTGAAAAACAATAAAATGTCAAAAAACAATGTTGCATTCTGTATCTTTTCAAATTTCTGAAAACTCCCTGTTCAGATTTCCATATTTTACCTCTTTTGCAGTCAGATGTAGTGTGTCAAGAAAGCTGGATCCATTTTCCAAGTTTCTTACTCTTACGTGTCTCGGACACTCTAATATTTGGTTTGAAACTTTGATGTCATTTGGAGGGAAATTCTGGACAGGGAACAGATAAAAATGCATACTGTCTTCAGACCTATTGAATATCTTTCAGTTTCATTTAAAATTTTATGTTAAATCAAAATATTTCAGATTAAATTCAAGAAACTAGATACAAATGTGATCTGTTCCAGAAGGAGTATTTGACTACAAAACTACTGATCTAATCTACAGTTCCATATGAAATGGGGGTAAAAAAGTATTTTTGTACTAATCAAACAGTATCTGCCACTGCAAATACCTTTGTAATTTCAATAAGCCCTCATCTCTGAACATAATAATCAAAGCCTCAGGAAAACAGTGAACCAATTTTAGAGACAGGTTTGTTACTAAAGGTTTGCAAAGCAGTATAAAGGAATCAGGCATCCCCGTTCCCATGGAGTCACCTCTTCCTTTAAGTCTTATCAATGCTCCATTTTGGTCAGAAAAGAGCTTTCACCCAAAGATCTCCCAGCAGTCCTAACCTCCTGCAACCACAGCCAGACCTCAGAGGAGAACCTGGAGCAGTTTTGAGCAGCAAGCACCACTCAAGTGAACTGTTACTATCAAATAATGATGCTGGGAACAGACCTCTCCTCCCTTGCTGGCCTTTGCCGAAGTTACGACAGGCAGCCTCTCCATCTGCTTCTTGCTTGGATCGTGCAATTTGGCATCATCCTTTTCTGAGCTTCAATAGAGAGAAAGAAAATTCAGTACAAGGCAATGTGCTTAGTTTATGTTAAGCTCTGCTTTCAGCATCAGCAGGAGATGCTCAGTGCTGTCTCTGAAATATGTACTGAGCCCATAAACCAGCAGTGGCAGCGGATAGGAGTGGATAGGATTCAGTAGTAAAGCTCTTTCCCAGAGCATAGTGTGGAAGGAAAGGAAGGAAAACAGGACATGAAACCTGAAATAAGTAAAACCCTGAAGACTGAGAAATTTCAGATGCACGTGCAACTTATTTTATACAGTGTTTTGTATGAACTGCATCACAGAACTACCTCACCAACTTAATTACAGTATAAATATTCACTTTGCTATTTTTACAGCATACACACCTCCTGAGACTTAGAATACATGAAACCATTATAACACACCAAATAAATTTAAGACTATGAAAGAGAAAGTAAGATGATTTATGTGCTCAATGACTGTATAACTTAGACACAACAGTTTAATGTTCATTACCAAGTTACACCACCCACAGTTCTTTAATTAATATTAAAGGTTAATACTAGTGTTTCGGAAACATTTGGAAACATGATTCCATTCAGGTTTCTCCAGAACCCAAACCACTTAATATCTTCCCTTTTCAAATCAAAGATAAACTATGAAACCATTAAAAACCAGGATCTTACCCATGGATCTTCCTATTTTTCTCCACGTTGTTGTTGATATCCTTCTCTCTGGGGTACTGGCTCTTGGCAGCACGAGGTTTGAACACAAACTGCCACGGGCACAGCATTTTGTATGCTTTTTTTGTGGTTTTAGTTCACTGTGCTGAACCTTGTTTTGTGTGATGTGGGAACACTTCTAAGGACATAAAAAAACCAACAAGGTCAGTTTTTACCCAAGAGAGCAACTCCCTTTACCCAAGAGAACAACTCTCAGAAACTCACAAGCCTAACTGATCTAACATCCTGTGTTTAAATGAAATTTGCTTGATTCTCAGAATAGTGATAACTAAAACCAACACTTTGTCAGTGAAATGTGCAGCCATATACTAATCTAAAATACTTGCATGAGAATTTCAGATGACCTCTGGTTGTATAAAGCAGCAAATATTGGTGTCTGAGCAGACCACAAGCTTAGAAAAGGGATGTGAATGTTGCTGTGTTATTCACACAGTAATGAAAAATATCTTGTTTGTATATTAACCAAAACATTTTACAATGCATCCACCTGCCAGGGACAAACAGGATTCTGAGAGGCTGAAGTCTGTGGTTTCTAAGACGTGTAGCACTCATTTGAATGTAACACATAGCATTTACACAAGAGTGTACAAAATGTATGCGATTCATTTTAGCATACATTTTCTGCTCATTTCTGAACATAAGAGGGATTTTGTGCTAGGGAAGGTGTGACAGAAGAGAAAGACCAAGCCAGTAAATTGCAGGGTTAGAGAGAATTAGCCCCAGTGTTTGAATCTGGTTCATAACAGAAATCAAAACCCAATGTTTCCAAAAAGTTAGAGACAAAGGAAGTAAATACACATTGTCACATATTCCTGATGTAAATTATGTCTTATTTTGATATTTATATTATTTTTGCAGTAAAAGTTAAATTTATGCTGGGCTCTGAAGATACTGTCTGCTGTAAAGTCACACAGGGAGAGAAATGCATCCAACTGTCTGTGCAGAAACTGCAAGGTGTTAGGATTGTTTGCTACTCCAAGCGAAAGAAATAATGTGTAATAAACATTTCTCTATAGTTACAAAATAGGAAGAAATCTAAATTATTCTGCAATTAAAAATGCTGTGATGTGATGAAACAATTTTGTAAAATACAGGGGAAAAAGAGAGATGAAATGGAGAGGGTGAAGAAAAGAAAGAAAGAAGGAAAGAAGGAAAGAAAGAAAAAGAGGAAAAAAAAGGGAAGAACCCCATACAAACATAAAAACAATACACAAGGAGTAAAAGGAGGAAAAGGAAGAAAATGAGGAAAAGGAGGAAAAAGATGAAAAATAGTAACAGGAAAAAAGAAAGATAATAATAAAAAAAAAGAAGAAAAGGCAAAAAAAAAAGAGAGCAGACTCACATTTCCCTTCACTGGCACTCAGAGCAAGAAGCTGCTGTGTGTCCTGCACTGCGGGGTTCTGTAGATAGCATTGACAGTGTTACCTGTTACCTGCACAAACCTTTAAATCAGCAGAAAGGAGGGACAAAGTTTTCAGAGCAGCTGGATGGCTTGGAACTGGAGCAGGAGTCTGAGTCCGACACTGCTCCTAATACAGAAAAAGAGATACAGTTTGCCATGTAATTACTTTACCTGTGAGCTGCAGTAAATGAATGGCAGAATGAATACCTGGACATGGTGCTTCTTACCGTGCTTTTGTGAGAGGTGTTCCCAACCCTGCCAGGAGAGACTCCTCTCTGACAAAGTTTCTTGCCTTTAACCTCTCAGGCTCTGCATCCCTCCCAGGAGGCAAAAGCATTTTATAGTCCCGGACCATGTATGCAAAACAGCCCCAAGCAAGGCTGGATATGGACAGTGAAATAAAGGGGATTCCCCACATTTCCCACGTTGCTTGCAGAAGTGGAGGTTGCATGGCTGCTGCGTGAGCAGCATTACATAACCTGGGAGGGAGGGAGGCAGTTCCTGATGCTGTCAGCATCCCTTCCATCCCTCAGTGTGCTGCAGCCTTGATTCCTGCTTGTGCTCCTGGAAGGAGCAGGGTATCACACTGAACGCTGTTTGCAACCTTGCATGCAGTGTTAAAATTAAAAAGATAAATGCTGAGAGGCTTCTTACAGCTTCTATCACCGTGTGGCCAGGCTCCAGGCACTCTCCTGTACGCCACCTATAGCTGTAGGAAGAGTGAGCAACTTCAAGAGAAACGTTACAGAGCTCTAGAGCTTTGCAATACAGGCCAGGGAAGCATTTAACCATGTGCTTATAACTAAGGACAGGTATTTTGAGTTTCACATACATATACTTCCTCACTTTTGATCCAGTTTTAAAGGATCTTTCTCAATAGAGTATTTGTAGAATTTCTCGGTCTCCAGAGCTCCCTGTTCTGCCCGTTGCTGCCTGCAAGATTTGTCCCTTGGTGCTTTTCCAAAGTATCGGGAATACCGGAAGGAAACTGCAACTCCCTGAAGCACAAACCATTCCCACCATGCTGTATGTGGGAATACCAGGGGGACAGCTGAGTGAGGAAGATGGGATTGCTGAGCTGATTCTCAGTGTCAGACAATATGTGGACATGTACCTTTTAGAAAACCAGGCTTCTCCCTGCAGTGTGGGAGGCAGAACCCCACCAGGGCAGGGCTGGCAGCAGTGCCCAGTGCTGTCAGGCACCTGCAGCCCACAAGTGTGGTGCCACTCAGTGCACCAGCAAGGATTTTGACCTGCCTTATTCTCGATATTATGTATGGCTATTTTAAGAAAACTGTTTACAAATTAGATTAAGATGATTAATAAATCTGCTGACTAATGAGTCAAATGAGGTACATTGATAACTAGGGAAAGATTTACAGGTGCTGACCAAAGATCTACAGAAATGAGGCATAAGGCAGCCAGAGAAATGAGGAAATGCGTGTTCTTTTCTCATCTGTCACTCTTTTACTGGGCAAGCTTGGGCAAGGTGTTTTCTTCTCTCTGTGTCTAGTTTCTCTATTTGAAAATGAACATTAAGTGATTGTGTAAAGCATTTCTAGAGGCAAAGCAAGTGCTGTGCACACGTGTTCATGCACGAGATCCCCTGTATGCATCCCATCCAGGATTGCTAGAGATGAATTTCTTGGTAAACAGACCTGAGTTTTCTGAGCACTCATCTGCTTGGCTTCATCAAGCCTGTGCTGCTTTGCATCCACTGCTCATGAATTTTCACAGTTGGATTTTTTCTTTAATGTGGTGCCTTTCCTCTCACCGGAATTAGCAGGTGACATCCCTTTGTTTAAAATATTCTGGTCATCAGGCAGATGTAATCAAGCAGGCAGAAATGATGTGTGAGAGCTGTGAGACTCAACACCATGCCAGAAAATTCTGCCTTTACAGTCTTCACATTTGCTACTTTGTAACAGAGTTTAAAAATTCTCTTTGCATCCTTCCCTTTCTTATTAACCTCTTTCTTCTACACAACATGAGGAATCTTAATGTCTAGTACTGTAAGAAAGAACTTAGTATCTTAGTAGACGTTTAATTGAATTTGATGGGTTCTAAGCTTTTAGTATTCACCCTCCTTATTTCCCTGTGCTTGGGACTGCTGAAATCTAGGAAAGGTCACGTAGGGATTGGATATGAAAAATAAGATTTGAGATAACCAGAGGAGGAGAAACATCTTTCCTTAGGAGAATTGTTACAAGGATTGGCTGAGGTACAGCCATTCAGGGAACTGCTTAATCACTCCAGTTGCTCAAACAGGACCTGTTTTTTTACTCACTTGAAATCAATAATAAAACTCCCTCTGTACAGTAATAACAAGAGAGAACCATTCATTCCTCAGGTGGACCAGAGATTAACTAAACAAGCTCACTGGGCACTCCTTCTACAAATATTCTACAGTGTTCGGAAGGTTTTTCCTTCAGAAAACCAATTCTGCCCGTATTTCCTACTTTTGCACAGCCACTTCTGCCTCTGTCATATCAGAGTGCAAGACCTGGTTGCTTTCCTTGCATTAACTTTGATGAAAGAGGTGCCCTTTCAGAGCAGACTTTGACCTATTCAGTGGCATGCTGATCACACTGCCATCCGGAGTTTTGTTTTGTTTCTGAGTGTCTCATGGTCTGTAGCCTCAACAATCAGCTCTCTGCAATTTCATTCCAAGTGAGTCACATTCTGCGTCTGATATTATAACATACATCATATCTGCAAGATTCTGCATGAGCTCAAGAAGTCATATTCCTGAAAACATTTACAAATCAAGCTCTGGTTGTAAGGTTGCTCCTCTGACATCAGGACATTTTGAGTCTTCAAAGAACTGCTACACTGAGGCAAAGTTAACGACAGCGAGGGCTGATCTTCCCAACTCCACGGAACCCAAAGAGATGTTCAACTGTTCCAATTTTTCATAGGTTATTAGTGAACTATTTCTGCAGATTTAAGGTACATTTAAAGCAGCAGTTTAGGGTGGAAAGGGCAATGTTTTGTTTGCTGTATCCTGCTCTCCAGTGGAAGACTGACTGTCAAACGATGGCAGGGCAGGGTGGAACATTTCCCAGTGTGACCATCTGAGGGTGAAAACGAAAGTTAAGGAGAGTGCTAAATTTGCAGACGTGCCAGTAAACCCATCCCTTCCTGTCTGCTCACTGTCAGTTTGGCCAAACTCAGACATGCAGAAAGAACAGAATTCCCTCGTCAGTCACCTTCTCCAAAACTGATGAGGAAGTGAGGGAGGGCCAAAGCCATCTGACAATCAATAGCCAAACTTTGTTGTGCCTGGCTGCACGTTGGCTCGGGCAGAAGTGATTGCTCACACCTCCTGACTCACCCCTGGGATCCTCTGCCACAGCTGCAGCAGCAAAGGCCAAATCAAAGCAAAAAAAGAGCAAAATAGCAATTAGCAGTTGACTGGGCCTAAGCCCTGGTGTCCTGCACCTAGATGTCACAGGCTGGGCTGTGTCCTGCACTCCTGGACATCATCTCACTACACGGAAGATGTCCCTGTGTGGAGCATAAGGAAAAGCTGGCATGTGGATAGGGAAAAGGTAGAGAACAGTGTTTGGTACTTCTGCTCCTGCAATCCATGCCTGTCACAGCAGAACAGGGAAAAAAGTGACTTCAAGATTACTGTGTGCAAAAATAGTTTTATGCTTGAAAAATAACAGTGAACTACAGAGCTGCAAATATCTTCTTTCCTAAAAGCAGGGTCTGAAGAAGAAACTCCAACTTCAGTAACAGAGCACTGGCTGAGGCCAGTAGAATCTCTAACCAAGGACAAGTAACACAAGAGATTTGACTACTGGTTTTGAAAAAAACAACCCATAAATTTCTGGGCCAAAATGAAGAACAGAATGTTGAAGTATGGAAGTAACTTCAGTTCTGAATTTAAAAACGTTGGCGTTTTTACTCCAAAACACACAGCAATGTTGAAACAATTTCAGTAAAACTTATGTGCTTCTCTTTATTGGTGACCTCTGAGTCTCTTTTCCTTACACCTGCCTTTACCTACTCAGTTGTTTCCTGCACATTCAGGTGTCACACTTTGGACAATGTACCTTAGTCTACACAAAACCAAAGCATGCTTTCCATGTTTCCTGCATGGAGACTGGGGTTTTCTCAGGTAATTTTATGGCTCTGCTTTATCTTTATGCACCTTTTTACTACTTAAATTGTTTTTAAGGGCTCCTTGCTAAGCTCTACAATTAGGCCACTCTTGCCTATGTCTGCACAACTTTCAGCATCCGTGTGAATTACAGCACATTTTCAAAACTTTCCGTGAGATTGCAATTGCCTCCCCTCTGCCCTTCCCATTAGGGAAATGGTGCCAGAGGGTGTGGGGTGTGAGCTTCCAGCTCCTCCTCTAGCAACTATCTATCTTCCCCCATCAAGAAAGACAATTTCCATGGCACATTCTTCAGTATCTTCAGAGTATTTTTAGTCAGTTTTCACTGATTTTGAGCTGCAAGTCCAGCTCAATACTTATACACTGAAATACAGACAATTTCCCCATTTGGTCTCTGTGGAGCATCCCAGAACAGAATCTTCTGCCATGCTGCTGCCGCTTCCAATTCATGGAGTGAATCTCTGAATTAATTCAGGAAATTTTGTCTCCTATCACAAGTCTAAATAAAGACTTCAGTCTGAACATATCTTCTCACTACATCTTCTCCTTTTTTTAATTTGCTAGTTGATCATCCAATGATTATATAACTGGAGAAACATTCACCCTACCTTGTAAATCAGCAGGGGAACGAGCAGTCTTTGCCATGCAAGCTCACTCCAGGCAGTGCTGCTTACACCTGGTGCTTACCTGTGTCCCTGGTGCTGTGGTTCTGTCACATACACAAGGTGTGCTTTGGGAATATGGTCACATATACTCTGATTAATCCTCCGTCGCTGAATAAAACACCTATTTCTTCATGTGGAACTGCCTAGCAAGCAAACCCAACATGCAGGGGAACCTGAGGCAGTTGCTGAGATAGGGTACCCTGAACAGTGCTGGGATTTGTGGAATATTCCTCAAATATGACTCCTGTAACTGAAACAAAGTCAATAAAAAGTGACATCATGCATAGGTTCACCGGAGAAGGCAGGTTGGAAGGGACCTCAGCATTTCATCTAGTTCAACCTCCTGCCCCAACCAGGGTCAGCTGTGAGGTGAGGGCTTGATCCAGACTGGTCCTGAGCCTTCCGAGGAAGGAGACTGCACAACAAACTGTGCAACTTACTCTGCTGCTGGGCTGTCCTTGTGGGGATAAAATTTCTCCTTATACCCAGCCTGGACTTCTCATGTCAACTTCTGCCCACTGGTTCTCATCTTCCCAGCCCTGTGAAGAGCCTGGCTCCATCTCTTCAGCGACCTCCTGAAAGACCCTGGAAGGCTGCTCCTGTTCTCCAGGCTGAAGGAGCTCTGTTCCTCCAGCCTCTCCTCACGAGGCAGCATTGTGCCCCAGCCCCAACCACCTTGGTGGCCTCCACTGAACTCACTCTTAGTGTACTGCAGGTCCAAACTGGACTCAGTAGCTCACCGGTGAAGGATGCAGATACTCCAGTTGTGCAGCTTTTCCTTCACTCTCCTTCTATAGGAATTCCAGGCTAGGGACAGACTATTTAGCTTGGTTTTCTTCCAGCAAGCAAACACACTGCTGATTGAGACAACTCTTGACCACACTGACAGAGAGATGGATGGTCTTTGAAGCTACATTTGGAACGGGGGACATCACTTGGGAATTTGAAAAGTCACTTACTGAAAATACAAAAGACAGATGTGGAGGAATATGTGTTGATAAGGTCAGATTCTAGAAAGTGAGGGGTGGCTCCACTGAGTAGGTTAAGCCACAGGGGTTAATCTATAATAAGCAGTCCTTGTACACACATCAAAGGATTGTTACAGATTAATTAGCAGGTGCTATTATTAGCCATAACAATTTTTGTCTCCATTTCTGAAAAGATAAGATGCAAAACAATTACTTCATGCAGTCTAAATGTTTCACCCCACTCTTGCAGTGAGGGGTATTTGTACCACAGCCACCAAAGCAAGAGGAGCTGATGCAGACTGTGTGCTTCACTTAAGGGACAGAAATAGCAAGTTTTTGGTCAAAAGCACGTTCTTGCCTCACCTTGTTTTTATGATGATTACTTTTGATTTAGTCATCTGAAACCTGGCAGAAGGGAACAAAAAGGGGAATTTTCTGTGACTTTACAACACTGTCCATTAGGTTCAGACAGCTCAAGAGACTTCTCTGACCAGCACAAGCTGAAAACCACTATGTCATTTCCTTCTTTTTTCTCATGTACCAGCTTTGAAGACTTAATTGCAATCTGAGAATTCTCCAAAAGAACACACTGCTCCTCTTCTTAGCGGGGTTTTTGGGGATCAACTGTTTCTGTGCTTCCATGAAGTGTCAAAGTCCTTGTCCAATGTACCATCTCTGATCCCGATTTTCTCCCATGTTTTTGCTTTTGGAATCTCATTTATTTTCAATGGAAGAGCAAAGCTGCATGTCCGAAAGACAGGTGACTGGCACCCTGCAATGACTTCACATTCATAAGAGATAAATCCTCCCAGTTAATGTCTTGATTTGGTAGAATCAAGAATCAAGACCATTGCAGAAAAGGTGACTTCTCAAGTTTCTGCCCACACAGTGTCTGACACCTTTGGATAAGGATGTAAGAAATGACAGCTTGTGCATGGTTTTGGCAGGGTCTTGTAATACGTTCCTAATCAGTTGGATGATGATTTTGCAAGAAGCACACCACCCCATCTCTGACTAAGCAGCAAAAGTGAGTGCACCATGGAGAAGGAACAACCCAGGTCAGTGGTGAGACACACAAATGAGCACAGTATAAACTGCTGAGCAGCAAACCATCAACTCCTTTTAAATAGACTGCTGGATTCAACAATGAACAAGTTGAAAACAAGAAAAAAGGCAGTTCTTCAGCACTAAAGGGAGCAGCAGGACTTAATATTTATTTTTCCAAAAGAGCATATGAGCATGGGAAAAGCAACAAATTACTGGACAAAGAAACTTCAGAATTTTTTCTGCCTTCCCCTCATGTAGAGTGATGCCTTTGGGCCCAGACTCCAAGCTGATTTGTGGAGGATGTATTTGCCTTCAGCATCACACTCACCTCTTGAACTTGTCCACCCAGGCTCCTGCAGACACTATGTTTTGTAAAACTGGATAAACAAAACTGTTTCACTTTTAATTCTGATAACCATGATTATGCACAGGCCATTCCTCTAAGTATTCCAGGCAGTGAAAAATGGTTTAAGATGGTGAATGCTACGGAAGTACATGGGATCTCTCCCTTTGGTTCCAGTGGCTTCGGCTCAGAACCCAAGAACAGCATGGAAAGTAAACATCCTGATAAGCAATTATCTAGACTGCCTTTGTTAGTATAGACCAAGACAGAATTTGATAGAGCACGAAGGCAAGATTTGTGTCTCCCATTTAACAAACAGTCCCTGTGGATTCCAGAGGTTCTTAAGAGTGTTACAGAGTTCTGTGCAGCAAAGCTACATAATTATGATCTGTGATTTCTTTCAGATACTTATAAAATTGAAAACACTTCCTAAGTAGTAAATAAATAAGGCCTTCCCCATATAGTGCAATAAAGTGAGCAGATTACAGGTTCAGTACTGTACCCAATCTGTTCCTTTCAAAGCCTCATTGTTAGATCAAAGGGTTTATAGTTCTGTTCCTCTCTCAACCGGACATGGATTGCATTCAAGTTACTTTTTATGCTAAATACCACTCATATTGTGTACATTCTTCGTATAATTACCTCAGCTATAAAATCTGCCCCTTTGCTTATGAGGATAATGAAGTTAGACTGCACAGATTGGCTCTCCATCTCAAATTTCATAATAAACCCTGGATGCTTTTTCACTGCATTTAATCAATTGGAAATTACCAGACTTGGCATAGAGTCACTGTGACATCCTACAGGCTCTATTCTGTCAGTTGGGAGCAGGATTTGGAGATCTCAATATTTTTAAACCATGCTTCTGAAATAGTTGCAAAATGATCATTACCATGTCAGTACCTCCTAACTCGGAGCCACGCTAGTGGAGAATAAGCAATTTCCTGTTGCTTGTTCCCTGAGTCCCAACCTGTCTGAGAGCTGCTGTGTGCCCTTTGAAGGTCTCCTGAGTTAAGCACCTAAAAAGCAGTCCAAGAATTACTTTGGAAATCTTGGCCAGAAAGCTGCAACTTACTCTGTGAGATACTTCCAGCTAGGAACAGGAAAAACTCAACAGACGTCTTGGGGGAGAGAAAGCTCCAAGACTCAACAGGTGTCTGCATTCTGTACTGTAAACTGTGGTTAAACACACCATTTCTGTGACCTCCAGAAATGGGAGTGAAAAACAGAAAATAAAAGAGAAAGCAGACCTTGCAGTTGCACAATTGTGGAAACCAAAATACTCTATTTTTAAGCATGAAAAGTCAGTCCTCAGACTGGCTCAGTATCAGGAAGGTGGCTCCAAAATATACAACCTCTTCCTGTGCCCACCATCATGATATAATATTTTCCAGACTAGCTTCTGTTTGACATTTGTTTTGGAACAGTTTTCCTTGCTGTTTCAGACTAGCTGAGATACAGCTTTCTGTAGATTAAATGACTGCTAAGAAATTGAAGCAAGACTGAGAAAATCCCAGATCCTGTGTGATTCTATGTAATGCTAATGAGTGTCAACCTCATCAGCTGCAAGAATTTATTGTCAATTTTGCATCTTTTAAAATCCATTCTGTAGAAGGGGAGAATATTAATAAAAACACCAGCAGTTTTAAACTTCTCTCAACAAGAATGAATACCAGAGGTGGTACAAAAAATAAGCTGTAACAATAAAAAGACATAAAGCGCAGTGATTTTTAAACAGATGATGCTGAACCCGGGCAGAGGGAAGCCCACAGGTATTGAGGCCATTCAGTATGAAGTTGTGTAGCTGTAGCTGAAAGAAAATATTTTATATGGGGTAGTGATACAGCCTCAAACTGTGCCAGGGGAGGTTCAGGTTGGACATCAGGAGGAGTTTCTTCACAGAAGGGGTTCTCACGCATTGGAAGGGGCTGCCCAGGGAGGTTTGGAGTCCCCATCCCTGGAGGTGGCACTCAGTGCTCTGGGCTGGGGACAGGGTGGGGATTGGGCACAGCTTGGACTCGATGGGCTGGGAGGGCTTTTGCCTGAATGATTCTGTGGAGAACCCAAACCAAGCTGGCTCAGAAGATGCCGATTAAAAAAACAAAAATCAAGTGAATCCTTTTCAAAATGGATTCATGCAGAACATGAAGGCAGATTCTTCTGGGGCAAAAGTCACCCAGGTTGATAGAGAATGGGTAAGTTCAGTGTCCACAGGTGAGGACAGCAAACAGCAGCCCCAGAGCTTTCCTCTTCAGGCTCTGCAAGTGAAGTGAGCAATGCCAGGGACCTCTCCCCCAGTGACAAACACAAACGTTGTTAAGCTCTTAGGTGCAAGTGACAGATGCCTCCCTCTGCTTCTAAACTTTTAAAACCATTTTAAATATCAAACACAGTTATGAGAAAAACAGAAAATAGTCTTCAAAGAGCAGGGGGGTTTTTTTATGTGTCTGCCCTGCTTAATCACAAGCTGAAAGGAGTCCTTGATGACTAGTGTACACTTCAGTTAACACTATTTCATAAAACCTGGCTTGACAGCAATATAAGATAAATTAATCAAATAATACAAAAGTTGAAAGATGCACCAGCTGGCTCACGCTCCAGCAGAGGTACATCAGCTCTGAGCAGCAGGCAAGGCTGCAGGAAAGGGACAGACCAAGTGGGCAGTGCAGGTCTGTGTCCAGCAGCGTCGTGTGTCAGGGACTTGCTTCAGACTGCTCTGACCAAGACACTGCTCACCTTAAATCACCTCTTCGGGGTGACACTGAGGGACACGACATTGTGGAGCATAAAGGTCTAAAGATTCATTCTTACAGTTTAAGGTCAAGGGCTCTCACGATGAATAGATATTATGATATTGAATATTTAAGACTCACAGATGTGCTGCCTGTTCAGTTTGCAGCTTATCAGAGCTTTATATGAAGGCACAATTTATAATGCCAAGTTAAAAGCTATTACAAAGAAGAAACTGTTTCCTTTAAAAAAGATGTGAGTGAATATTATTTGTTTCTCCCAGAAATAGCGTGTATTCCTCTTCTTTACAGCATCACAGTAAAGATCACTTCCTTATGACATTTGAAAATGAGCCAAACATCACAGAGGAGAGGTTTTTGTTTAGCATCAAGCCCTCACGCTCAAGTGTCCCTAAACAAAAAGCAGTGCCTGTGACATAACCCACCACGTGAGAAAGTTTACAAAGTGCTAAAGAATGATTTAAAGAATATTCCATTACTGACAAACGGTGCTAAGCAAGGCCTGGCTTGGGTTGGAAATATTCTTTTCAGTACCCACACGGTTCAAATGACTTTTGGTGGCGAGTGTGAATGGAAATCAGTAACACGTCTGACACAAGAATGTGATCAGAAGTGTATTTGTCTCTGGCCACGTGAAGGGCAGAATGCTATCCTGGACATTACATAAACCACAAATTTACAATTTTGTCCACACCAAAACCTGAAATGAATAAATCAATTACAAAAATAAATAAAAGGGAAAGATTTTCACAACACGGGAAGCTTCTGTATGAGGCTCCAAGGCTGGTAATAACCAAAGTGGTCTTTACCATTTCTCTGTGGGCTTAAGAGCAGGAACCTAAATGCTAAACAAAATACATTGACCAGCCCACTGCTACTGCTCCTTCTTTTGACATGTTACTTCCATATTTGTAATGTACAGATTATTTCCACACAATTTCAGCTTTAGGTTTCCAAGGCCATGTATACACAAAATAGAAAGTATAGGACCAGTGTTGGTTCTGCCCTTAGACTGGGTGTTGATAAGTCTGTAAAGTGATTTAAATGATTCATTTCTCCATACTTCAAGAATGTAAAGCACGATATCACTTCATTAATCAGAAGTCTCCCAACTGTCTTTCCTTGTTCTAATGTTTGTCTTGCTCTTGCATAACAAACCTCCAGTGAAACCCTCGCTACCTTAACCGAGAGTTGCCCATGCACAGCCTTTTGACTGTTACCTTCACTCAACTCCTAATTGTGGAGTACCTAGGAGAAGTTATTGACTCAAGGTCTTACTGGAACCAGCTGCAAAAGTGTTGTTGGCAGAATGTAGTTATTACATTTGTGTCAGTGCAATGAAAACGCTGGGCTAGCCAATGGCACAGGACACTCTTCCACACTGAAACTGATGGTGGCGACTGAAGGCTTATGCAGTGAGGCCACAAACCCAGGGCTTTGACACCACCTCTGACTGGCCCTTAATCATTCAGTTACTGCAATCACATAACAACAGCCCATCATTTACCAGAACCAGCACAGAAATGGGTTCCTCATTGCAGTAAAAGAAACTGAAGCCTATGAATGCACTTGTGTCCTTTAACTGACGTTATCCCTTGCTCTGTCAGCAGCCTCATGAGCATCATGAGTTTTTTAAACTCTTCAACAGTAATTACAGAATACAACACAGCCTCATTTACCCACCATCTTTACGTTCAGAGACTCTGGAGAACTGAAAATGGGAATGCAGATGCATCAGTCTGTTTGGGGTTGCTATTTTCTTCCCAATTGCCATGGCAGAACCCGGGAGGACGCTGCCTGTGACCGTGTCTTTCTCACCGTGGGCAGCAATTGCCAGCACAGTGGCACCAGGGAACAGGGAACAGCTCTTCAGGCTCAGCAGGGCTGGGTGGCAGAGAGCTGCTCAAACACAGGTGAAGAGAACTCAATTCACTGTGTTAAGTCTCAGGTCAGACAGATCAGTGAGTGATAAATTTGGGCAACTCCAGGGTTAAATGACTTCTGAGCAGAAGTTTCTGGAATAATAATTTTGGTCAAAAGTACTGAAGCTCTGCCCAAAACCCCTTTCAGAGTTCAGGTTCTCATCTACATGTGGGCTAATATAACATCTTTGCTCTCAAATTATGCTCCTGGGGAATGGAACTTGTCTAATGTCTTGAAAACATAAAAGCCTCAGCTCTGCAGCTGAATGACTCTTCAGTCCAGTTATTACAGAAACATGTCTGAGGCACTGGGGTTACTTTCACTATTACAAGGAAGTAAATAGTTGCTAGCATCATATCTCCTCACCAGCAGGAAAATTATTTGTATATTGAGTAACTAGAGTTATCTTTGACTCTATTAAAAGTTTTTTTATTTTGGAAACCAGATTATCTTTGTACAAAAACCCCCAATAAAAATCCCTCAGACATGTCATGCCTCCTGTTGAATCACTACTATCAAAATATTTAGTCATGATGTCTTCCACCTCACCAATCATGTTCCCCCTCTGCACTCTACTGAGAACTGAATGCTCTACCATTTTCCAAACCCTATAATTCACAGATCTTGGTCCTCTGTATCAGTTACATCTATCATACCTTTGGTCTGTTGCTCCCATATCCCAGCTGGCACCTCAGACATTTGGAGCAGCAGACAGGCCATGGCTGCACCTTCCAGCTCCGGGGTCCTTTCCCTCTTGAACTAGCCATAAATTAAATAACAGACATGTAAGAATGATTTAAACACATATAATTATCCTATTTTGTAACTGAACAAAATATTACATCTCACACTACCAAAAGTCAATTAAAGCCATAGAGGGGTGTGAACACTCCACATTTAAAGTTCAGGAAACTGCTGTACTTCCATACACTCTTAATCCCACTAAGTCTTAGAGTTTTTAATCACTATTGCAGTGATACAAAATTCATTGCATCTCTGTGCTACAGACCACACACAGAGAATAGACCTGGAGAACAGCACGGGTCACTGTTTGCTGCCCTTGATCAGAAGCAGCACATTCAGAGAGCTTCTATCAAAAATGCTTGAGCTTTTTTATTAGTGTTCAGCGTCATACTGGATATTTCTTGTCAACTGCCAAGGTTGAAGCTTTCTGTGCTCTACCTTGCACCAAATTATTCTGAAAGTTTAAACCAGAATGGCTGCACTTTCAAAAAAAAAAATTGTACCTAAGTAGAAAGACAAGTGGCTTTCCTCACAGGAAAGAAACATCTACTCTGTTGAGCAAGTCTATTACCTTCCTGCTTTACCTGAAGTTAAGCAGAAGGCTGGCTCCAGCATAATACTGAGCATCTTCTGGTACAGAAAAGGTTTTGAGGAGGAGAAATAAGTGGAGCAGAGAGACAAGATGAGAACAGCATTAACGGATTGGTAAAACAATGACAATAGAAGTTAAGGGTGTATAAGGCGATGTGAAAGACATGGGAATAGAGACAGGAACAATAGTGGGGATGGCAGAGGGAAGAATAACAGAGAGCAGGAATTCCTGGAGAGGAGGGTTAGCAGAGAAAAGGAAGTTTTTTGATACAATACTTTATGAACCTCACTTACAGCCCCATTTCTCTTACAGCACTTGTCAAATTCCCCTCGCCTATTGCGAGCCAGGAGTTAATTCTTGTATTTTCCGGGCCCCCGGGAACCGCCCGAGCCCCGCGGGACAGCGCCGACAGGCGCGCACCGCCACCTGCAGGCGGCCCGCCGCAACTGCACCCAGCGCAGGGGCACTGCGGGCACACCTCGGGCCTGTGCTGAGCCCTCTCCCGGGAAAACCCAGCCTGGCACCGGCAAGGCGGGCTGCTGCGAAAGGACTCCCCTGTTCAAAGGACATTTATGGTGTGTTGCAAAGCGTTGTGAAGCCTCTGAGCTGCAGAGCATCGCACACGCAGTGACTGCGCTGTCCAGGGCACAGACCCGGCTCAGCGGGCACAGACCCGGCTCAATGGGCACAGACCTGGCTCAGCAGGCATAGACCCGGCTCAGCAGGCACAGACCCGGCTCAGTGGGCACAGACCCGGCTCAGTGGGCACAGACCCGGCTCAGCAGGCATAGACCCGGCTCAGCAGGCACAGACCCGGCCCACCGGGCACAGACCCGGATGAACAGGCACAGACCCGGCTCAGTGGGCACAGACCCGGCTCAGTGGGNCTCAGCGGGCACAGCCGCGGCTCAGTGGGCACAGACCCGGCTCAGCGGGCACAGACCCGGCTCAACAGGCACAGACCCAGCTCAGCAGGCACAGACCCGGCTCAGCGGGCACAGACCCGGATGAACAGGCACAGACCCGGCTCAGCAGGCACAGACCCGGCTCAGTGGGCACAGACCCGGCTCAGCGGGCACTCTGATAACACTGACAGTCCCAGCAGGCTGATGCGACCCAGCAGAGTGCCTGCCATAACCAGTGTCACACACACAGGATGAAATGCTCAGTCCCGAAATCCACAGTGACTGACTCAGGGGAACCTTGTTCCCAAAGAACCCGCACAAGTGTCTCATCCACTGCTAGGGTTGATCCAGGCCTAACAGTATAGTGGAATAAGTTACTCAAACCTTAGCTTGTGATTATACAAATCAAAGTTTGTGATTATACAAGGCAATAGTTTTAACCTAGACCATATAATTTAATTTACAAGATTAAATAGCTTCAGAAATACTAATTTAGCTTCATGACATCCCAGTGAAATATAAATTATTGTATTTGTATTATCCAAGAGAAAACTTCAGGCAGTAATTCTAATATAGTACTGGGCTTGACTGCAAGTCCTCTAAGGATGTTTACCAATGTCCTTCTTGGCTTCATCCTTCCTCTTCTACTTCTGGTTTTTATACTGAAAAAAAAAGAAATTTTTTTTTGTGGGAAAGAGCACACAACTAAGTAACAGTTCATACCAACAAGGATTTACAACTCTTCTTCATGACCCACATAAATTTATATCCATTTTCTTTAAGTCAGATTGAAATTTGGTAGGCTTTCCCTTTGCAGTATAAAACAATGATTCGGGCACAGTTATTCACTAGATTGTACCTGCTGGGACTTGGTTACTGCTAAAATATCATAATCTGTGACTAATCTGTGCTTGCTCCTGCAACAATTCTCATTTGGATGTCATGGATGGGCAGAGAGAAGGACTTAAGAGTCACTTAGTAAATTAAATCACAGATATTTAGAGAGCAAGTTGAACTTTTGACTTGTTTCATTATACACCATGTAAAGGTACCACACTCCCCAGCCAGACTGAAATCTCAGGGAGTACAGGTGACTCTCAGCCATCTAATGGAAACAATCCTCATTCTTTTATCTGAGAAACCAGCCTGACAGCACAGGGGCAGATCCACCAGGTGACAACTGTGGCACGGGGGAGCCCAGCACCACAGTTTTGCCCCTATGTGGTCTATCCCCGATTTCTGCAGCCATGGGCAAGGTCTGAGGAAAAACAACAATACTTCTGGAAGTTCATGTAAATTGTCTGAGGATAGATTCTGTTAGGAAAGCAGATGATGCATAGCAATATGTGGCTTGTAAAATGCTGTATTGTAATTTTTTCTCCTATAATAGAGTGATACTAGCCACCACTGCTGATATTTAATACAATTCTTTATGGAAACAAAGACTTACACAGAGACCAATCTAAACTGTTATTGGTTCTGAAAAAAACCCAACATTAATTTATACTGACCAAGAGAATTTTTAAACAAGAACTGTCACAATCACAGATCCCTCCTGGCTGGGTATTTCCTTTCACCCAGAGATTTCAACATCCAGGACAACAATTTGCTATTCAGAACTGAAACCAAAATGCAGACAATCTGAAACACTTACTTTATTCATCACCCAGTCAGCATCTTCAATGGCTCTCTTAATGATCTGCTGGATTCGCTCAGGATCGTCTTCATCAGCATGAACTTTGAAACTCTGCAACATTCCAAGTGTCACTGACTTGTCAACACAGCAGTTGTCAAAATAAAGATAGCATTTAAATCTCAGAAAAATATTTGTTGCAAATAAACCGTTGGTCTGAAAAGGTAAAATTACACATTGTAGCACCTGGCCGTGCTTTTTCCATAACAAATCTGGTCATATGGAATTTCATGTTAAGTATTCTACTCCTTTCATACATGAACAACAAAAAAATCAGAGAACTCCAATTCAGAACAACAACTGAAATTGTCTGGTATGTTAAAACTAAAAAGACACCGGACAATAGGTATGATCAAAGGCATGAAATTACTTCCATATGAAGTATGGAATATGAACAGTCAGATGAGATTTACCCAGACAGGGGATATATAAATGACTGACAAGGAACCAGTAGGTTTCACCATAAAAGATGTGTTTATAGAGTAAGTAACGATTGTTCACTCTCTTGACTAACACAAGAATTAGAGATGAAAGCCAAGAAAAATAGGTTTCAGATTCAAAACAAACAAAAAGAAATGGTCCTTCACACACTCCCACTACGACCCTTCAAATGCACTAACGCCTCAAGTGCTGCTGCTTCAAGCAGCAGCAGCGGAAGCCCCGAGGCCGCGGTGTGCCCGTGTCCCTGACCTGCCTGATGGCGTGTCTGTAGTGCTGCTGGACGGGGCCCTGCGGCAGGCGGCGGCAGCAGCGCAGCAGGTACCGGTACAGCTGCACCGAGCTGCGCACCAGCGGCGCCTCCGGCAGCGGGGACATGGCCGGGCGGCTCTGCAACACACAACAAACCACAACACACCATGAATTTTACTGACGACACGGAAATAAAAGCGCAGAGTAATAGTGCACAATGCGAACAGGGCCGGCGAACTGAGGTTCAGCAGCGTAACCTGTAGAAACTTTAGAAGAAAGCCCAGTATGAAACGAATGAGAATTTGCCGAGTTCATGGACAGACGGGGGTTGGCTGTCATTGCTCAAGGCAGTGAAACACCAAGAGAGGAGCTCGCTCCGGAGGATCACTTTGTGACAGGAATAGCCACAGGTGTCACAGTGTTCAACAGACAGACTCGCAGTGTAACCTTCTGTAAGTACCCAAAGCTGTATCACAGCCCGCGGGGAGTTTCCTACTTGCTAAGCCAGGATCCTTGAAGTCCTTCAAACTCCCAGTGCTTCCCTTGAGCATCCCTAGGAGTTCATCCACATGGTGTCTTTTCAGAATGAGAATGCTCATAATGGCTACAAATGGGGCTGGAATTTAACAGTATTTCCTATTATTGTCATTCTGTCAAGAATTTCAAGGCTTCAGCTGGAAACAAGATGGATAAATATCGGAGAAAATGGGAAAAAACATTGTTAGGTTTGAAATTTTTCATCTTTTGGTAGCAGCAAAAGGAAAAGAACAAATCTACCAAGTTTCACTTCCGTAACTATACTTACATTTTGTAACAGTAAGTCCATCCAAGTCCTATAAAGTGCTAATCAAAGACTGTAAATGCCTTGTCATTTAACAGATGGTTGCCATCTGCAGAGAAGTAAATTAACATTTGGAAAAAAGCACTTTTACATCATTACTCTTAAGAATAAAGATAATAAATAAGCAACTGAATAATGAAGTAGGTGTATGCTGTTATTTTAGCACCTATTATAATACCTACTCATTATTTGGAGTATTTTTTTTCCTTTTTCTTAAGTAATTTGAGTCCTTTAGCCAAATGTATTTCAGAGTACACCACCACAGCTATTACATGCCTGGGCTGTATATTTCCACAGACTAGATCGTGTTGCAGTGGGGAAAATCTCCTCTCCTTGCACCTATAAATGCCCATCATAATGGGATCAAAATACCCTCAGGCTTCAACACATTAATCTCTTGTTTTCTTCCAACGTCTTCTTCTGTAAAATATAATTTTCTCCTTGCAGTGAAACCTATGCTGGGCTCCATGCATTTTTGCTTTGGATTAATTTCACTTTGGCATTCAAGTACGGGAGGAGATTACACGCCCAACAGTCAGCTGAGAGATCCCTGCATTCCCCTTCAAGCTGCAGAAAGACAAGCAACTCTACAGTGTGACTCATAACATATAGACAGAACTATTCCCTGCCCTTCTCTCCACGACAGAGAGAAGTTTTTATCACCCAGTATAGAAAACTGGAATATGTAGTTGCATTCAAGTTGATCTGAACCCAAATTTAACTTCACACAAAGGTTTTTTGGGCTATATCCTTGGCTGGTAAGAATTGGTATAATTCCACTGACCCTAAGAACCCGACCCTGCATTTCATGTATTCCCACTAAATACAGTGAAACATCCCAAAATTCAATACAGATCCCAAAATACACTTTGGGACCAGAGCCAATTTGTGAAGTTGTTTCTAGGCTTTGATGTGTAAACTCATCATATGTCACTGTGCTCTAATTAAACCTAAGTGGTGCAATAGATTTCCTGTCACAAACACAAAGATCCCTCATGTGCTGGGACTGTCCAGGACAGCTTGCTCCAGCACAAAGAAAAGCAGCTCTGGGAGGGAGGAAGGAACCAGTCATGGAAACATATGGATATGGAAAGATGAAGCTGATCAATGGAATTGAAAATGTTTCACTATAGATAATTAAGAATTTTCCACTGCAGTAATTTTTCACAGGAAAATGATGAGCTGTTGAATTCAAATTGTGTGACAAATACATTTGCACTGATGAATTTTTTGGGGAAAAAAAATTCTTCGCCTTTCCATAAATACTGGACTTTCTAAAAGATTTGAAGATGGAAATTTTCACCCCGTCTATTATCAAACCTAAACTCCCTCAATGAGGCTCTCACATTCAAATTAAAAACCCAAACCCATGAATTCTGATGGATTCACAGCTTCAAAAATGCTACAAATGCTTTGACAAGGGCAAGCTTCACTGGGAAGTTTATCACCAAAGATCTATGTTTTTCTTAGGATGTAACTTCATCCAGTGAAAACTTCACTGGAAATCTACCACAGCACATGGAAAACTTGATGGCTATTTTGGTAAAGTGGCTGTTTAATAAGAAATAATCTCATGACCAGCCCATTGTTAAGTTCCAAGATACTGGTGCCCTGTATGAGCACACCTCAACAGGGACTAGACCCCAACAACAGGTAATGCTACACTCTGCACTTGTGCACCCCAGTGCACTGGAGAATTTGCACAGCTACTGCTGTGATCTGCCCCTTCCTCAGCACAAAAAGGACAATGAAGCACAGTACGAATTTGCACTGTTGCCTTTTGTTCTAAAAACATCTCCCCTCAAATCCCACAAATGTTACCAGTTTTATCTACCACGCAAAAACTCTCGACCTCACAAAATCTGGCTATAATCCTGACTAATAATGTAAATCTCCCTCTGATAACTTAAATATCATGTACAGCACAACAAACAAACTATCTACACCAAGAACTGTTGAGTCAGAAATAAAATAATCTGCTAATTGTGCTTTTCTGGAATGGATGACTGTATAATGTCCTAATCAGAAGGCTGAAATCACATTTGCATTTAGATAAAGCCCGTTCACAAAGAGACAAGTATAAAAGGAGACACTGAGACTATTGTGGCATTTCTCTGCATTGCATAATCATTTACATTCCTGATAATGATATTCAGATAGTGAAGCAAAGGCTGACCAAAGCCAATTAATCTTCACTCTGCATTAGCAGGTTTGGCAATTGACCCCATGCACAGCAGAACCCTGATGAAGCTGAGATGACACTATGCCTGCCACTGCGTTCAGTTTATTTTTTTTTCCTGCTATTGTGAGTGTTTTTCAAGCAAATCCCCACAGTTCAACAGTTATGATCCCAATCCCTCTGAACTAGTTAAACAGCCACCAAAGCTGGGCTCCAGAGACTGGAAGTGTTAATTAAAGGACTGCAAGAGTTACCTGAGCTGTTGCTGTTTACAGGTTGGCTCCCCCTTCCCCCTCGGCCCTCTCTTTCCCCAGTATACAGGCTGGAGATGTGTTTTATTACTTTGAAGTATTACACCCTTAGAAGTCTTAACTCAGGAATTTATGATTTCCCATCCTAGTCAAACCTCATGATCTCAGGAAAAATAAGAATGCCAAAATAAGAAAGAAATTGGAAGCCTTTTGAAACCTCTTTAACCACAAAACATCTCAGTTCATGTTGTGACATCAGTCCAGGAAGGCGCCCAAGTGAATGGCCGCTACTCAAAAGGTTCTTACTCTTTGGTCGCATCCATCCTCCCTTCCAGGTTTCCCAGATTCCCAGCTGGCAAACACAGCACAGGCCTGTGAATCCAGCCCCGAGTGCCTGCAGCAGGGGCAGAACTCCCTGCTCCTGGACACAGCTGCCCTCCCTGCTCATGGCACCGTCTCACCTCCCCTCAGTCCCCAGTGGGGAGTGCCTGGCGTGTCCAGGGCAGCGTGAGCGGCTCTGCTGCCCCAGGCAAACCAGCACACGTCCATCTGTCCATCCGTCCCTGCCCACTCACAGCCACTCAGAGCCTCGGAACACTTGTCAGCCCCAGGCACGGCTGCCCTGCAGCCCCAGCCCTGCTGTGTGGGTGAGCACGGACAATGCTGCAGTCACTTCCCAGCAGCCACATCTCGCCGGCTCTTATTGAGATCTGCTGGTTTGATGTGATCGCTTCTGACGAGCTGGGGCCGGGCATTGTTGGGATTTTGTCCTTTCTAAACACGAGCTGCAAAGTCCCATTGCATGAGCGATGATAGCCGGTCCTGTTCTGTTCACTTTTATTTCTGTTCCTCTCCCCTTTATGCTTTGATTGATGCATGAGGCAGAAGCAGCGTCAGGTGACTATGCAGAACAATTTGGGGGCACAGCCCTGCAGTGTAAAATTTGCTTTACACAATATTTGTAGAGCACATGAAGGATGAAGAACTGGCTAATGACAGATCCCGAAGATCTGTCTGTTGACAAGGAATCACCACTGCTTGGATGCTCTTCATGCAGTTCTACAGCATCAGTATCAGGCCTAATGCTATTATTCAACGTCACCAGTTTGCAAATATAAAACATAACAAATTATAAACATAATAGAAATACAAAATATAAAATCGTAAGTGGTAAAACTTGAGGATGACAAAGAGTGCTAGAGCTGGGCTTAATGACCACTTGTATAAATGAACCAAAGCCACAGGGCAGATGTCTTACCTTACACCCTGGTTTGGTATCACACAACAGAGACATGCAATACTGCAAATAAAACACTTGGGCTGTTGCAATCCTACACCAGTGAGGAAACATGCTGCCCACGCTGAGGCCAGATTACCTCGTTCTGTATAATTAATAAGCATGATCAGACTAATTAGAGTAATATTCTTTGGAGCATGCTCACTAGTGAGGACAGGAACCTCCTTGGTTTAGGTGCAAATCAAACTCCTCTATTTTTTTCTCCTGAAAATGACTTCTCCTGGCTTAAAGAAAATTTTGAAAGGCACAGTCTCAAAAGAACTTTCTTCCCAGCTCTGAACTGCTCAGTTCAACCGCTGTTAAAATTAATTTTGTTCTCAGTGGCCAAATCTGTAATTATTTATCTTTGGGATCATGCCTGAATAGGAATTGAGTTATCAATTTTAAACCAAAACTGCCTGTTCATTCCTTCCTTTCTTGTAAATACTGTATTTTGAAATGGTCCAGTGCTTAGTTCCAGTTTAGCAATTGTGATTCTCCCAACTTCTTTGTGCCAGTTAGCGCAACAACTTTCTGGCTAAGCTTGTATCACCTTCTAAAACATCCAACTGGGCACAAAATAAGCTGCCACAACTTTTGTTGACAGACAGATACCCAGTTGGCAGTGTAAGGCATGGAAGTGCCTTTGAAGGGCAAAACCACGCTGTCTGATTAATGACCACATTAACTCTATGGACTATGGCTCAGACAAGCATGGGAAGAACAATAAGTCTTACATAACGTTTTGTAGTGGTTTCTCACTGTTCAGGAAGGACTGAAACTGGTTAAAGTTTATTTTACCATTATTCTTTAACACAGGCTCATTTTGCTCATGCAATCCAACTTTATAATTTAAAAAAAAAAAAGCCAAGAGGGTAAAACAAGGAGCTGTCAGTGCAGAAAGGGCTCTCCTTAGGAAAGTACAAGAGTTGGCAAACTCGCAAAGGTGGAGAGTCAGAATTTAAAACAGCAAAAGAAGCCGCTGTGATCCACACTATTGACTAAATTGAATTTAAAAATATTCATTTTTCTAAACCAAAAATGCCTAACATACTCCTCCGAACCTTCCCTTAGTGCAAACATCACACCCAGCCTACAAGGGAATACACCCTGTGCAGTGTGACCTCTCCTTCTCCTGCTGCCCCAGCACATCCCTTCCAGCCCTGACTGTGCACATAATCCCTGGATGGTGATGACAGGGCTTGTGCCCTGCCCTGGGATCCACACCTCAGCCTGGAGTTGTCCTTCCTAACACCATCCTTCCCAGCAGCATCAGGAACAACTCAGTGTCTATTATTCTAAATCCGCACCTGCTGAAATTTAGCATCTGCCAATCCTTCACTCTCAATCACAATAATAATCCAAGCCAACCCCTTCCCTGGCATAAACCCTGTCTGTGGTGGAATTAAACCATGGATGAATTTGACCCACCACATCCCGAGCAAAATCCACGTTGCTGGGAGCAATGTTCATAAGCAGCAGTATTACAGGACATGTAAGTCTGGGTGCCTTTAGCCTCTTAGGGGGATTGGAACTGGCCCAGCTCACTAATCAGGGATTGTTTCCATACCAACAGCTAATCAGGGGCAGATCCTGCCATGTCTTAGGGACACTTGCGAGCTCTTAAAGCCATAGCTCAAGTTTCCCCCAAAACTTCACTGTCATTCTCCAAGGCCTAGTCTAGCTCAAAGGCAATCTGCCTCATTAATGATTATTCTACATTTCTGCTTTTGACTGAATGGCTCTGGGACAATTAAAATATTTCCTTTGTTTCTAAAGTACTTGAACATTGACACAGAATGCCAGAGAACTCTTTTCCCTTTGCATTTATCAACACCCGTCTGAGTGAATGAGCACGGCAGGACAATTCTGAGTGGCAAAAGCCCTCGATGGAAATGGAGCTGCCTTAGGTTTCACCCACAATTCTGGTTTGTTTACATTTGGTGAAACCTCAGGAAAAGGGGGATAAAAGCTTTGGTTCAATCGAAGCCCTGGTGGTAACCTCCAGTGCTAATAATTAACTCAATTATGCTGAATTAATTTGATATAATTATTGGTGATGAAGCAGAGACAGCAACACAGAAAAACTTTGAGAGACAGGAAGAACAGAAGTCTTAACAATACAAAATACCCTATAAATAGTATCTTTTTTTTTCCCAAACTGAGTCAAAGACACAAAATGAGTTCATTACAGTCATCTGGCTTCACTCAACCCTCCAAATTACCCCCATACCCAGACAAATAGCTGTGAAATCCAGCAAGTGCACTAGAATTACAGCAGGCCCTGACAAATTTGACACAGCACTCAGCACAAGTGTCTGTCCCCATCCAATTATCTAAACAATGCAGATTTAATAATATATTTAAAAGATCCACAATGCTTCTCCTTTAACAGAAGATGTTAATTAAGAACACTTTCCTGTTGTACTGTTGTCAGTTGGGTGGTTTTTTTTTGAGGAACAATCTGGAGGATGCTGCTTATGGAGTCTTTTCATTTGATCTGCAGTTTTTATCTAGTATTTTCAGACTTATTTAGTTCAAAACAAACAAACCCCAACTATAAAAACCAAACATCTATCTTTTCCCTTCCCCATTTAGTATTTCTGAGATTTGCTTTGAAAAAGTATTACAGAAATGCCTTCCTTGCTATGAAAATACACACATTTTACTGAGGGTTTTTTAATGCTTATGTATTTAAAAAGAAAAAAAAAAGTCAGTGGAGGCAAAAATTAAATGTGGTTAAGTCTTGGGAAGTGGGTTAAACGACAATGAAATCCAAGGAATTCTATGCAAATTAACGGGGAAGTAGCACCAGAATGTCTCAGGACTCTGCCCTGCTGCCTCACCCTGGAGGAAGCGCCCCTGGCCTGTTACAGGGTCACACAATGCCCTCAGCACCCAGACCCCACCGAGGGCAGAGCACCGAACAGCCCAGCCAGGACACGGCCCCACGGCTGCCCGGTGTCCCTGTCCCACGTGCAGCCCAGCACAGACCCCCACACGCTGCAGGTGGGGCTGGAAAGCCCCAGGCCAATCTTTCTTTGCCTTCTTCCCCTCTAGCTGCACTGTGTGCATGGGTTTAGCACTACGGTTGGTATTTGCCTGTTGTACGGAATTTAACAACTGACAGCATCACTATATTTAATGTTTTACAGTCCATCCAGGACCAATGACATCCAGCCACGGAGACCTGACTTCAGTCTGAAATGCTGCTTGACTTAGGCCTGTCACAATGCTGTAAATACACAAGTTTCTAAGCTTCTACTGCATTTTTATTATCCTTGGTGACAAGAATAAAAATATTACCTCTATCATCACGAATTGCTTCTGAGGAGAGATTCCAAGTGCTTAGATGTAAGAAATGAATAGTATTTTTCCAATTTGCTAAGTAGGTGCTGCTCACGCCCCCAGATCACTTCCTCCCTGAGTTCTGCTGGTTCTCAAACACAGCCGATCTTTCAGAACTCGGTTTAATTGTCACCAGGCTCTGATCAGACTCATCAGTTCAAAGCAAGCTCCATTACATCCATAATTTATGCATTTGATTTCAACAGATCATTTCGTGCCCAACATGGAGGGGGCAAAAAGTGTTTTCCAAGGGGAAGCTGCTAATGTTTTCTGAAGAACAAGTTTTAAAAAATATTATTTCTGTAGAGACACTACATTTTAAAGTGGTGTGAGGGATTGTTCAAAGTCTCCTACATTTATCTGGACAGCTACTCAAATTTTGTCCATGCCTATTTCCCACAATCTCTTTAGTTTAGAGGGCTGAGTTATTGCTGCACGGGGAGACATCCTCAGGGAAAGGGCAGGCACAGGCTGGAGGGAAGCACAGCTCCCACCTCCTTCAGCCAGCACAGAGGAACGAGGTGTGGGCTAACGTACCCCAAATGCACCCCACACCCATCTGACAACACAAGGGCGTCTGCGTAAATGAGGAGTTCAGCAGCCCCTCCTTGCCACCACCCCGCCTCCCCCAGAACTCCCTCTGCCCACCCCCGGCCCTGCTCTGCCGTCACAGCCTTGATTTTCCCTTTCATGGATTTTTGCTTGAAAAAGCATCACTGCCTCGATTGTCTATTTTCAGCCTATATTTAAGAAAACCCTTTGGTTCCATTTGTAGCCACATCCTGTCTCAGCCTCCCCCTCTTTTTGTTCCTAAATATAAGGCTGATGCAATTTGATGTGACATGACAAAATAGCACATTTGCATTGGCAGAAACTTTCTCTCAGCAGCAGTAATTAAAGGGAGTAGATGAGACATTGCTGAAATTGGTGTTTATTTAGCCTGGAAATAAAAGGCTTCAAGATGTCTTGAGAGGGATGTTCAAGTGTGTCACGACCATGAAACTCATCAATGAGTGCCGCCTTCTACAGGCTTCCTTTCTGACAAAGAAACGGTCACCCAAAGAACGTCACTGATTTAAAGAGAGTTAAAAAAGAAATCAGAGTTCTGTAGACCATACTCCTAACCAGTGAAATTTATTTAATGTGTTTCTTGGGATTATAAATAGTACCAGGACACTTGTGGTTACATATAAGACAAGGTCAGCCAATCTCTTACTTTAGAGCACAGGCTCTCTCAAATTGAGAAGAAAACCAAGATCTCATTGACCACAGTGAGAATTAGGTGCTTAAATATTTGAATTTTTGATCTGAGATGCAACAGCAGAGGACAGGTACTCTCCTTCACCTACAACACAGATTTTTATTAATTGTCAAAGACAGAAATCCAGAAACAGCAGCCTGGATCCTGTAAGTTCAACAGGATTCACACTACAGATTAAAACTCATCTACAAAACCCATGAAATAATTTACTGCGCCCAGTTTTGCTGAACAGATGCACTGCAAATACCTGACAGGATCAGGTAATGTCAGCTTCCTGTACTCTATTCCATTATTGATGACAGCAGTAGAAGGCAGTGGTGGAAGAAGAGCATTATTTAGAAGTTGTGGAGTTTTTCTTGATATTTAGAAGGCAAGTTTAGTTTACTTAAGGGGAAAGGTCTGGTGGCTGTTCCATAGGCCACAGGATTTAGCAGACATAATATGGTTTCAAGTGAAACTTCCTGCTCAGGAGCATCTTCCCTCTCCTTGTGCACACAAGGCTATTCTTTAAAACCCATCTGTGATCAGCTCCAAACCGGCAGCCCACGTTTTGAGCAGGCTCGTTTCCATCCTAACACAGATGGCACCAAGAACAGGGCAGGCCAGAAAAAAATCAGTTTGCATATTATGCTTCAGTTTTTATGGGTCAGATTACCATTCAAAGCCATCAAAATGGCAACCCATATGTGATGTGTCTGCCATCGGAACTGAAGTGATACACCATCAAAATCTTCTCGGGGCTGGTTAGAAAATGTTTCATTAACCACTGACTAACCTCTGATATTTAAAAGTAAAGGAATTTTCCTTCCCAAAATTTTTTTACTTTGACAGATCAATAAAATTGCTCTGATGAGTCAAAAAGGAAAAAGACATTATGCCATCTTCATCCCTGAACAACTGCATCGGCACAGCTCTCTTGGCAGAAGGGAGCCCAGCTTCTATGCCAAATATTCGCTTCCTCAGTGAGCCAGGTGCAGATGTTGGCTATGTCATCTGTTCCAACTTCTTTGTTCTACAAGCCAGAAAATTGTTCCCACAGCTTTGGGGGGGAAATGGGGATATGAAAAGCTCTTCGCACGCTTTCTTTGGTGGAAGAATATCAGCTGTTTAAAGACACTCTCACAGAAATAAGAAATGTGTCATTACCCCCACTTGTGACAATCGACCAGCAGAGAGCCGTGTCCCATGGATCCTGAAGGGATGCTGCAGCAAGGTCAATGCCATGGCATTCTGTTCCCAGCCTCCTACACACCCTCTGCCTTCCTGCAGTGCCAGCTACAGCCCATTCCCTGTTCTAGGGGGACATTATCCCACATGCTCCAGAAGCTCTGCTGCCACAGGGACAGGCTCCAAAGTGGGCAAGCTTCTTCTGGGAGAAGTCTATTGAATAGTAAAAGGTATTTTAAATGTGCTGCTATGTTATGATGGCACCTGGAACTCAAACAACTGCCATGCTAACTGACAGCCAAGGCCACCACCCCATGTCACTGCCAATGGGAACATTCCTCATTCACAAGTTTTTTCAGCCCTCTAACATCTCTACATGATATATTGATATTAAAATTCAGGTGTCTTTTCTCAACCAGATACAATACACACAGCAACAGCAGATTCCCTCCACCATGCCAAGACTCCTGATCTAGTTGTAGTACGAAAATACTGTTTCTTTGGAATCCTACTGGCAATTTGGGTTCTACTACTGGATTCATCAGCATGGCTGGAATGGAGACAGGGTGATCCTGAATGTAAAAGGCTGTTTAGAAATATGTCCTGCAAACATGTACAGGCACATGCCAGTTCTGTACCAACTGAATTTCTACCATTTCTTTGTGATTTGGCATTTGCACTTGTTTCCCTGTGTGAGGTAAACAGGCTCCTAAAGATTTCCATAAAACAACAAAAAATTCACTTACAGCATCCAGAGCAGAGGAACTTTAATTATCTTCACAGACTAGGCCTGTCCAAGTCCAAAAGTAAGCAAGACACCTGCAGAGAAGAATCAATTTTCATTATCTGTTTCTCCTCAACTAGCTACTTGAAGTGCCATTAATAAAGAAGTGCCAAGAAGCCCATCCATAGCTCAGTTTATCCCTATGGAAGCTTTCACTTTCGTCTGATCAGTTACGTAAACACGAATGCATGGCTTTGACATGAACAGGCTGTTGCTTTCAGTCATCTACTCTGAAAGACTTTAATAAATATACACTACAAAAAGATTACGTAGGGAGAAATTCTCACTGAAGACAACTGACCCTTCAGTATTTCCTGGTAAGAGTTGCTGGAGGTAAGAAAGCATTTACCTCCTTTAAAGAGCCACAGTTTCCTGCACTCAGAACTCTGTACAATGACATAATAAATACTTTACAGCATTCTGTATACAAAAAACTGCTTTGGACCCAGGTGACAACAGACTGCACACAAGAAACTGCTTTTTCTCGCATACACAGAATGTTGAACTTGAGGTTCCTTTGTGCTGCCAAAGTGTACAAAGAGCACTGATGTAAATGTGAATTACACTCCTGACACGGTTACTAACTGGTATAAGTTAGTTAAAGCCAATAATCTCCAACTTGCTGCCCTATTTTTATCTACTAAAAGCCCAGTGCCTTCTTGTGATCCTACAGTGCAAAGCTGACCTGCACTCAATCCCTTCTGTACATCACATTGGTGACAAGATTTCTGCATGTTTGTTCACCACCACCAAACAGCTGCAGCTTGGAACAATGTCTGCACGATATGGTTGATTTTAGCATATAACCTTTAAAAACAAATAATAAAATTCTAGCGTGTCCCTAAAACATGTTTGAGAAAAGGAGGCTTACTTTCCATGCACAGACATATTTCCAAGCAAAACTTGGAGCCCATGTTCATTCCTGTCTATGACGGAGCAACAATATTGCTGTTCAATTTCTTATTTATCTTGTATCACACACGCTCGTCATATCCAAAAGGAATACAAAAATGCTATCTGTAAAGTCTTTACACTTTAATAAAGTGATTGGTAATAATTTATTACAGGTAAACAGGTATAAATCTGCTGTCCCTAACATGCCAAAACTTACTTATCAGTTTGTCTTTACGGAAATTTGTTTCAGTGGGCAAAGATCAAAGCCACACACAAATTATTTTTCATAGGGCTGCCAGTGTTTGTTTGTGGAATGACGAATCCCGTTTATTGCATTATATCCCTGTCTCTGTGTGCCACAACTCTGCTTGCCACTGGTGTGAGAACACGACCAGGAGCAGAATCAGCTGCCCAGCTCACACCTTTCTTCCCCAGCACAAACTGGTCAGCTTTTACTGGGAGAAACATTTCCATAACAATCTGACCACATTTCTCCCTCATTTGTTTGCAATGAAAGAGTTAATATCTGTGACCCAAATATGGAGACCCATTTTAAACTTGCTGAAAATTGCTTTTTAATCCTAGCTCTCGAGGATTTCCTTTGAAACCATCTGCCATGCACGCTGGGTACTCTTTCCCTGTATATATGCAGGATTACTATAATACGGATTCTTTTGTGTAACTTAATACATTTCAGCATATTAAAAAATTAGTTGAAATTTCCATTATTTTCTGATTTCAACTGCCATAAAAATGACTGTAGAAGTCGAAACCACTGACAAGTTCATGGCAAAGACAGCACCCATATTTATCTTATTTACTGCAGTATTTACCTTACAATTCTAATATTTAGTCTGACACTGGCTGGGTTTAAGGAACAGTTATGAGTTACTAACATAACTTATGCACATGCTTCAAATCAAGCTCAAGAATTTTGCAGGATAGGAATGGGTTTAATCATGTGCTTTACCATGCTTAAATTTCCCATGCTTACTTTCAAGACTGGAAGACACAACATCATCATAATTAGAGATCAGAAAATATTTCCCAATATTCTTTCAAATCTATTGCCCAGCTTTTTCTATTTTCTTGCTATGAACCTTTATGAAATTGTATTTTTATAGCACAAATACTGAAAAAAAAAAAAGCCACACTTGTAAATAAACTGAATTTTAAGACTGGCACATGCAACCACGTGTGTTTGAGCAAATATCCAAAACTTAAACCAAAGGAAGTATATTGCTTACTATCACAATAATCACAGTCAGAGTGATTGAAATAGCAAACATTCAGCAAGCTAGATTTAGAATCAATTTATTGGATCAACCTATAAAGAAAAAAAAAATCTAAATCCCGGCACAAGTATTGAGCATCTTCAGAGTGAAATACTTTTTAAAAAATGTGATTTCCCTGCAAATATTCTGAGAACTGCAAATAAGGACAATTATTTGCATAGGTTTAATCACTTAAAGTGACACTGATATTTCAGGAAACAGACAGGCTACAGCCTGTGAACTTCTATGTTCCACATAAACACACCTCAGAGCACCAAACCTGTGCCTGGGCTTCCTGAGCAGCTCTGAGTCCTCGCTCACATGATTCATTTCACAGCCAGTCACCCAAGATCTAATACAAGTGAGCGGCAATGCAGAATCCCCCTCCAAAGCAAAGAGAGGATCCCACTCCCTTTGATGCCTTTTCCCTGGAAAGGAGCTGTGTTAGATGTGGTTAATATACAGGATAGATCTACACATACAGATGTTGGAAGAATGCAGAGAGGAAAAAACAAGCAAATCATTTTGTTTCAGCAGTAACAGATGTCGAAGCATCATCCTGCAGACATGTTACTTTTAATACAATACTGCTCATAAAGTGAGGGGAGTAGGACAGAATCAATGCCCAATTACTCAGTTTTTTCAGAGTTTCCATTTTAATGAGCTTCCTGGATGATTCTGTCCTTTTAATTTTTCTCCTCTAATAATCCTATCAAATTAGTTTTATCTAAAACATCAGCAAAAAGAAAATCAGCTGCCTAAAAGAATCCTAAAATTGCTGGTAGCAGGTTCTTAAAAATGACACATTATACATCATTTACTTCTGTATAAATACAGAGCAATTCCCAAGATCCTACAGCACTGCTGGGATTAGACTTGAGTGACTGAAAACAGCTTCATGTCCCAACACATCTGCTAATGGCAAATGGACAGAAACAGACTAACAGTGCAATGGCATTTGCAGATAGATCAGTGCTGAAAAAACAACCAAATGCAGAATAAATAGATTAAAGCCACCTTTCTCTGGCTAAGGGAAGGATTAGGTGAAGCCTGGCCTGCATTCCAGCCGCAGACTAACCTGCTTTCCTGCTAGACTGCATCTGCCACTCACGTTATCAACAGTGCCAGTGACTTCCCACCTGTCACCTGGCCAGCCACGCAAGGAGCTGGTGACACCAGAGGTGGCAGCGGGGCCACTGCTGCGGCCCCAGAGCACACAGAGCTCAGCACACCCCAAATGTGCCAGGCAGCACGAGCCCAAAACAGCCCCACACACCCTCTGCAACAAAGCAGTGCCCAGCCCCGCAGGCAAGGACAGGGCAAGCACGAGCAAGAGCTCCAGTGATGGCACCCACGGCCTCTAAACAAGAAAAAGTAAAGACAAACCCCCAACAGCCATAACTGTTTACAGAGCAGCTTTCTTACAAGTCACTGGTGCCCCAATACCACAGGAATTAGTGGTGCAGAACTAATTGATACAAATCTCCTGAGGGGAGAGTTGCTGCTGGTTATCTCGAGATGAGAAATTTAGTGCAGAAGGATAAATTGGACAGACAGCTGAAAAGCTTTAGTTCTCTTGGTAGGAAAGGAACTGATCTGATAAAGAAAGCCCTTAAAGAGATATTATCATGTCAAAAAAACAGGACTAGGAAAAACATTAGTAGTCTTACAGCAACTGAGAGACCTCTGAAAACTCTGTGTTTGTATCAGTACAGCTAATTATTTCCACCTTCACACAAGAAGTGAAAAACTGAAGATGTCAAAATTTTAACATTTCTCTTAGTTAAACTTATGTTATGAATGTAATTATGAAGCTGCTATAAAAAGCCCTGTTCTTCAATTAGTGATTTCATTTTTGCATCTAGTATTTTTACTTATCAATTCCTCTTCCACCAAGTCAAAGAAAAATAGAAGTATTTAGATATTCACAGGCATGTAAAAGACTCTATTCATGATTCTGGCAAAATGTTGTATCAGACTTTTCCGGATTAATTTTGCTGCCCAACCCCTCAATTCCATTTGTTACAGTAACTTTTTTGATAAACAAAATAACCAGTAGTTCACGTGCATGTCATATATGCAGCCTGCATTTTTTGCTCCGAAGTGCATGTATGCAAGATTTACTTTCTTCAAAAACTGATTTTGAGAATTATGAAGCAACAACACAACAATGAATTCTCAAAAGGCACCTGCATCCATGGAGCATTGGCTCATCTGCATGGCTCATGAAATTGTAGGACTCCAGGATGTGAGCCCCACGCTGTACTCAGGGACAATGGGATGTCACAGCCCAGCAGCTCACGCCCTCCCTGCTGCTGTGTTCTGCTGCTGGACTCAATGCTCTCCTGAGGCTGTCAGGAATCAAACACCCCAAACTAGTTGAGGGTGGAAAAATCTCAGCAAGAGCTCCCAAACGAACCAAATTCTCCATGTACAATCAGGGCCTGTTGTCTGTCTGACCACAGAGATGGAGCTTCCGTCATGTGAACCAGTGACTCCTAAGTTACACGTAAGTGAAGATTTCCAAACCTGTTATCTCCCTTGGACAATAGGTTTGAATCGAGACAGGACCTGAAGTGCATGATGTGAACTCAGTGCTGAGTTAAGCCTATCCAGGCTGTGGCACACCCCACCAGCTGAGAATCTCTGCTCTCCACAGAGGCCACGGCCACCCTGATCCTTAAGACAGGGTAATTTAGAGCACCTCTACTCAATTTGTGGCTTGGCATTACTTTTAGCTACCAGTTTACTCCAGAAACAGCGTAACATGGACAACAAGGTTACTCAACACGTGACATATTTAAACAAGCAGCGAACAGTGATGCAACTCTTGGAAAAAACATAAATTTACCATCACACAGAGATTAAAATCATGCAGTGCTTTTTGCCTGGAGAGTAGGAAAAGGAAACAGCCTGCTTCTCTCCCCTCTCCAAAACCCATCATTTAGGGATGCTGCTCGCACAAGGACAAGTGCCTTGTGGTGATGCTTTCAATTCTCCACCTTCTAGGGAAGATAACACACTGTGGAGCTATTTTAAGAACATCTCATTCACAAAGGTCTCCAATTCAGTCTTCAGAGACAGAGATGATTTTCTTGCTGCTTCAACATCTTTACTGGCATGACATTTGCTTCAGAGGGAATTCATTTGCTGTTCCAACATCAGAATGGAGCAAGAGCAGCTGCCAGGAGAGGGATAAAAGGAAACATTGTCGACAAAGAGCAGCAGGGTCATTTCTGGTGCAAAGAAATATAGAACAGAGAGAACCGCAGAACTGACACTTTCTCCAGAAAGCAGCAGGGGATAAAGACGTCCCCTCTGCCTCCTGCAACTGGTGTTTAGCAGGAAGGAGGAAAATGAGACAGAAAGGATGAAACAATCAGGCTTAAGTTTGTAAATGGCTAATTATTACAAACCAACTGTAAGCATCTGAGCATTCCCACTTAAAGCCAAACTCATGCTTAAGTGCTGCAGTCAGCAAGAACTCAGTAAGTCCTTCAGAACTCTCAAAAGAAAACATTTCTGTCTAGAAAGCTCTACAGAGCACGAGCTCAGTGCTTTGGAGGTGACATCTTCGGGATGATTTCAAGCTGCAGTGCTAATCCTGCCCATCATATCTGTACACGCAGCACACTGGACAGACTTGGGGCAGGGCTGTCATCCCACCACAAAAAAACTGCTCTGTAAGAGCCAGAGGGGGCTGACGGGCCAGGGAAGCAACACAGATGTCTGTAGAGTCTGCTGTCCAACATCAGGGAGAAGCCCAACCTTGGATGACACCATCTGTCACTCACACCAGTTGTCCCCATCCCCATCCCAGGCACATCAGTGCTGCCCTGCTGCAGCAAGCACCATTCCATTATTTAACTGCTGTCCAAGGCAGTGTCACATTCCCACGGTGCTGCTCGAAAGAGCCAACCTGCCTGTTGGCCTGACTAACAATCCCACCATAGGTCACCTGCTTGGTTGGATTACTCAAATCTTTCCCCCCTATCTTATTAAAACATTGCCCTGAGCAGGGCAGGGATCTGTCCCTCATTCCACAAGATAAGAGGATCCTGCCCTCCTCCTAGATGAAGGAATATTACCATCCTTGCAAACGTTAAGACAGAAATCTTTACACATAACTGAAGCTAAACCAAAATATTGTCTCCTCTCTCCTCCACTGCATTTTATTAATGGAGTAATTTATTCTTTTCCAGTTTCATAGAAAAAAGGTTTTAAAGACAAAACCTCTGGAAAATTATTCTTTGCAAAGAAAAGGGCTAACATACCCAAACAGAAAATGTAATATTTTGTGTATATGTTTCTTCTGTTGCATGCTAGGATCACAATTTATTTGGAGCGTGGTATTTGTCTGACTAACCAAACCTGCTCAGATTCACAGGCATTAGCACCATGTTTCTGACACCTTAAGGGCTTCAGCATCAGGATTTATGAATTATATATTTCCAGGGCGTTACAGAACACTGAGGACTGTATCTGCAGAGTGTTATATCAGGGTATGTGTGGGCTTGTCAAACACCCACATGATAAATTATCAATAGTGCAGCTCAGAGCACCCCTTTTGTGGATCAGAGAAAAATCTGTGCATTTTCTTATGCTTTGTTCCACTTAATGTTATTTTCTTCCGCATTAAAGGTTCACAAAAACCCTACATGCCTAAATGCTGAAGGGCATTCATATACAACACACAATCAAAAGACTTATTCTAATATTTCGAGTCCTGTTTTCACAGCTAGTTCATGTGGGACAAGAAAAAAAAGCTGACAAATTATGTCTGGAACTGGACCACTACATTTTATACTGCTCAAGATGATACAATCTCTTGTGTGAAATTTTAAGGTTAAAACACTGCTGAGGAGCCTCAAAGAAACAGGACTAGCTGATTACAAATTGCCTTCCATCCCTTGCCCATATGCAGAGCACTGTCAAAGAGATTATATCCCTGCAAAGCAAGTGTCAAATCTGAGGGGAAAATAAATCTCTCAAGAGTCAGAAAAGACTAAACTTGAAGCCGTGGATTTTCAGAAATGAACAAGTGTGAGCCCTGTGTTCCTGATGCACAGTATTGACTTCTATATGCAGTTTTTATGTGAGTTTAGCACAGACAACCCGAGTTATACCAGCACTCATTTCCAGACAGCAGACTTGTGCTGCATTACAGCACTCTGACTGTGAGTGCAGTGGTAAGACACAGATGCATGTCCCCATGGATAACCACCTTCACCAGAAAGCAATTAGAATTGATCTGCCGTGTTTCAGCAGCAGCAGTCACCAATTGTATCTCCAGGCCTCAGTGAGGATGACAAATGAGCTGCCCCAAAACTGGGCTTTGGCAGGACCCCATGCAGTGTCTCTGCCTGCCCAGTTCCAATTGCCATTGTTGGATTTTGCCAACCTGCTCATCAAGCAGCTCAGGCTCACTGAACTACACACATAACACTCTTGCTCCACGTTCCATGACCCAGCTCAGGGATGAACTCCCTCAGCAGCCTTGTGCTTCTTCAGGGGCTGGAGATAACGAGGAAGCGTTGACCTAGACCAGTACACCAGTAATTCATTCTGCTCCAAACGGGATTCATGTAACTCATAGGGAACACCTTCAAGTAACAGACCTCTACTAAGGGAACAAAGGGTCTATTAGGTGAGCACCTTGCAAGTTTCATGTTTTCCTTACTACCATTTTGTTTTTTTCTTACACATACTTCTGTATGAATTAACCGAATCTTGTCCTCCTTAACTTTCATGGCATGAAGAGCCTAAAAAGCAGTTGAACCAAGAGCTCTTAAGTTTCACAGTGTGCAGAGGCCAGGGACACCAACTGAAAGCGTTTATGAACCCAGTGTGGAAGGAAGATACACTCGCTAGGGTGGGTCACCCAACGCTGGCACCTGACAGGACTCCATATGGGCACCAAGATAAGCCCATCCCTCACCAGGCTTCACCTCACTGAGCAGGGCTGCTGCAGCTTCTAAGTCTGTTTTTAAAATGGTGACATGACAGCAAAACTCTGATGTAATTCCAGATTAGACTACTAGTAACTGTATTTCCAAATGCAACAGGGACAGCTTTAACAAAGGAACCCATCTTGAGTCCTGCAAGACTTTTCTTAAATACATTCTAATAGAACAGATAAAAATGACCCAAACCCCCTTGTTATAAAGTATCCCAAAAGTATCAAACCCATTCTTGCACAGATTTTGCACTGACATTTCAGGAATCACAACAGGCTGTCACATTTATACTCTCTCTTCCCCCTGCTGCAGAGGAGCCCGACGATGTCCAGTTTTCAGAGACAAACAGAAAGGACAGATGACAGGACTGCACCTTGAGGGATTTGCTGGTAACACCTCAGCACTGCAGCTGTCCTGTCACAGCTCTGCTGGGCTCTTTTCCTGCCCAGACAGGAGCCAGGGGCAGCGAAGGAGAGGCAGTCAGCTCCCTCCCAGCACAGCACGAGCAGATCCCGTCAGTCGCTGACTGCCTCTGGAACTGCTCACCCACTTCAGTTACCCGAAGGAACCTCTTTATCACCGTCACAGGTAATTTAACTCTACCACCATGGGAAAGGCTCCAGTAACCTGGGAGAGTTTTTCTGAAGTAAAACTATTAATCAGATATGATTAATATTCACATGAGAAAATGGAAAGTGCTAAAACTGTCAAGTTTTTACCTATTCCTGTGTTTTAGGGAACACTGATGCCTTACCCAAAGACACTGCAGTCCCCAAGCATGCAGATCCATGGCGTGAGGGAACTAAAGCAACAACCAAAGAATATTTCCGTCCTGGTTAACACGTACCTCGCACTGAGTCCCCTGAGCGTGTTCTGAGCACGCTGCAGGAAGCCTCGCAGAGACTGCCTCGGGCAGTGGGCCACGGCCGCGCTGCTGGGAGCATCTAAACCCTCTCATTAGCGGTTTATTTCCCTTTCCTGCCAAGGGGAGCTCACGTGCGGCGTGACACGGTGCCACCACCTGCTGCCACAGCCCGCGGGCCCCGCTGCCAGCCCCGCACTTCGCTGCTCTCCGGTTCTTAGACTCGAAAAACAGGCCCCAAAACCCCACAGACCCCCACGCCCGTCGCGGGGTGAGCCCGCAGCCAGCGAAACCCGAGGGCACCGTGACCCGTGCGAGAGGAGAACGGGCACGGAGGGAGCCGCCGGCGGGCACCGGGACGGGGCAGTGGGAGGGCACAAGGACACGGGCACAGGGACCGGGGGGGCACCGGGACCCGGCGCGGCCCTCAGCCCGCCCTCAGCCCGCCCCTGCTGAGGCTCGCGCTCCGCTTCCCACCGCCCCCTCAGCGCCCACAGTGACCCCGCGCGCGCCGCGTCCTCACCTCACCCCGCCCCGGGTCGCTATTGGCCCCGCCTGCCGTCCGTCAGCAGCTCCCCTCCGCCCATTGGCCGCTTGCCGCCTGTGGGCGGGCCCAGTGGCCACTTCCGCATCCGTCACGCGGCGCCGCGCTCTGTGATTTGTGGAGCGGCGGCTCCTTCACCGCCCACCGGCCCCGACCACTGGTGAGGAGAGCTGTCAGTCACGCCGCCGCCCCGCCTCCCAGTGCCATTGGCCCAGTAACCCCTTTTCGGGCTTTCGTTTCTCTTCATTGGCTAATTGGATTGGACGGGCGGCTGCGATTGGGCCAAGAGCGGGTCCCGGGGGCGGTACTTGGCTCAGGAGCGGAGTCCATTGGCCAGCGGCCCGCCATGAGTGGCAGGAAGGTGCGGGAGGCGGGGCCGCCCGGGGTGAGGGTTGTGTGAGGTGAGGGAATCTCGCGGGGTCTCGGCGGCTCCGGGCGCGGCGGCGCGCGGTGATTGGCCGGCGGGGTCACGGGGGCGGGGCCGCGCCGGGGG